>MU270093.1:0-65196 GCA_021432635.1 Thozetella sp. PMI_491
CCCCCCCCCCCCCCCCCTCACCCATCCCAACCCTGTATGATTTCCATATAATCGACAGACTCGCTCGTCACTCTATTTTGCTCCGCCACCATGCAACATCCGTCTTGCGCTCTTTCAACGTCCTCCCCACTTGGCCTTGCTTGACTTGGTCGATACCTTTATATAATCGACTGCCTCTAGCCCCGTGCTAGAAGTGCTCGCCTCCTGTACCTGAACCAGTTTATGGTGTGGGTCGTTGTCTCTTCTCTCGTTGCAGCGTCCAAGCATCCTCCCCAAGGCCATCGACGACTCTGTGCCACTGCGCGTCATTTCTTGTGCTGATTTTCACACCTCCCTCCCACCTCGGTGCGCAAGGCTGAACCAGGGACGGCCTCGTTGTGTGCCTCGCGTCCGGCGTCTTGGGAGGCCTTTTCCCTCTTTCTTACATTAATACCTCCTGCCCCACTGAGAGAAACTGCACCAAGAAGAGAGTGCTCTCTAGCTCCTGAGGGAGCCTCCTCTGTGTTGCAGTTGTTGCAGTTTCTGCCCAGTCTCGGCGCGGCAGACCCCTGACCAGGTGCACTATGGCTCACCACGGCGCTGTATTCCCCCCCCGCTATCCGACTACCGCCTACGAGGAGGAGGGAACCTTCCATACCAGCCTCTTCCCGGGGACTGAAGACGGCCTCATGGATCCGTCTGCCAAATTTATCGACCCTAGCCTCCAGAGCCTTTCCCCCTCTTCAGCCCCATATCCCCAATGCGACATTCCTGCTCAGCCTGTTCAGCGCTACCTGTTAGACCACCAAAAGACTGCCTTCTTCAACACTGATTTCCCGCCAAAAATGCATCCTAATCGAGCGTTGCGGCGTCAGGCTCTCCCCGTGCACGCGCCATCCCACGCCCGGTTCCCCAGCCCTACCTCCTCACACGAGCCGTCCTCTACTGGGAGTGTCCGTAGCCCACCGGATACCGAGTCATACTACGACAACAACTTTCCTGCCACTCCCCCCGACACCAGCCTCGTCATCTCACCTTACATCCCCCCTTCTGTCGCCCCTTATGAGTTCTTGAACCACCAGTCACCCCTTCACTTCACCAACATGGGCCCGTCCCAGGCCAGTGCGTTTGTAAACCCAGTAGACGTACAGCCAAGCCAGTCCCTGGACACCCTGTTCGAGAGCGAAACCAGCATAGACTTTGGCCTGGGCTCCCACGGCACCTTCGGAGCCTACGAGGAGTACGACGCCTTCAACCTCGACACGCCTGAGCAGTCACGAGCCGGCGGGGTCGACGAGCAACCAGACCACCTTACCGGCTCCGACGAGCCCCAGACGCTCGTCAAGGACGAAATCAAAGCCGCCTCCTTCCCCTACCCAGACCCCACACAACACGGGTTAGAGGACGACTCGGACGACGAGCAGCCCGAGGAGCCCCCCAAGAGGCGCAAGACTGACGAAGACACCGACTACAAGCCTGGTAAGAGAACCCGCTCCCACGGTACTAGCGCCTCTGCCTCCAAGTCGACAGCCAGGCGTCGGACCAGCATGAGCTCCCACCAAAACGTGCAAACGGGCTCTCCAGACTCGTCGCCGCTGAAGAAGAGGCCTCGAATCACGGTCTCGAGCACGTCGATGACGCCCGCCGGCCGAGCCGCGCCCGCCGGGCCTGGACACTTCCCCTGCCCCCATTGCAAGCAAGGCCCGTTCAAGGACCAAGCTAGCCTCGACAGCCACGTCAAGAAGCAACACACGCGGCCCTACCACTGCGTCTTCCACTTTGCCGGCTGCACGTCGACGTTCGCGACCAAGAACGAATGGAAGCGGCACGTCGCGTCTCAGCACCTCCTCCTGCACTACTGGCTGTGCCAGGAAGGATCGTGCAACAAGCTCACCAACCACTCGGGTGCGTCCAACACCAACCCAGGCTCGAGGTACCGATCGCGGAGCGGCCGTACCGTAGCCTCAACCGTCGCCGCGACTGCAGGACCTTCGTTCGGTCCGCCTCTCCCCAACGGCGCTATTTTCAATCGGAAGGACCTGTATACGCAGCATCTCCGCCGCATGCACACGCCGCCTAACATCAAGAAGCAAGCGAAGCAGCAGCAGCAGCCCCGCAAGACCAGCAGCGCCAACACGACGCCCGACTGGGAGGCGCACTTGCGGACCCTCGCGTCCCGGGCCATGCAGGACCGGTGCGCCTTGCCCACGTACATGCGCTGCCCGGCCCCGGGGTGCGAGTTCGAATTCCGCGGGCCCGACGCGTGGGACCAACGCATGGAACACGTCGGGCGCCATCTCGAGCGTGCAGCGGCTAGCGAGGAACCGCCTGTTGAATTCGGTGGCCCCCACGACCCGACCCTGATCGAGTGGGCTAGCCATCACGAAGTTGCCGTCATTCGGCGCGGCGCCACCGGGCGGTGGGAGCTCAACAACCCGCTGCGACCGACGGCGAAGATGACGAGCACCGGCGAGATGATCCTCCACATCTCCAGCACGACCCCCGCCGGGCCGTCGGTTAAGGACGAGATTGTCGTCGACCACGAAGAAGATGACGATGACGACGACGCAGAGGTGGAACAGGAGGCGGACGAGGGGGAGGAAAACTCCGAGCTAGACGCGGAGGGTGAGATGGAGGAAGACGATTTCATGAGCTGAAGAGGAGGCGGCCGGTTTCTTTTTCTCATATCGACTGTCCATGTCGCCTCAGGTCCTTCCGTGGGTATCCTCAGCTTTTCTCGCTCGGGTCTAGGGTCTCTCATGGATTCTTGGTTTTACAAATGATACCACGTCGGTGCGATGATTTCAGTCGAATGGTACAGCGAGCTAGTGTGCTTAATCTCTCGTCGCTTGTCTTGTCTCCCGCGACCTTCTTTTCCTTTTCTAACACACGACTTGTACGGATATTTTACGACTGGATCACTGGCAAAGGCAGGGCGAAAAACGAACCCCCTTCCCCCTCCCACCCCACACAAAAAAAAGGAACGGTCTGGAGCGAAGGTATACCCGGGCACTGGTGGACGAGGACACGGCTGATTGGTCCCCTGTAGTGTTTATTGGCATTCTATTAGGTTGGGCTCCTGCTGCCCCCCCGCGGCGGATGTGTCATAGACGGGTTGAGAATCTGGGATATAGAGAGAGGAGGATATAATGACAGAAGCTACAAATGACTACCACGGACGCTTTGATTTTGAATTTGCCTGCCGCGGCGCTTGCCGCTCTGGCCTGCTCGAGATGACATCGCCACACGGCGACCGTAGGAGCTCATTAAAAAATTCATGGAGTAATCATGCCGGCCGAGCCTTGCCGCCCCTGAGATGTCTACCGACACACCTCTGGTGAGGCTCATGCGGGCTGACCATGCACCCCCTTTCCATGTGATATTTATCGCTTAGCTGCACAGCCTCTCCGGCCCCCAACACCGATGGATTGATTGGCATTGTTCTGGAAGCGGTTTCAGTAGCCGCCCTTCCTTGGCCGTTGGTTGTTTGTCTCTAGCTCGCGGCCTCCTCGTCCACCTGCCTTAGTTGGTCTCAGGGCTGCATGGGCGCCGAGCACCCACCCCCGACGCCATCGGGACGCTACCCGCATGTCACGTTGCGCAGCTCCGCGCGAAGAATCCTCTGTTTTTGGCCCCAATCCGTCTTCCATCTACCTTGTGTAGATTCTTTTGGTTTTTTTCAATACCATTTTGGAGAAGGGGAAGGGGGAGAGGAGGCAAGGTGAGAAGGGGGGAGGGATGGAGGAGGAAGAGGAAATGTCATGCATACTCGTTATTCTACCTCCCTTGCGGCTTGTAGCCCAGGCCAACGGCTATGGCGTTCCAAGACATCGGACAGTTCGATGCTGTGCTAGGCCAAATGCGGCAGATTAAACCGCGTGGGCGCAGATGGTATGCTTAAAGCACCGCCTCTGCGGAGCACAGCATGTAGGTAATGCACGTACAACGTATAGCCATTAAGTCGGCCGTGGCCCGGTCTTGGGGCCCTAGTGGGCCAATTGGACACGCTTGAACCCGTTAATGTATAAGGTCGTCAGGCCCTAGTCGTTCTACGGCGCGACGGCAGTTAGCGGGCGGCGCCAGGGGCGAGGCGTCGATGTTGTTAAATTTAGGACCCGGGCGACCGTTGGCACCGGCCATAGGGCATGCATGGGCTCGGTTTCTGCCCTGTAAAGTCCCTCTCCTGCCTATTTCGAAATTCAAAAGCCAGACTATTCCCCCGAGGGCGGACTAAAAGGCGGGCCGGAGCAGCGCTTGGCCGAGCATCCCGGCAAAAACCCCTTCCTGTGACCATCAAACCCGGCCCACTAAGTCCCTTCCAGCTCTTCTTGGTAGCGTGGAAAGGGATCTGATAAAGAGGGAGAAGGAAGGAAGAAAGGAGGAGGGCTGCCTGGGGCTAAACCGAACCGCCCCCAGAGGTGCGGAAAATTGCCCACGAGACAAGACGATGCATGCCACGGCGGCGGCGTGCCAATCAGAGATCCGGAAGCTCCGGGCCCGCCACGGCACCGCCAATCAAGCACCCCGCCTCAGCCCCGAGAACACCGCCTCAAACCACCTGCAGGCCCGGGCCGGCTGGAACCCCCGTCTAGGAGGGACGGAGAGGGAAAGCGGAGGGAAAGCCTGACGAATGGCTGCTGCCTGGACGCTATAGCAAAAGGGATTCTGGGGTGGTATTGGAAAGTTCTCTGGCGCTTCGCTCGTCTATGCCGCTTCGAGACACTGATGGCGATGGCACCTCCAAGGCCCGGTGCGTTGGGCGGTCGGTTGGGTGGGGGGAGCGTCGTACCTTTGTCATTTAGTAGCTCGAAGCGACAAAGCTAGTGGTTAGGGGCGCCAGGGTCAGCGTGGCAAGCGTGGCCAGCGTGGGTACCGTACAGTACAACCCGCTGTACAGACCGGATAACTCGTAGACGGGGCTCGATAGGCTCGATCGGCTCGATAGGCTCGATAGGGAAAGAGTAGCTAGCCAAGTCAGCACGGACTGGCGCCGCCGCCTGCCAGCCGCACAGCTCGCGCGCGCGTAGTAGTACGAGGCCAGCGCTGCGGAGACTTGCTTTTGCTGCCCCACGTTTTAGTCTCGAGCCTTGAGAGGCAGGCTTTGGCTGGCCGCGTTGGCGTTGGCAAAGGGGAGAAGGAGCGGCTTGACGCGCCGCGGCTGCCCGTGGCCTGTGACACCTTTGTCTCTCTTCCCGCCCTCTGTCAAAATGTGCGCCACCACCCCCGTGCGTGGCCATCCATCACCGCACCCGCATCCGCACCCGCACCGCACAACTTGATTGCCCGCCCAGCCCGTGGGCGCCGGACTACGGACTAGGTTCTGAAGCACCCAAGGCACTCGAGACACTCGAGGCACTCAGCACATCAGAAGATCGGCGGATACACTAGCTGCTCTGGGACCGTTTCCCGGCGTCGGTGAAGGATTCCAGCTGACTGGGCGTCCTTTCGGCCCCCTTTGACGCCATCCCTACCAGTCGAGCCCCTCCACCCCCCAGCAGCTCCAGTAGCTCCAGTAGCTCCAGCAGCTCTCCCCCGGGTCTGCTGCTTTGTTCCCCCCCTCTGCAACGAGCCATTTTCATTGCTCCAAAACGATCCTCACCGAAAGGCCACCCCTCCCCTCCCCCCCCCTTTCCCATCATGATTGCTACTGCCCCGCTTCTGACGAAACACGAAACGTGATTGACCCCGACCACCGTCCGTTGATCCCGGCTCTGCCTCGCTTTGGCGCCTATCTCGTGTCTGCGCGCCATGGCTGAGCCTGGGCACCCAGCATCCAGGTCATCGTCGTCGTCTCCATCGTCTCCATCCGAGCCCTCGCCGCCTGGTACGGCCCGGGACGCAATCCCAGAGGAGCAGCTGGGTCCAGCTGCGGCTCCTGCAGATGACTTGGCCACGATAGCGCTACCAGCCGACTCCGGGGGTGGCGCTCCCTCGGTCCCGGCAGCGCTCTCCCCCGCCAACGTCGATCAAGGCCGTGCTGCGGACCTGTGCCATGATGGTCCCAGCTGCGATCCTTTCCTAGATTCGTCACCGACGCCTAATGTGGCGGCGGATCCCAGCAGCGTTGCCGGCCAGCTCGGTCCCACCGGCGGGACCACCTCCCTGGGGCTGGGGCCGGCAGATGGCGCCGGAGCGGTGCTGCCGCCTGGGCCGATCGCTTCTCTATCTCCCGCTCCCCCCTTTGTGACACCGCCGCCCCCACCCGCCGCCCCTGCTTCGGCCTGCAGCCAGCCGCAGTCGCCGGCCCCACTGCCCGGCTCCGGGCCTAGCGGCTCCGGCACGGCCCAGGTGTCGGTCATAGCGGCCGACAGCCACTCCCCCGGAAGTGTCTTGGCTGGTGTCGCCATCTCACTCGGTAGATCCCAGGCGGAGGTGTCCCAGGCGTCCGGCGCCGCCTTCCCCGGCACACGGGAGAAGGGACCGCACCTGGTGTCCCATCCAAGCGGCGCTAGGGCTTCGTCCGCCTCCGTCGCCTGGGCGGACGAGCAAGTTGTGCTGTCAGAGAAGCAGAAAGGAAAGCTGCCGGCCTTGAGCCCGGAGCCGGACGACGGCGGCGTGCCGCGGCCACTTCGGCCCGCCGCAGCGATCCCGACGCAGGAGTGGAGGAAGTCATCGGACAGGCCGCCACAGAAGCTGCCCATCCGGTTCAAGGACGCCATGGGAAGGAATCATCTCTGGCCGTGGAAGGTGGCCAAGACCTGGAAGGTAGGTGTAGGAGTCATCCGGACTGTCGTGACGAGCGTAGTTAACATACATGATCCACCCAGGGTGCGAAGCGTCTTATCGATGCCGCATTTCGGCACGTACACATCATCGGCGAACACGTCGTAGCTGGACATTATGATCTATTCATTCACCATGCCTGGGAGGAACCCCAGCCGGAGTCTCGCCAGGGGAAGCTCATCATGTCGGAATCGGGCCAGGCATCGACCTCGTACTCGGCCGTAGCTCCTCCTCAAAAAGAAGACCACGCATCAGCTGTCGTTGCCCCCATCGTTGTCGTTGACCAAGAGCCTGCAGAACCGGGAGCGCACGTCACTACAGACGCGGACACTTCGACCGGGCCTGGGCAAGTCTCCGAGGATGTACCACCTGGGGACACGAGTACACCGTCGTGGTCTCCAACGAATTCTTCGGCCCCCTCGTTTGTTACCGCCTCTCCACCACCGTCACCGCCGCTGCCGCCAGGGTCTCTCGCCTTCCCGCCTCCTCCACCCCCACCACCCCCACCAGCGTCGGGCAACGGCCCGCCGGGCTTCCTAGACTTGAACCTTCACGGTGTGTTTCTCCTACCTGAGCTCTGGGACGAAGTTGTTGAGCCGGGTATGTACATCTCCATGCACATCTGGCCATTTCCCAACAACCCGGTCACTACTCACCCGCTCGCACCGCCGCTCAGCCCTCCTCCAATGCCGCCGGGCTGGTCAACTGGGAGAGGAGGTCGTGGCCGAGGACGGGGGAGGGGTGGACAGGGCCGCGGCGGAGTCCCGCTCATGCCGCCGAACCCGATGCCACCAAGTACGATGCCGCCGCCGCCACCACCTGGTTGGCCGCAGCGCCGCCTGCCGATCACCATCGAGATCCCCATTCCGCGGCCGAAGACGAGAAAGAGGCAAGATGGTTTGTGAGGTGCCGCTGGCGTGCAGATTTGGCACGGATTATCACCTATATACGTTTTGTTGGGCTTATGGGAAGCTATTCGACCGCGATAGCATAGGCTGTATTGGTAAGACTTGTGGATCGTTCGGTTGAGCGCTTGCGTTTGGGTATATCTGGGCTATTTTGGGGCTATCTCGGGTCAGCATGGCAACTTTGACTTCGCCTATAACATTAGTACTGAGGGGCCGGGAGGGCTTGGAGTCGGGTTGAGTAAGGCAGGCTTAGATCCCCATTTAACCAACATTGGATATCGCGAGCGCCAGTACATGGCTGCGGTCAGACGGGAACACATTGCGGAAAGGAAATCAATGAGATAATTGGACAAGGTCTATGCCGTATTCCGCCTCGTTCTGACCGAAAGACCGGGGCAATCATGACGTGGGAAGGCCAGGGAAGAAGAAAGCTTTGATTCAGAAGGCATACGCAGACATTTCCAAGCATCACACATCACGAGCATTTGAGGGTCCCAAGGGAAGTTGTATTATCACTTTCTTTACAAGATGTAGCTGTATGAAGTATAGCCCTATTAAAGAAGCAGATGATTTAAGAAACATGCATCGCTGAATGAACAGGTGCCTTCCCTGGATGCCCCCAAAAATGTTTTATGCAAAGCCCTTCCCTGGTGATAATGATATCCGATCCATCTAAGAAGAACTCCGCTCTATTGTACCCCCGTCATGGCTAATCCCAACACCTACCGTCGCCGCCCAACCCTCTAAAGACTCTAGAGGGCGAAGGCGAAGAGGGCACCGGCGGCCATCAGCGCAAAGCTGACGCCAGCCTTGACGCCGCCGCTGACGACGACGCTCGGGCCCGTAGGCTGGGACGAGCTGGAGGTGGCCGAGCCGGTGCCCACGGGCTTGACGGTAGAACCGGTGCCCACGGGCTTCACCGACGAGGCGGTGCTGTTCTTACCGGTGGGAGCAACGGTCTGGGTAGACATGGACAGGCCGTGACCGCCGTGGTCACCGCCGTTGCCTGTGCTGCCGCCAGTGGGCACGGGCACGGGCACGGTGGTGGTCTTGTCGACGATGGTGGTCTTGGTGATGTAGGTGGTCGGCTTTCCGTTGCCCTCGCCGCCGCCGTTGCCTCCATGGCCACCGTTGTCACCGCCGCCGTGGCTGCCGCTGCCGCTGCCGCCAGTAGACTGGGGACCCGAAGGCCACGTGGGGGTCTCGGTAGCGGGGCAGACGGTCGTGTACACCGTCGTCTCGGTCGTGACCTGGCCGATGCGGCCGGGGCAGTCGGTGATCTCAGCCTTGCACGAGGTGATGGTGTAGGTGCGGGTCAGGCTGACGGTCGAGGTGACGAGGTCGTCCGACGAGGTGGGGCTCGGCGTCACGGTGGGCTGAGTCGTCGTCTCGGACCCGGTGGGCAGGGCCGACGTCTGGGAGGAGCGGGAACGAGTGCGCGTCCGGGTGCGGGTGTGGCTGAACGAGACAGGGCAGTCGCTCTCGGAAGAGCTGGCAGAAGCGCTTACCGAGGCGCTGGCCGAGGCGCTAACCGAGACGCTGACCGAGGCGCTGGCCGAAGGGCTAACCGAGACGCTGGCCGAGTCGGACGGGGTGGTCACAGCCGACGAAGAGCGGGTGCGCGTCCGGGTGAGGGTGAACGAGATGGGGCAGTCGCTGTCAGACTCGCTGGCCGAGGCGCTGGAAGAAGCGCTAGCGGAAGCGCTGCTGCTAGCAGGAGGGGTGGTGGTGACAGCCGACGTCTGAGAGGTGCGAGTGCGGGTGCGGGTGAGGGTGAACGAGATGGGGCAGTCGCTGTCGGATGCGCTGGCAGAGACACTGGCAGAAGCGCTGGCAGAGGCGCTGGCAGAAGCACTAGCCGAGACGCTGACGGAAGCGCTGCTGCTGGCAGACGGTGTGACCACAGCCGACGTCTGCGAGGTGCGAGTGCGGGTGAGAGTGAAAGAGACAGGGCAGTCGCTGTCGGACGCGCTAGCCGAAGTGCTGGTGCTGCTGGCAGAAGCGCTGGTGGAGGCGCTGGCCGAGGCACTGCTGCTAGCGGACGAGGCGCTGGCCGAGGCACTGCTGCTGGCGGACGAGGAGGCGGCAGTCGAGCTGACAGAGTCAGAGGTCGAGGAAGCCGAGGACGAAGCCGAGCTGCTCGCAGACGTAGAGGTGCTGACGCTGGTAGAGGAGCTCAGGGTGCTGGTGCTCGAGGTACTCGAGGTGCTCGACACAACGGCGGAGGTGGTGCTGGTCGTGGCCTCCTTCAGGTCGTAGACCTTGATGTAGGCGAGCTTGAAGAAGACATCGGCGAAGGCATCCGGGTTGTTGCCGACCCAGGACGTGCAGGACGTCTTGGTGCTCGCAGCGCAACCGCTGGGGGTCCAGAAGTCGTCGATGCCGGAGACACCGCAGAAGTCGAGGTTGAGAACGATCGACATGTCGTTGAACAGCTTGTCGGTGTCGCAAGTGCTGTTGCCAAGTCGCACGTGCGGCTTGCCCCAGCCAGTCGGGTCAGGGTTGCCATCCTTGACATCCTGGGGTTCGGCGCCGTTGGCCCATGACCAGATGCTAATGTGGTCGGACTGCCACTCGGTGGCGTCTATACACAGTCAGCAGCCCGCGACAGCACAAGGTTGTGGGAATAGGGGGCTAGGGCGGAAGGGGAGGGCTTCTCAAGACGAGCGTCCCCCCCCCCCCCCCCTTCCTCCATATCCTCCCCTTTCGGTCCGCGGAATACTTACAAACACCGCCGCTGGCGCTTCCCCACTGGCCGTCGGTCTCAGTGACACCGCAGCCCTGGTTCTCGCCCTGGCCGAGGGCCTTGTTGTCGCAGTTAGGGGTGATCAACTTGTCGAGGCCGGACCCGAGGGTGTCGAGCAGGCACTCGCTGCTGCCGTCGGTGTGGAGGGTAATCTGGTTGGCCTCGGGCAGGTTCCAGTTCTCGTAGATGTCGATCTCGCCGTTGTGCGGCCAGTTGGAGCCAACGAGCCAGAAGGCCGGCCACGAACCGCAGACGGGCTTGGGCAGGTGCGTGAACTTGCCGATGAACAGGCCCTGGTCGTACGAGACCTTGCTCTGCACCCGCACACTGCTGCGGCCGACGGCGGTGCTTTTCGTCGCGTGGTCGACACCGAGGTACACCTCCTCGCCCTGGACGGAGACCAGACCGAGATTGGTGGCGTCGGTATGGGTTCGGTAGTTGACAAATCCACCAGTAGGGTCGGGGTTCTGGCCATCGTGTCAGTGCCTATTGTCCCTTGCTCCTTCCAGACAGCTATATATAGGAAGGGGGGGGGGGGGGGGGAGCGTGGACTTACGGAGAAGAAGTCGACCTTGTCGAAGAAGTTGCTGGCGTCATACGACTCGGTGAGCTGGTAGGACTTGACAGCCGCAACACCGCTACCGTAGGCCAAGGCGGCCGCACCCAGCTTGAAAATCGAAGGAGCCATGACACCAAATTACACCGTATTAAGATCTATAGGGATAGATGAGTAGTAACGAAGGGCTGCTGATCTAATCAGCAGGATAACGAGTGGCTTGACGTGCGATACGTCACAGGACGAGCAAAACGAGATGCTCTTGGTCTGGCGCTGAGGGGGCAGCGTGAGGCTTGACGAGACGTGAAGGAAGACGGAGGAGAGGCTCGCCATCGTGAACAGGCGCCATCGTGCTTATTATGGATGAAGGGCATGGTGGTACGGTGACCAGGGGGGGGGGAAGCACAGATCTGAAGGGCAGCCCAGCTAAGCGCTTTCAGACTACATCCACTGTCTGTGGGTATGAACGAAGCGCCCGCCTCCCCATCTCACGCTCCCTCATGCGTACCAGTCCGGAAGCTCGAGCCGGGGGAGGAGTCCGACGGCATGGCAGAGCGATACGATTGGACCGCGGTAGCAATGCAACCATGGGCCCTGGACCCCCCCTTTGCTTGCTGTGCCCTAGTTTCCCCTGGCCAGCTCTATGTACTAAGATGATGCTACGTAATTAGTTAGACAATAATACTAGAATAGGTAACCATCGATAGCTCCATTGTGGGAGATGGCGGACCAGGCCAGCAAGGCGGCAAGATCCTGGCCGACCATCGCCTCCCCACACAGTACTATGATAAAACCTTTCCCAGCTGAGAGAGACCCAGGGCCCTGGAGATTGGATGGGTCGATGCTGAACGCTGTACAGAGGTACGCCGCACCTCGAAAGCCTAGCTTAGTTCGTTCTGCCTTCCGGGATGTGGGTAGCCATAGAAGAAAAAGAAGGGGACCCAAAAAAAACCCGTCCGGGGGTGGCGTACTAGCGCGAGAAGAGTGGGCTCGGAAAAGAAGATAAAAGAAGGAGAAAAGAGCGAAAACAGCGAGCGGCTCGCGCTCCACTTCTCTGACCTTCCTTGCGGCTCGATCCCTCCGTACTGAGAGTACTATGTATGAGTAGCCTTGGTAAATGGCACAGTCTCCGCCCTGACTAGCCCTAACAGGGAGGTTGCTTTACGACGAAGTCGGGGCCAGTTGCAGTCTGTCGGCGTACTACATCGTACATCACGCATGCCGCATAACTACCATGGTGTCGAAGCACTGCCTCCGCCGTGATTCGGGGCGACGGCGAAGGCCTCTCACGCCGGCCGCCTGGGATTAAGGGTCAGCATCGCCTGGATGTCACGACCAGTCAGCTCGCTATGCAGAGCACGACCCGGACTGTACCTGCATACAGTCTTGGTAGACGTCAGATTGCGCTCTATCTGCCTATCAGGAGCGGCTCACACGTCGTCGCTTGACGCGCGGGAGCGCCATCTTCGTTCGTGCTGACCGCGAGCAACCCGCCGGCATACGCATACGTAGATGGTGCAGAAGGACGGTGCAGGAAATACGCAGCTCGCTTCAGCGCCCGTCTGAATGTGCGCCAATAAGGGGCTTTCTAGCCGTACAGAGAGCAGCGGCCACGGAGCCCCCGCGGACCGGGTTCGTGCATGGTTCGGAAGAAATCCACGCACAGGCTAGTGTGAGTGGGATGCCGGGAAGGATTATGGATGATGGATACGGGTGGACCCTGGGCCTGAACGCCCAGAGCCTAATGCAGGAACGGTGGGTGGCACAGTGGCAGTCAGCCAGCCCGGGTGCGTACAAAATCTCGAGGCCAAGGCCAAGCGGAATCCATGCTTTAAACGGCCCCCTTTTTCTCCCCCTTCGCCCATGGCCGTCGTCTCACCCAGGCTTGCCCCAGGCAGGCTCGAATGAGAAGAGCATATTCTCCTGGGCCGGGGAAAGGGGGGGGAATATGTGCCCTGGGCGTGGCGCTGTGCGGATCACGGAAATTTCCTTGGACCACTATTGCCTCGCGAAAGTATTGGGGCTCCCAAAAATATGCAATCCATCCCAAGGGGTGCCCGGGACCTGCAGGAGAGTCGCCTCCACAGGGCTGGATCCGAAAGCGAAACGCTTATCGAAGTGATTGGCAAGATGCTTTCCAGAACGAGATGGCGACAAAAACGTGGTCGCGAAAGTTTAAATCCTCTTCGCTCGCAAGCTTCGATCTGCCCGTGTCGATCTTTTCCCTTCTTCTCGCGCTACCTCCTCCTTGGATCAGATCTCTAGGTCGTCGTTCTAGGTCGTTGCTTTTGGGGCTCGAGAAAGCACATTCCGGGCCGGACGCCTCTCGCGTGGTCGGGCGGGTGGCGCCATTCTAATCGCGCTAGGAAAACCCGCTTGCGCCGTTGTGTTTTCGCTGACGCTCTAGTTACGGAGTGATGGTACCTATCCAACTCGCATGGCTTGCTTGGCGGTCGCAGAGTTGCCGTGACATAATTGGAGAGGACGAGTGAGCTGTGGGCATCGACCATGTCGGAAGCCATCTGCCTCTTTGCGGTGGTAGCAATTACCTAGCTCAGCAGCGCTGTCATCTTCCTAGGGACGTCCTCCTAGGGATCGCATGCGAAGATGCCCTGGTGGAGCTCTTCGGGTTCTTCGCGTGTTTGATTGCACCTGGCCTTCCGCCATGCCGATGGATCACGAGGGTACGGAGGTGGTTGAGCGGAGTCGGTGGGAGCGATTAGGTCGGCCCTCTCGTACTGTACAAAAACCTGGCCATCTCAGGGTTGTTTTTCGTGCTAAGCAGGCCGGTGAGCAGTAGTCCCGCACGGAAATTCTCCTTCCCTGCCCGCCAGCAGGGAAGGACGACCTTGCAGTGGTATCAATTTCTGGACAGCGGGGTTCTCTAAGGAGGTTTACCCCAGGCGTGCCAGCTAGTTCCTCACCGAAGCCTGCAGCACCGTGCCATAGCCTCTTGGCTAGAGCCGCCCTGCAACGGTCCCTGACAGGGGACCTATACACTGTGCCGGCGCGACCTCGTCGCCAAGCTTCTACTTGGCCGACGATGGTCGATTGTTGTGCAGCTCCCTCGGAGGAAGGTGCATCCCACCTATCATGGCTGGGATATCGGATCGAGGTAATTAAATTGCTGCCTCTTCCGCATACTACGTAAGGCAGGTAGGTAGCTACGCGAGCGAAATCCTCTCATCTTTCTGTCTTCTTCGTCGAGCACGCCCGATCAGATGCGCAGCGACTAGCACAAACCATGTGAGAACCGTCTCGGGAAGCGCGATGAGCGCCTGGTCGCCTTAATGCACACCAACGGCTCGGTATGCCTATATACGTACCAAATATGTATTTAACGGGGTATTTACCTATCTTGCCCGCTAGTGGAGCCTAGTGCATTCCGGGAGATGACATGACCACGCAACCCAAGGTAGGCTCTCAGGGACAATAGTCGTTCACTCCGCGCAGCAGTTTGTGATTTGCCCAAGAGTTTTGGGCACCCGCAGACCGAGAGAAGTAAGGGGATCCGACTAGGAGCTTGCGCTTCTCGACGGGTTTTCGCGGCGGCGCCCTGCCCCTGCTCAAGTACCGCGGCCATGCTTCCCCGGGTCGCACGGCCGGGCTTCCGCATCTCCGTCTTCCGGACGCCGCTCGCCCGGTTACCCACGGCTTCTCCTGCCGCTGCAGTCCGTCTGTATACAGGGCTGGAGAGCCCCGCCGCCGCTCTTAGGCGGTCTGTCACTGTCTTCTCCAGGGCCGGGTTCCGGAGCGCGGCGCAGCGTCGGTTCTACTATGACCCAGCCGATCCGCGGCTCCGTAACGCGAAGCCCCTCTTCTGGAGCTGGCAAACCCCGAGGCGGGTCCTCCGCCAGCCAGGAACGCGCACCGTCGCCTTCTTCGCCGTCTTGGCCGCCGCTGCGTTCTTCTTTGCCAACCTGGAGACGGTCCCGATCTCCGGGCGCACGAGGTTCAACTGCTTCAGCGCCGATATCATCCGTGTCATCGGCGAAGCGCAATACGAGAAGGTCTTAGAAGAGATCAAGAAGAGCGGAACCAGAATATTGCCATCCTGGGACCTTAGGTACGCTCAGATGCCGGCGCAGGGAAGCGACCCGGATGGATACAGAGCAAGAGTTTGCTAACAATGTCGTGCCTTGTAGGACGCGAAGGGTTCAGAGAGTCATGAGTAGACTAATACCCTTCAGCGGGATGGTCGACGAGGAATGGGAAATCTTTGTCATTGAAGACCCAAGTCAGTTCAACCATACCCTACTTGTCTCGCGGGGCCGATAGTGACCTATTCCTAACGGCTAGTAGACACCCAGAACGCCTTTGTCCTTCCTGGCGGCAAAGTTTTCGTCTTCACCGGTCTCCTACCGGTTGCTCGCAACGATGCCGGTCTAGCGACCGTGCTGGGACATGAGATTGCCCACAATGTTGCAGACCATACGGGCGAGCGCCTGTCATCCAATATAGGCTCCAACATCTTGATGTGGTCCTTGATCCCGTTGACTCTCGTGATTGGCGTCATGCCCTTCTTGGTCCCCCTCCTTGGCTACCGCCTGCTAGATCTCGCCTTCGCGATGCCAATGAGCAGGCGGCAGGAGAGCGAGGCCGACTTCATCGGGCTCATGATGATGGCGCAGGCGTGTTACGACCCACGGGAAGCCCTCACTTTCTGGGCGAGGATGGACCAGCTCCGCAATATGGAAGTACCAGAATGGATCAGCACACACCCTTCGGTATGTCCCGCCCCAGCTAGGTAGCACTTGAGGAGAGAAGCTGACATCTGGGATGAAGAACGAAAGCAGGATAAAGAATATACAAGAGTGGTTGCCAAAGGCTGTGGAAATGGCTGAGCAGAGTGACTGCAGCAGTACCCACTCCTATGCCGACATGTTTAGGGAGGCCTTGCGTAAGGGCCACATTATTACCTTGTAATCGGTTACGGGCCTGTATAGTGAAGGAGGATTAAGGCATACTCATGGCCGTCGGAGCCTACCGGGCCCATCTAGGTATGCCGGATAGATATCACAACGATTGGGACAAGTGCGTTACATTAGATTTTTTGGGGGGGGATTTAGACGCAGTAAGGACAGTGAGCCCGAAACGCGAATCGACTAATGTTACAGACTCCCAAGCATCATGTCGCATTCCCTTTCATGACGGGGACGCAACCCCGCGTTTGAAGAAGGGGGTCGCCAGCGTCTTCCAGAACCCCAGCCGCCGCTTGCTAATTGGGGCCACGATCTGGGCCTTGGCCTTTTCGACCTGCTCTCTGCGCTGCTGGTTCAGGCGCTTGATCTTCAGCACGTCCTTGCCTAGTTCGATAAATATGCGGTCGATGTTGTCACCGGTTTTCGCTGACACCTCGATGAACTGCGTCCCTGAACTAGGCACCATGAAGGTGCTCGCCGCTTTGGACCCTTCGGCCCAGGGCACCTCGCGCTCCTCGTCATCGGCGTCGCTCTTGTTGCCCACCAGCATGAGCCCGTACTCGCGCCGCCCACTGACGCTGTCTTGCATGAACTCGGCGATGCCTTTGGCGAGCTTGAGGGTCTCAGCGTCGCGAACGTCATATACGAGCACCGCCGCCTCGGTGATGTTAAGGGCCTGCTCCAGCATGGGGTTGCTGGACAGGTGCTGGGATGGCATCTCAAGCGCGTCCACCATGTAGAACTGACCCTCAATGCTGACCGTGTGCCGGCATCCGCGCTCGAAGAAAGGGTCCGGCGGCGAGCCTTCCCCTCGAAAGGTACCCTGGCCGAACTGAGAGAGACGGGTCAGCATGTCACCGAGGATGGCCTATGTGATTGCTTGAGTTTACCCGGGTCAGAATGGAGGTCTTTCCGGTTCCCTTGGCGCCGATGACGAGGATCCGGAACTCTCCAGCTGTTTTCTTCCTGCGCTCGGCATCGACGGCGAGCTTGCGCTTTGCCTCCTCCGGGGCGTCCTGCCACCGCAGCACGGCCTTCAGGTAGTCGGCCTCCTCGTCCGTCCAAACAAATGACATGGCGGGTGGTCAGTCAATTGGTCGAAAGACGACGGGGGAGCTCAGCAGGGTGTTTAGCTTGGCCAGGAGGGGGCATTCAAAGATGAGAAGGCATGCATCGAGTTGCATCCACGGCAGTGCCATGGAGGTGGGAGCATGGATAAGGGAGAAAAAGAGGGGGTGAAGCTTCGTCCGAGTCCTCCCGGGGACTTATAAGCTCTCGACATTAAGGACTAGAGGGCACATGAGGGAGGCAGGGTCCAGATTACCAAAAAGTCACACCGCCCCGGTCCAACGAACGGGACTGTTCGTGCCGCGGGAAGGAAGGCAAAAGAGACCCTCGAGGTGCCAGACGAACGGGAAGGCCATAGGGCATTAGCATCGCCATTATACGTCGTCCGACGTCGAGGAGGCGTCCGACAGGCGCGCGTATTCTGGCAAATATCAACCTGTAACGGATCGCCCCTGCTCCGGGTTCTACGACGGGGAGGGCATATGATATGACATGGTACAGCACAAAAAATCGTATACCCTTTGTCTTTCGGCATGCTGCCCGCTTCCCCCCCCCCTCTTCAGGCTGCTGTACCTGCATGGTGCGTACGCGCTGCACAGGCTCGTCCCACGGAGCGGCCATTTGCGACGCACGACTTACACGAGTTACGTCTGCTGCTGCCACGGTGGTGCTGCAACCACGGATCCCCGCAGGCTCATATCCGCGCGAGCGCAGGCGTCGCAATATATTCTCGAGCGTCATTTCTGCCCCGTGGCTAGTGCCTACCCTGAGGCTGTGTGGCTATAGATGCGCGCGAGCCCGGTACCACTCTAGGCTAACGAGTGTGGCTCTCGTGGCAACCCTGCAGATCCACGAAACCAGGCACTGTGCATCGTGCCTGCGGGATGGTAGTTCCAGTCGGGTTTAGAATCGGAAGAATGGCATACGGCATTAAGAAGCTGGAAGGAGGTGGTGACACCACCCCCGGAGGTCCCCGCACACAGTTCCTGAGGTCCCGGGAGTCATCGTCGATGCGTGAGGACCGATAGGTTGGCGAGACCGGACGAAAGCTTGGATGACGTCGTCCGATCAGGTCGCTCAGGGTGGTGAGGGATGGACCTGGCTGAGAACCTTCAATGCATCCATCCGCCGCCTGCTGGGCCGTTCACTTGCCTGACTTGCCTGGGTCGACACATCAGTTGACGAGGCATATCCGAGTACTTTTCGAATACCTCTCACTTATCACTCGCCATACGTCACCCACCTTCCGAACTGGACGAGGAAAGAGGGGTCCAAGCATCTATGTACGGTAGCTGGAGCTGGACTGCCGGCTATTAATAGCAGGGGGGCTTGATACAATAGCTGGCCTGCTCTATAGGCCATGTTTGCTGCTGACCGTCCAAATGGCAATTGGTGGGCAGGATTTGCTTACGATCACAGGCTGGCCCACTCATGGCCTGCGCTTGCGCCGGTAAGATTGGTGGCATTAGCGCTGGGAGACGCTGTGGTGGTGGTCAAGAAAGGGAAGTGGGAGAGCATCAGCGGAGGAATCGCCCACGACCCACCCGCACAGGCGTGGCATCCTCCCCGACAGTTCTGCAATGTGACCTCTCGCGTGGTACCGACGTCGAATAGCTGTCCAATCCGCCTCGAGGTTGCACTAAGCAAGGTCGGCCACCATGGTCCCGGGAAGCCTATCGCCTGCAGTGCCGTTCTTCCTCGACCTCAAATCCGACCTTGATCTCGACCTTCACCCTCAACCCAGGGTGCCTGCGCTGTTCGCTCCTTTGGGTATTCCTACCCGTGTAGAGCTGGCAGCCCCTCGCTTCTCAAGCCGAAGCTAGTGCCGTAGAACCCTGTGTAATTTGTTTGGCTGCTGCGACGGGACGACAGGGGCGCCGGTCGGCCTGTTCTTAGGGCGCCAGAGCTGAACACCAGCTTGCCTTTAGTATTGAGACTAGCGCTTCCGAGAGCCTTGCGTCCCCCCTTTGGCTCCAACCATTCCTCTTTTTCCGCTGCCGAGAACCCTCCGCCTGGCGCCAGGCGGGCCGTCCTGGTCTTACGGCTACATCCGCGCAACATTTCGTGCTCAAAAGTCTGCCGCCTGTCTTTCGGGAGCGGGGACTTAGAGGCAGCCCAGCGACGATCTCACGGCGGGGCCAAAGCCCGACCCAGCGCCAGCTCCAGGTTGCCCCAAAAGGGTTATGAGAATCGAGATACGCCTGCGAAACGCTCTCCCACCCCCATCCTCGACAGATTCTTCTTCCGCCGTCTCCGTCACGGTCGCCGTCATTCGCGCCTCTGATACTGTCGCTCGCTTTCTTGTTGAATTTGGCTGGCGCGAGGTTTTGCTGGAGCGCAAATCGACTAGGCAGCTCTCGTGCCTGCCTTGGGTGCCTGTTGCCCACTAGGGTGCATCCTTCTGCGCTTTCCCTCTGGATTACGTACCGCGCCTTGGCTGCCCCTCCCCGCGCGACTCGAACATGGTATTAGGTGGCCATGGACGACGCGTATAGCTCGCGGGAAGTTCGTCCCCCTCTACACCCCAGCGCCTCATCCAACACGCTTTCGTCGCGCATCTCCAACTTCTCAGACATCGCGGAGTACGAGACCTACCGCGACGACGGCCCTGACGAGCCATACCTGCGCGGGCGCGAATCGCTGGTCTCGCTCGCCTCCCTAAGCGATGGCGTGGGCCGCGGGAGGCAGGGCTCTGAGAGCTCGGACGGCGGATATGGGGGTGCCCCTTCCAGCTGGGCCTCCTTCACGGGATACGGTGGCAGCGGCGGATACGAGCAGGTCCCGCTGTCTAGCGTGGCGTCGGCCCCGACCCGGAAGCAGAGCCGCAGGTTCGCTGATCGCCTGTCCCTGAAGCGGACACACGCGCCCATCCCCGAGGAGGAGGACGGTGTCGACTTGGGCCTACTCAGATCGGCGGCCCCCGTGGCAGAGGAGGAACCTAGCAGCCCCGTGATGATGCGGGGCCATGCAGAGCCGGCATTCGATCTCTCTAGCGCCTGGGGTCCGAGCACGTGGCAGGACGAGGCCTTCGTCAAGAAGCTTCAGGAGCACGAAGCACGCGGGAAGCTGACGGGCGGCCTGGGCCTGGGGATCCGGACGGATGCGACCATGACCCAGTCCGATCTGCTAGCGACGAGCCCGGTGGTGGAGCGCGGTGCGCAGCTGGGGCGGTCCTTCTCCATGATGAGGAAGCCGAGCTTGAACAGGGGCCCTACACTCCGACAGCTAGGCCAGAGCGAAGCAAACAAGCGCGGAAAGGTTATCGAGGTCATCATGGAAGAGGACCAGGGGCACGAGCAGGAGCAACCTTCTATCGCTGATCTGAGTGCCATGACGGGCTCCATCACGGGCATCTCCAACCAGCCCGGCATGCGCCGTTCGACCTTTCCGATCCGACAGCAGACGACGCAGATATTCTACCCCCAGCCCGACTGGAAGCCTTTCTCGATGCGGTGGCCCTGGCTGCTGTTCCTCATTGTCCTGTCTGCTGCCCTAGGCGGTATGCAAGAGGTCATCTACCAGGTCTCGCTCCGAGCCCCCCTGGTGCGCTTTCACTCGCCAGCCGAGATCCCGCCTTTTCCCTACTTTGCCTTCAAATTCCTGCCCACCATCATTGCCGTATCCTACGGCGTGCTGTGGCAGGTGACCGACTTCGAGGTCAAGCGCCTCGAGGCCTTCTACCAGCTCTCCAAAGAAGGAGGCGCGCTAGCCGATGAGTCTATCAATGTTGACTATATCACACACTTTAGTTTCTTCCGGCCCTTCCGGGCCCTCTACTGCAAGCACTACGCCGTGGCCATCTCCTCCATCACGACGCTGCTCGCGATGGCGCTAGTGCCGACCCTCAGTGCCGCCACCATCGTTCTATCCCCGGACCGTGATGCCCGGATGAAAGACCCGCTGGGAGAGAAGCTGATCCTCGTCAACGCCGTTTGGTCCCGTTTTCTGACCGCCGTCTTGTTCATCATCGCATTCTTGGGCTGCGTTCTATTCTATCAGCTACAGAGCCGGCGATCCGGCCTCCTAGCCGACGTTAAAGGGATCGCTGGGCTGGCCTCGATGGCCGTGGTGAGCCACATCCTCATGGACTTCAAGGATATGGATGTGTCTACGCACAAGGACATACACCACAGGCTCAAGGACCACCGTTATCTGCTACGGAACTCGTCCTTAGCTCCGGATGACGGCGCGAACCCCGTATCCTCCCAGGAGCGTGACAAATACAAAACCAACATGCATCTCTCAGAGAACCCCCACCCCTTGATGCTACGGGCCGCGGGATGCATACCATTTATCCTCGGCATCATAGTCTTCTCGGGTCTCTTGCCAGTCTTCCTCTTCACGCCGGCCAACATCGTCACCGATAAGGCACCCTGGTTTGCTACAGCCCTCGCTGTCTGTATCAAGCTTAGCTGGGGTGGTCTCGAAACGGATGTGCGCATGTTGGAGCCGTACTACATCCTCTCGCGGCGCCACGCACCGCCCAAGACGCTTACGCTTGACTACACGGCTATGCCGTTCGGCTGGGTTGCCATCCGTGCCGCCATGAATGGACATTGGCTTGTCCTTTTCGTGAGCTTCGGCACCGTCATGACGGAGATCCTGACAGTGCTGGTGACGTCGCTCGCGGCGGTCGAAGGGCGTGACTTCATCCCGAGACCGCCAGACGGAGGAGCACCAGATCACGATCGGACCACCGCCGACAATGACATCAACGCCGGGCAGGAGACTATTCACAGCTTCTGGATCTCACTGTCACTAGCCACCTTCATCCTGTTGTACATGGGCCTGGCTGCGACCGTGGTCTTCATCCGCCGGCGGCGCGTCTTTCTCCCCCGTCAACCCAATACGATCGCCAGCGTGCTGGCCTTCATCCACCAGAGCAAGATGCTGTACGACTTTGTCGGCACTTCCAAGTATAACAATGCGCAGATGGTGGAGAAGCTGGAGAGCCTCGGCAAGACGTACGGCTTAGGATGGTTCCAGGGCCGTGACGGGCAGAGCCACTGCGGCATCGATGAGGAGGAGCTTCTGAGCGGTTACAAGTTCGGCTACGATTATTCCCGGGCGACGAAACCATGGGAGCAGGACCAGCCGGACTGGCTGTGAAAAGCAGAGATGGCAGGTCTGCTACTTCATGAAACCTGGTTGTCTATAATCCCTCAATTTTTTATTGGATATATAATGGACGGCCGCATGGGGATAGATACCTGGAGCATTTGGTATTGGCTTGGGATCTCTGCTTGACTTTAAACAAGGAAGGTGCTGGGACTAAAGACGGATTTCTGGAGTTCTAGGAGAGCCATAGTCAGGCACCACCACATGACTGCATGATCCATGTTAAGATAGTAATCTACTTGGTGCAAACACACAACTTAGGACGTCTCGTGCGACTGAGCCAATGCTTCTATAGAAATAAAAGAGGACTGTGGTCTATACAGTGCCTGAATTCTTGTGCTCCTCAGAGCCTACTGCTCGATATTCCGCGGCATCGTCCCGCTCTCAAGCTACGGCGTATGTGAGTGGATGGTTGAAGTGCAACACCCATTGGTACCTACATCTACGATCTACCTTCTAACCTCATAATGTGGGTGTCTCGCTTGCTGGGCACGCCGGCTAGCGAGGCATGGGGTAATGGAACATCGCAATTAGAGTAATTGAGAGCAACATGTGGTAGCGGTTGGCTGAGTTAGCTCCACGACTCAGGAAGGCTTACCTAGCCATGGCGCCCACGTCTTTCTTTCTCGGTCGCTAGAACCCGAGACCACGGCGGGCCCCAGGTGCTGGTTCCGTGCGTACGACATCTGCGGGACTTAGATCCTAGATGAAGCGACTGTGTCGGCCGGGCCGAGCTAGCTCGACTGCACAGCCTCGCGTTGATCAGTTATGAATCTTCTCCTGGACAACTCGTGTGTAATCACTCCGGACATGTCGGATCCATGGCTCCGGCCATATCGTACGGGCCCTTTTCATCCCACCCTGGAGAAGCTTGCCAATGGTGTAAGGCCGGTGCGAAACATCGAGGCGCACCATCCGGAAAGGCAGGACGACAGGGAGTCGTTGTTTTAAGCACATCAGCATTCAGACCCCCGCGACGAAGCCCAGAAATCAGCTGGGAACATGTGGCCCATACCTACCATGTCAAATAATGCGAAGCAGGAGATCGGAGACCAGCCTCACTTTGGGAGTGAGGGCGAGAGAGGCTAGTTGAAACACCTCGTCAGTGGCCTCGGTTGGTGTGGCGGTTAGACGACTGTTTCGTGCAGCATACCCCCCCCTACAGCCTGTGAAGCCCCCGAAACTGCAGGCTAGAGGGTTTGATCGCCATCGGCCAGGACGACTTTAATTATTGGGGATCGGCATTGAAGCGAGGGATTGGAAGGGATAGAACCGCTGGGCGGGCGGGTGAGCCAGCAGGCTCATCTGGATTCTGCACTCAGTGACCTGTGCTTCTGGGCAATTCGCCAGCAAAACCTGCCATGGTTTTCTGGCGAGGCTTGGCGCTGAGCTTAATTCCGCATAGCTCACCTCCCGGCCACGAGGGTCGTGGAGAGACAAGGCGAGCAGACCTTGTCGGATGACTCGGCCGTTCATTCAGAGGTAGCCCCTCCCTTAGTTGGGTTGCACTTGTTCGACAAACACATTTGCAGACCCATTGGAATGATACTGCGCCGGAGTTATTGTACGGGCTAGGAATTGTAGCAGCCCAGCGAGCCCAGCCAGAACGGCCCGGCTTCGTCCACCTTGGCTTCCACGGGAGGTACTATCCCCGGTGGGCAAAGGTGCAAGGCGAGTTTCGCACTGGCGGGGAGGCGATGTCTTGGAAGCTTGGAGGCTTGGAGGCTTGGTGACGTGTTTTGTGCTACGGAACCTTGGAATACTGGTTCGAAGAACGAGGTGCAAGCACACCAGGTTCGCAGGGCAGTTCATCATTGCAAATCATTGTCAGTGCTCGTCTTTCCCTCTAGCCTTCCTCCACCTCGAGCGATGCAAGACGGGCAGATCGGGATCCCCTCTTTCTCTTTAGGTTCGTTGCCGCCGCTCTTGGCTCTGGTTGGTCGGCGGTGCAGGGTCGCGCCGGACCCTGGTTCACACCTGCGACAAGGCCAGCCAAACTCTGCGTTTCATTGGCAGGACATGTGGTTGAGGCAGTGCAGGCCGTAATAAAAGGGTAGCCAGACAGTACCCGTCGCAAGTGACGTGCCGCTACGGTGTGGCGCCCCAAGCGATTGGGGTTATTGACGGTCGGCTTGGGAGGGCTCATCTTGGCCGGATCTTGGGTCTTGGCACCCTTTTCTGGGCATTTCCTCTGCGACTCGCTGTGCCTGCCAAGTTTAGCCGTCGCCGATCGCTGCTGCGTGGATTATTTCGGGATGGGTGCGATGTTTTCCTGTCTTTCGGGTCGGTCGTGCCCTTCTTCCTAGGCCGGCTGGGATGGATGACGACAGCAGCCAACGCGAATAGCTGGCCGGCCTGGCCGGCAAGCCTTCGGACCCAGAAAAAAAAGAAGGTCTCGCTCAAATAACGACTCAAAGCCGGCGCACGACCACCCCTCCGGCTTCGTCATGAGTGTCTTTGGATGAAGACTTCGGTTGATTGGCCTCAGTTCGTCCTAGGATGGGACAGCGAAGATTGGGCTGGCTGGCGGGAAGGAACAACTGGGTGATGACACCCACTCGGGTGACACAGCACAACGGTATACTCTGCAGGCCCGCCGCTTCCCCTGTTGCCATTTCCGTAACCACGGCCGGGGCCACCAAGTCGTCGTCAGGACCCATTGCGATGTGTGTGCTGCGCTTCCCACAATCCCCGCCCCTAAGGAAAGCAATCTGCTCATGCAGTGCCGTGCCCCGAAAAGTCGGTATGAATTGCCGTCCCGCAGGGGCACGCCTCAGGATAGCAAGGATGTACGGTACACACTGGTGAGAAAAGAGAGTGAGCTCCGGATCTGGCTGCAAACATGTCAATTGGCGTCCCCGATCCACCGTAGGCGCTGGAGAAAGCAGTGACGATTGCGACGAGCGGGGAGGGCCGGCAGAACAGAGTTGAGGGAGAGCACTGCATTCCATCAAATCCTCATTGTCCGTAGTGGCCGCGCTTGGCTGCAATCAAAAGGGACGTCGTGTTACGTTGTCGGTAAACACGAGGTACCCGAGTTAGCGCATGCTTTGACTCGTGGGGCAGCTCTCAGGGGAAGTACGCACAGGTACATGGCGGCGCGGGGAGCGAGCCACTGACAGGAGCGTCCCCGCTAGGTACCGCATCAAGTCAATGGGGCTAATCTCGGGCCCTCGCTAACAGATGGGTCTGGCATTCCCTGTCAACCCCCTTTCCCTTGTTTCGAGAGGTATTCGCAACACCGCTCCGCCACCACCTGTAACCGGCCACCTGCACTCACTTTCTCCTACCACCAGCATTTCCTGTCTCTCTCCACTTGCCCTCTCACCACCACCACCTCCTCCTCCACTTGTTTCCTATCCCTCTCGAGAGACGTACGCAGGCACTCCTCTCACGACCATCGTTTAGAACTACCAAAAAGGCCAAACTCTTGGGAACTGTTCGCGCCATCTTCAAAGCCAGCTTTTCCTTCCGTCGGCAGACTTCCCTCGCTTCTTTATTCCTGCCACGACGACCCGAGTCACCAAACGGCCCCCTCTTGGACCGAGACCTCCTGACTTACTTTCGACTACCCCCCAGACTTTCAACCTTTTCTCTCGCCTCACCCCAGGCCTCTTTTTTCCCTCTCTCTCTTCCCGGATTCCTGAGCCGCGACTTTCGTCGACCCCCGCCTCCCGCCCTATGTTTTCGAGGGCTACCACTTAACTTCTCAGACGGACCATCGAACTAGATTCGAGTCTCCTACCCATTTTCTAAACCCGATTGATTACGAATACCCGACGACCACGAATTCCCTCGGCGCCCCTCTTGGGGATTGCAGTGTAGACGGACCAAGGTCATCCTCCTTACCTCTCTTCTTCCATGGTCGCCATGATGTGGAAGTCGTTCACGAAGCCATTGGGGCTTCTCGCCTCATTCGCGGCCCTCGCTGCCCCCGTCCTCGCCGACGATGGTCAGATCCTCAAGTCCAGTTCCCTTAACACCTGCCAGGACAACTCCGGCTTCACGGCTAGCCTGTTCAACGTTGCTTTTACGCCCGGCAACAGCTCGGCCTCAGTCAACCTAATCGCCATCTCATCGATCCAAGGAATGGTGAAGTTCGACGTCGCTATCTCAGTCTACGGTTATGAATTTATCAGGACTACGGTCGACCCTTGCACATCGGACCTGGCTGGTCTTTGCCCCATGACGTCCGGCAAGATTCCCATGAACTTCAACCTGAAGCTTAGCGAGGACGCCGTTTCTCAGATTCCCGGCATCGCCTACACGATTCCCGACCTTGACGCCAAGGTCCGAGTCTTCATCAACATGACGGATGGAACGGACGCTGGAAAGAGCGTGGCTTGCGTTGAGGCTGATGTGTCGAACGGGAAGACGGTCGATCTGCTCGGCGTCAAGTGGGCTACTGCTATCGTTGCTGGACTGTCTCTGGCCTCGTCTGCCGTGGTGTCCGGACTGGGGCACTCCAACGCGGCAGCCCACGTCGCCGCTAACGCTCTGTCTCTCTTCGGCTACTTCCAAGCTCAGGCCATGATCGGCCTCACCGGTGTGCCGCTGCCCCCGATCGTGCAGTCTTGGACTCAGGATTTCCAGTGGAGCATGGGCATCATCAAGGTGACCTTCATGCAGGACATTTTCACCTGGTACCAGCGCGCTACGGGCGGCACTCCGTCCACCGTCCTGGACTCGTTGACGACTGTCTCGGTTCAAGTCGAGAAGCGATCGATGGACCTGGCCGCCTCGGCTCTCAACCTCGCCAAGCGCTCCGTTGCCATGATGCCCCGGGCCATCGTCGAGCCCCTTGCCGAGCTCACCAAACGCGATCTGATGAAGCGTGGGAACATCCAGACCGGCTCCGGCAGCTTCATCGTCTTTGGCATCCAGCGCGTCGCCTACCGCGCCTACATTGAGTCGACCAACCTGTTCATGACGGGCCTCACATTCTTTTGTCTCTTCGTGCTCTTCACCGTCATGGGCGTGGCAGCATTCAAGGGCTTCTGCGAGCTGGCAGTCAAGAATGGTTGGATGAAGAGCGACAAATTCGTCGAGTTCCGCCATGGATGGTTCACAGTTCTGAAGGGTATTCTCTTCCGCCTCACCCTCATTGGATTCCCCCAGATGGTGATCCTCTGCCTTTGGGAGTTCACTCAGAACGACTCCGCTGCGGAGATGGTCCTGGCTGTCTTCTTCTTCTTCGGCATGTCCATCACTCTCGGCTGGGCGGCGTCCAAGGTGATCAGGATCGCTCGCCGCTCCGTCGCTATGCACAGGAACCCGGCGTACATCCTCTTCTCGGACCCTCAGGCCCTGAACAAGTGGGGCTTCCTCTACGTCCAGTTCCGTGCCTCGGCCTACTACTTCATCGTTCCCGTCCTGGGATACACAGTCGTCAAGGGTATGCTTGTGGCCTTCGCCCAGAAGAGCGGTATTGCGCAGGCGGTCGGCTTCATCATTGTCGAGGCGGCCGCTCTGATCACTGCCAGCGTTCTCCGGCCCTGGATGGACAAGAGCACCAACTCATTCAACATCGCCATCTGCGTCATCAACTTCCTCAACGCCATCTTCCTTCTGATCTTCACGGACGTGTTCAACCAGCCACCGCTCGTTACTGGCGCCGTCGGTGTCGTTCTTTGGGTTGCCAACGCCGCGTTCTCTCTGGTTCTGCTCATCATGCTGATCGTCACGACCCTGGTTGTGTTCTTCCGCGAAAACCCCGATGCTCGGTACCAGCAGATGGATGATGACCGCGTGTCCTTCATGAAGTCACAGACCCAGCTCACGACCACCACCGAGCTCGATGCTCTCGCTGCCACTGCGCGTGGCGACAAGGCTGGGTATAAGCACGGCATGGATCTGGATGACGATGCTGACTCTATCTCTTCCGATTCTCTGCGTCGCCAGAAGGAAGCTGCCCACGCAGCTGTACCCCCATCGGCTACGGGCTCGCCCAAGTCGTACGCGCAGCCACCTCGGTCCCCCGTAGACCCATCGATGCCTCTGTTCCCGGCCGGAAACAACGGCGCGCAAGGAGGATATTATAACAACAACAACAATGGGTATCTTGGAAGTCAGCCGAGCGGCAACATGCGGCCCATTAGCCCCTACGGCCAGCCACGACCCGCCAGTCCTTACGGCCAGCAGCGACCTGCCAGCCCCTATGGTCAACAGCGACCTGTTAGCCCTTACGGCCAGCCACAACAACGACCTATTAGCCCGTATGGCGGCTCGCAAACCAGCGGGTACCGCAATCAGCAAAATGCGAGCCCAGTAGCCACGAGGTCACAAAACAACGCCAGGTAAGCCCTTCTCGCTTTGATCGTGCAGCATGAAACGCGGCTAACGAATGATAGCCCATGGCAACGTGGTGCCGGCTATGAGCACTAAGGACCAAAGCTCAGTTCAGCCTCTGATCTTCGTGTCATTTGCGACACATCAGATATGGCTTCTTGGCTTTGCTCGTGGGTTTACTCAAGCGAGCGGTCATCTGGTCTGCGAAACTGCATTCGGACCTCATATTTACATGTATAATGGGTAACTCCCTTCAGGGGCAGATTCCCATAGGCTGGCACATCTGATGGCAGCAAGGCCGGGTCAAGCCTGCGAGGCACCTCCAGGCCTGACTCACTTCCAGCCGTCAGCCCAGCCCAGCGTGTTGGATACACGCTAACAATAAACTACGGACGGCACACCATCATTTTCCATTCGGTCAAAAATGCGGCATGACTAGGCGTCTTAAAGGCAGGAGCTTATCACATGGAGGTGCGCGGTAGCATCCCGATTTTTCTTGAGTTCATCGGTGTATCATGATGCACCACGGCAAGCCGAATCCCATCCATGGCTAATTACACCAATTCACCATGTACATAGCCCACGAGGCGAACAGAAAGGCGCATGGCGAAGGAGAGGAGACAGGAGGTGTTGTAATTTGCCGGATCGTCCACATATCAGCTGGACTGGAGTGCGTGTTATTCGTTCGATGCCCCAGTAAAGGTTGCATCGTCATAACCCACTCGTGCGTGCTTTGCCATAGGGATCAGGACAATGCATACAGAAAGGACAGGTCGCCTTTTTCACGGCTGGCTGCTAGTTGTTTTGCAACATCAATATAGTTAATCAGACGTGTTGACATATTGGCCTAGCTCGCTCTTTATATGTATACCAGTTGCCTCTGATGATCTCGACTCAGTTCTCACAGGTAATCAAGCAGGCCCCAAAAGTGCGGTGCCGAGTCGTTACCTGGCTGTTTTCTATGCTATGATGCCCTTGGTCTAAGACAGCAGCGGTGATCTCTCATCATTCCTCCTTAGCACCCCTCCCCTCGTCGCTCTCCTGTGCTCAAGGTACTCCCCAAGCCGGTATGCCCAGAAGGTTAGCATACCCGCCGCGAAGCCCACCGCATCGTTGCGGAACGCGAGCAGACCGGCTGTAGTCATGAGCATAACATTCCACCGCTCCGATCGCTCCTCTTCCGAGAGCTCTCGGTGCCGACGCCCCATAAGGCCAGCCAAGCCACTCCGCGCCTCGCCGTCTGCGCTCGTCTCCCAGAGGTCTGGTGCGCCTTGGTTCAGCGACGCGCCGACCTTGGCCAGCTCCAGGCCGGCCGCGATCACCATGACGCCGAGGATGGCGCCGGGGAACGCCTGGAGCAGGTCAAGCAGCGTCTCGCCGAAGAGGAGGCCCAAGACGATCTTGAAGACGCCGAGCAGGATGATAGAGGCACCGCTGCGGGCGCCAAAGCGATACTGCGCCGCCAGTCCGCCGGCGCCGTGGCACACGGGCATCGCGCCGAACCAGCATCCCACCAGGTTCATGATCGCGACTGAGAGTCCCAGCTCCGTGACCGTCGGCGTCGGGAGGTCTGAGAAGAGGTCCGCAGCCAGCGCCGACGCCGCGATGATGGAGTTGAGCGTCGTCAGCGGTAGCTGCCCGATGGCCATATCGGTGGCATGGACGTGGGTCCACCCGGGCATGTACAGTCGCGGGTGCCAGAACTGCAGGTGCGGGAAGTGGCGCCGCGGGTACCACTTCTCGTCGCCATCATAGTGGTGGTGGCCGTCCAGCCCGGTCAGGATGACGAGGAAGGCGAGGATGAGCCCTAAGAGAAATACCACGAGGGCGTAGGGGAACCGCCGCGTGCGCTGCGTGCAGATGAGCAGCAGGAAGACGAAAAGCGCCCACAGCCGGTTGTCGAAGACCGGCGAGATCCAGCCCAGTGCGCGGAGGGTGCCGCCGGCCGAGAGGACCAGGCTCAGACCGGCGCCTAGCTGGATGCCCTTCACCACGGGCACGGGGATGTGGACCGTCAGCCAGCGCAGAAGCCCCGTCAGGCTGAGCACGAGGACCGCCGCGCTTACGTAGGCGCCGGCAGCAGCCGTCTCTGCGAGCGGGGAGCGCGTCGAGATAGCCGCAGCGGCGATGGCCTAGCAGCGGGGTTAGCCGGCCCGAGAGGGGGGGGAGAGGCACCGTCGGGGATCAAGGAGCGCTTGCCTTCATCGGCTGCACCGGCAGCGGGATGCCGAACAGGACACCAGTGAAGAGGTTGTAGAAGCCTGAGAAGACGAGCGTGGTGGGCAGGTCGATGGAGCCCTGGAGCGCGAGGGCGATCATCAGTGGCAGCAGCGTGCCAAGGTCGCCCAGCGCGCCCGAGATCTCGCCCGTGGGCGAGCGGCGGAAGGTCTGGAGGTTATGCCTGTGGAGGCGGGGCACGTCTTTCCACGCCATGCTTCTGGCGGTTGTGAGGTGAGAGAGGAAGCGGAACGAGGCACAAGGGCGCGCTATTAACAGAACAGCCGTCCACCCGTGCCAGACGGATTAGCGGAAGGGATTATTTATGTAGAAAAAGACTTTCTCGCTTCTCAATACAGTTTCGGCCTTTGTGTTGTTGTGCCACCCAGAAGCGACGGCTACTGCTTACTCGATGCGATGCCTTCGGGTAACGTGAGTGGGCTCGGGAAACCAGAGGTGCTATGCAGTGACGCGCGGAGATGTCGTTGATTGACCACGCGGCCCACAACCTCTTCTCCACCACATTGGGAAGGCGTGAAAGAGCGGTGCGCAACACAGCGCGAATTGCGTCAGACTTCTGTTGTCTATCGGTTATGCAACCCCCGCCGGTCGTTACTAAAAGATGCAATTTTTTCCCAAGTCGGCCGATGCTCGCAAGCGCTCTCGCAAGCGCTATGCACCACCACCCTCTCATTGTATATACGAACTTGCATCACACCAGCGAGCTTTTCGCTGGGCACCGTTTTCATCTCATGGAAACAAGTGAATCGGGGTGGGTATGTATCAACAGGTATCGATTTCTGGTATTTACTTGGTATCTTATATGGTATTATGCCCCACCCCGGCGACAAAGAAGGCCGTCCTCGTTTCCTCGTAGGTATCATTTCCATGCCGCCGTAAGTGGTATTGGGCTGCAGCTTCGAAGGGTTCCCATAAGGGAGGTGCCTCCCGGCTTAGGGATATCATCAAGGAATGTCGCGGCCAAAGCGTAGCCTCCAACCCATAAACTCCGTAGACCCATTAGGAGCCTCGCGCTCTCTGCAGCGCCTGAGCGCCTGGGAAACAAGACTGCTGTCTTCTCTCTCAGTGCTGCTGCTCGTACATCTCTTTCTCTTCACGCACTCGCCTAGTCGTGCTTGCACGGCCGGTCATTTAGAACCAGCGGCGGCGGCGGGGCGCGTAGCCAAGCTCGGCCTTGTCAACAGTAGTGGTACGACGCCGATGCATGCGACCAGAGCAGCAGGTAAGGAAGAGGAGGATGGTACCCAGCAGGGAGCAGATGCCTGAGACGAGGATGGTCCACGCCGCCGTGCTGTAGTGAGCATCGGAGCCCTGCCCATCGTCGCTGATGTTGGACCGGACGATGCTGAAGAGGACGAAGTCGATGATGAGGACCACGCAGGTAATGAGGAAGGCGACCAGCGCTACCACGGAGGCAAGGAACGAGCCCACGAAGCCGGCGCCAAGGCCGAGCATGAAGGCAATGAAGTTGGCAGCACATGCGATGGGGTGCAGGATCATGGCCTTGGTGAGGGAATCGGTGGTCGACTTGGCGTAGTCAGAGAAGTCGGTTCCTTCGACCTTGTGCATGACATCTGCGGGCGAGTAGCCGAGCTTTGTTGGCGAGCATTGGAAGCTGTGGAGGAGGTAAGCCGTCTGTCGCGGACAGCGCAAGATGAGGAGCAGCAGTGTACTTACCCGTCACCATCCACATTCTTGGTGCAATAACCCCACATCCCAAAGACGACGTAGGCATGGTCGTTGGCGTTTTGGTTGCCAAGGTCGACCTTCATGAGGCCAATATCATTGACTACTGGCGCCGAGATGCAAGTGATGATGAGCAGGACCGTAGCTGCGAACAGCAGGAAGGAGCCGATATGGTGGAAAAAGCCCGTCTGCGCCATGTTGGCTTGGTTATGTGTGTGCTATTGGGAAGCTAAGTGGTAGGTGCGCTCGTCTTGTTCCTGTCTGTTTGTCTGCGGATCTGAGGCCGGCGGCTGTTGTCTAGAGGCCCAATGAGAAGGACTGCTGCCCTTATTTGAGGAAAGAACTTGGGATGATCACTGGGAGAAGAGGACTGGCTGGGTGGCTGGGGGGATGGTGGGAGGGAATGTCTGGATATAAAGACATGTGTTTGGTGTCCTGCAAGGACGAGACAGCCAAGTTTGGGTTTGGGGGGGAAGCCCAACGAGCCCTGCGACGGGAGGATCTGATCGTCGTCGACGTCATCCGGTTCCCTTCACGGCCATGGCGAAGGAGTGGTTCAGCCATCATATGATCGGTCATACAATTTCTGTTACTACCAGAGCTGTGCGACGGCCCGTCATTTGCTGGGTGCTCGGCCGCTGGTGCCATGGGGTGTGCCGGGCGCAGACTTGTTTTCGCGGCACTTGGTGTCATTGGCATGCGCCGAGCGGCTGTGGTTGGTGACGTAACTGGACAACTGGGGTAGGCCGGCCACGATCTTTGCTCCCGCCCCACCATTGCCTGTTCCTGTTTCGCCGTTTCAGAACAGCAGGTGTGCATCCGAGCCCCACAGGCAACGTCAGTAGTGACAAAAATCCGCCCGGTTTTTGTAATGGCTGCTGTCACTGCCCAGAGCTATCCACGACCTCCGCCATCCCATGTTCGTCTCTCCCCATCATCGTGTAGACTAGGGCAGCCCGCCAAAAAAAAAACCCCCACCGCCCTTTCCGGCGATAACTTGGAAAGACTAGGTGGGTACTGCGCACAATGGATCAAAAGACTTGCATCGTGGTCGGGAACTCCTTGATGCTTGATCGCCCCTGGCAAGTCAAGTTGGTGGGTGTGCGGGTTGACCCCCTTGAGACGTAGATTGTCCCGAGTCGAATCCTGGGCAGGATGGCTCCAGCCCAACACCAACATACCTTACTACTGGCTGCCCCTTCTACCTAGCTACGGAGGCGTGCCAGCGTGGACCACATGTTCCTTATTCATCCGAACGGATTGATTGGCGAATTCGTTTGGTGAGTTCGATTGGTGAATCGCTCGCGTGAGCCCAGCTAAGCTCGTTCGCACCTCGATTCACCCGTCTGGGGAATGCATGCCGGGTGCAAGAGTAGAGGGCCGACCTGGCAACTGGCCACAAGCGTGGCTGGAGACACGGCACGGTGCGACCAGTTCTCTCTCCCGAGGGGCAGGACCTCAGCCGCGAGATACTCTTAGCCCGGAATCCGGAACCAGGGCCAGCCGATGGCGACGTGCGCGGAAGTATGTGACCTTGGCCGTTTTGGAGTGCTGTCTGTTCAGAGAGGGACAGGCAAGATAATATCCAATACGAAGCACCGCGATTGCGCCTACGGATCGCGGCGTGGTTCGTCACGATTCGCGCGGTGCTCCTCGGCAAACTCGGCTTCTTCTTCCTCGAGGGCATCAATGATGACCTGCGCACTAGGGTCCTTGCTGTCGTCGGCTCTTCCCATCCGCGATTCGATCTCCTTGACTAGCCTGGCTTGGTCCCGGCGCCTCTTGCGATCCATGATGTGGAAGAGCTTGTCCGTCCGGTCTTCGGTTTCGGCCTCGACCTGGCCGCAGCTCTCCCAGTCCACAAGCCCCTTCTGAGCGATACCCCAGGGCACGGCAGATCTCAGCGCAAATAGGGCGAAAGACCGCGAGTCGTTGAACAGGTTCCGTTCGTCGGGCCAAGGGCCGTAGAGTGGCGACTGGCTGATGCGTGCCTTGTGTCTGTAGTCCTGTGCTGGGAAGATTTCGACGTTGAAAACTCTTCGCGCGGCGGATCCGAACTTGCTCGACGTGCCCGTTGCTGGACGCGAGGGGGACGCATCGCCCGCATACTCGTACTGGAGGGGGCTGCTATTGACGAGATCTGAGGCGGTAGTATGCTGTGCAGCTACGGAGATGAACGAGGAGTCGTCCTGCATCAGTCAGAAATGCTGCCCTCCACTAGTTTACTAGGCGTCTTCCTCACCTGCTGCTTCTTGAAAACCTCGATCTCGCCATACTGCTGGAGGGCCCTCAGCACTGAGCGGCGCTCCGACAGCCCGACGGGTGCAGGCTTGACACGGAGATAGATCGAGCGATTAGGGATTGATTCAAGGGCCGCAGATGCCGCTCGCTTTGCAGCCATTTTCGCACAGGGGGTGTGAACCCCTTGGTTTGCTGCTAACAGAGCTCGTCGTTCGTGAATTGGATGGAGGCAACAAAGTCCGATATCTCAGGAAAAGTTAGGAAACGAAACATTGGGCGGCGGCAAAGTGGGGAACCTTTTCCCCGCGTCTGATTGGCCAATTGTCTAATAGCTCGTACCCGCATCTCAGATGGCGAGACGACATGCAAGACTAGGTCGGCACTTAGACAAAGCGCATAGACTTACGAGCAAGAGCGACCGAGGAGGACAATTTTGAGGCGTCCTACTACTACCGTCAGATCTAATACATAGAAGAGTGACACAAGAAAACTATGCAAGACATGAAAGAGAAGGATTCCCGAAGCGTTTCGCCCCAAGGGCTGCATGAGCATGTCTAAATGTGTGCAGTATCATCCACCAGCCGCGATGAGTACTTGTCATGCAATTACCGTTACGGAGGAGCATATTCTGCTCTTGAGGATAATTCTCCGCCTTATCCGTCTGTCTAGGACCTCTCGGATCTGCATGGTAGCACGATCATCCCCTCTGCTCTATCTGCTGGTGGATCTTGAAGTCTGTGCTGCTTCACCCCTGCATGTTCATCCCTCCGGACTGATCACATATTGTGTATAATGCTTTCCGCTACGACAAACATGGCATCTTCGAGGGAGATAAGTTTGGACAAAGGGGTTTTGGGTGTGAGGGAGGAGGATGCTTTGAACAAAGGCCTTTCAAAGTGCGAGGGAGGATGGTGGTTTGGACAAAGGACTTTTGAGTGTGAGGGAGAAGGGTTCCAGAGAAGCAAGGAGCGAGAGGAGTGGCCTCGCTCGACGGCGATATTCTGGTGTCTACCTAAGGAGAAACAGAAGACTTGATCAGGGGGGGCTTCGTACTTGTTCCAGAGCACGGGCCACGCATGTGCAAGCCTGGGCAGGTAGCTAGTTGTTGCCTACGTTCATCATCTGGTGAGCTCGGTGAACTTAGGTGTGGCGTAAGCCTCGCGATAGCGAATGCCATGTCTGGAACTGAGTTCCGTAATCAGTGGAAGACGTGAGGATCTTGATCCAGAAGCACTGATCCGGGACCTAAGACGGATCCTACAAATCTCGCAGCTCAAGACCATGGCCCGAGGCGATCCTCTCAAGGACACGAACCAGATTAAGCAAGCCCATCGCCCACGGCGCCCAGCGCCACGAAATTGGTTCGAGACATAAATGGGCCCCGAGACATGGTCCTCAGGATAGAATAGGGATTGGGGGACTCGGAGTCTGAAGCCTAGTCGAGCGAGCCCTGTTTGGGAATGCAGGCAGCCCTAGCAATGCTTTTTGGGGGGGTATTCCAATCACCGAGAGCCGGGACGGGTGTGACATGTCCCTGGGCTGTCACTGCCGACCGTTGCAATGTGCAAATCCTCCGAGACCCGGGTAGGCAAACACAGTCTGTCCTGGTAGCCGCCTCTCGCTCCACGCCACAGCCAGGGCATAGAAGCGAGCTCCAGAAAATACTCGTTTGAATGGTTTCTGCGGGCCGCCGCGAATAGTACCCGCAACAAGGCAATAATATTAGCTATCACATAAGATCCACGACGTGGCGCCTGAATAATGGGCCTACCCACAGCGCATGGAGCCCAAGAGAGAGCAAGCTAGGGAAGCCAGTGGGTATTTGCGGGAGAAGCTGGGTCCCGTAAATAGCCCACAAGTGGTGCTATTCCCGACTCTCCTCTCCAGCTTCTGCTACGGTAGCCACTAAGAAAAGCGCGCTGTGTACGAGTAGTACCACGTAGACGCCCGCCCTACCAGACCGGCGGCTCCGGACCTGCAGCCAGCGGCTAGCGCCGACTGAACACGGGCTGAGAACAAGGCAAAAAAGAAACAACAAGGAAGAGAAGGAAAAAAATTAAATTCAAAGCTAGGGGGCCAACACCGGGTTCAAGCGCGGGTCGTCAGCGGGAGCCCGCACGGCGCGGCGTGGATGATCGCCTCTTGGTAGCAGGCCTAAATAACTAATTATATGCGGAATCGCGGAATCCGCTGCTGTGTTCCGCTAGCTTGGCCGGGGAAGCTAGAGGGTGGGAGGAGTGTACTCAGTGTAGTCGACGACGATCCTAACCCAAAGCGGGTGCGGAAGCCAACAGACGAACGGGGCTGCTGGGCCCCGCGCCCTCAGCAGGAGCCTGCATCAGAAATTATTGCTCCATATACGGAGTAGACGCACATAGACGCACCACCACTTGGCCGACCGTGGGCGACGAAGGTGGGTGACAGATGACAACCCTGCAGGGAGGAATCACCGAGATTGAGCCCAACAGGGCATCCAGCCGCAAGCAACCACCCCCCCGGCGGCCACAGCATGCTACGAACTAACGGCGGCCACCGTCGAGCATGGGGACTTTGCCCTTCGACAGGCCACAGGCAAGGACCGGCCCCCCCCCCCCCTCCCCTTCCACCCTCCCTTCTCTAGTTGACAAGTCATTAATCTTGGGTCGAAGATCCGGCATGCACAGCCGATGCAGACGTGCCGCCGGAAAGGACCCGAGATGCAACTCGGGCTCCCCTCCCCCCTATAGAATACAGGCGCTATACAGTACAAACCCACTGAAGGGCGCACCAGTACTATGGTACCACTGCCTCGGTCTCGTTCCCGTGCGTGATGGGCGCGGCGTGCCCCAAGCTGCTATCTATACTATGTAGGTGCCTCGCCGGCTTGCTTCCCCGGTCCCCCAGAAGCCGAAGTGGGACTTAAGGCAGGGTATGTGCATAATAGTCAAGGAAAGAGAAGAAGAAAAGAAACGAAAAAGAAGGCCCCTCCCGCCGCCACGTCGCACAGTGGTCGAGCCGGCGGGCGGCAGCCCAACCGTACCCGTACCATACTAGGACCGGGCATCTAGCCAGCGCCGCCAAGGCGCTGTGAGAGTTCCGGCCTGGTGCCTCTTCTTGCTACTGCAGCGCTATAGACGGACATGGCTTCTCCAAAAAGCGCGGCCCACTAGCTTACTGGCTGCCCCCCAAAAGCTCCTTCCTTTCTTGAGCACCGAGTTTCCAAATCATTCGCTTGCCCCAACGCCCTGGGACCCAGCTGTTGGCCTGCGATCGGCGTCTGGCGCAATCCCCCAGGCGAAGCCGGCTGGCCCAATCCTGAACCTTAAACAGGCCACACGACTCGCCCCCTGAGGAAATGAACCACCTGGGCCGCCTCCGCCCCGCGCCCGCGCGTGTCTAACCGGCCCGGCAGTCTGGGCCAACGCGCACACCATAGGGCTTCGAGATGTCCTCTCGCGCGGGGCTGACATCGATCGCGAGCTGGTGTGAGCGGGAGCGTTTTCTGCTGTTTCATGCGCGTTTGCAGACCAGCATTGGGCCGGGGAAGCAGCCCGGTGACTCGTGCATGCCACCTTTCGCGTGCGCACCGGCGCGGGCGCGGCTAGGCCAAGCCCAAGAAGGACCGAAAATGGGCAGCCTGCGCGGGTGCAGGGCCGGGCTGGGGCTTATCGCCTGAATTATCCGTCTGAGACCCCAACGGAGGTCGACGCGCTGCCCGTGGTTGCAGGGGAATAACAAAGGAGCAAACCACGCAGCCGGGACTGGCCTCTCAGGGCCTCTGAGACCCTCGACCCAAGGCTCGAGATGCCAAGAGCACGCTATGTGCTACCATTGTACAGCATTTGGGCTCACATGTTGCGGCGTGGCGGGAGCACCGACACGCGCCAAAAAGCAAGGGTGAAGCGAGTGCCCGCGTTGACTGGACGCCACTTGCGACGGCCTAATGCGAGAAGACGCTGGTCCTGGGTTGTCGAGATTCCCCAGCACGGGTCCCCCTGTCTTCAAATCCCCCATGGACAGGCAGCTTGCGACTCTCGATCGCCCAGCGGGATGATGTGCAATGCTTCTATCTATCGACCCGAGTCCGACAGCTACCCTGATCGACTCCCGCGTATCCGTACTACCTTATAGAATCCATCGGGGATTATTACCTTCCGGTCCCCTCCCCTTGGCGCTGACGAGGGTCCGCGGGAAGGTGGATGTATGTAGTACGAGCTCCACCTGCAAGAGCGGGCTGTGGGGGCAGGGAAGAGGAAGGGGGAATGGCCTGGCGGCCCCCCCTGTGGCATGGCACGTTGGTAACGGCTGATTCACCCAGTGAAGGTAAAAGGGCCCCAGGCGAAACAGGGCAGGATGCCTAGCTGACCGGACTGAGCTCGGCCGTCGGGGTTTGTACAGGGGACCGAGGTACTAGAGTACTTTATTACATGCAATGGTTGTGTATTGACAACGGAGACAAGAGGAAGCCGAACGAGGTACGGGCTAATAGCAAAAGAAAAGAAAAAAAAAGAAAGAAAAGGGAACGGCCCAATACGCGTGGAATGGATGAACCCCTTGCGCAAGCAATACTATTTCTGTTGTTTGCGTCCCAGCAAGCAAAAGGGGATGTCCGTAAAGAGAAAGAGGCTGGACGAGATGGTCCAGCGACGTTTCCCTTTGCGCCTGCGACGTAGGAAGAAAAAAAAAAGCCAATCCTGAATTAGTATCACATCTGTCCAACCTGTCGCCTGAGTCAGGAATCGGGTTGGAAGGAGAGGACAGCATGCGGGAAGGCAACGCGACCCAGACATCCGGGACATCTGCCTCCCTGACTGTGTGCGCACTGTGCAGGCGCCCCCCTTCCCATCATCAAAAGGTCCCAAGAGAAACGCCTGGCCTAAGAGAGGGGCCCTGAGATTGGATGGCAACCGGGGCAGTGCCACCGGGACTGCTACCCACCGCTGCACGGGTACGTACTGTCGGGGACCGGGGGCTCAAGGCCCCTCCCACCCCCAAGACAGACCCAACCAAGCGGAGGAGCCCACAGGACAGGACAGCTCGGGCGGCACCCGACTTGGAAACGTCAGGAGGGCCAGTGAGGGAGCTTTCACGGTGCCAAGCGGGGCACTGACTGGTCATCCCGCCGTTCCCAGAGCCAAAGAGCCGGCGACATGCCCAGCAGGACGGACCAACAAGCTGCTTTTAGGTTGGCCCCAAAGCTAGCCAATCCCTGGCTTACCTGACCCGGCGGTCAACCTTCTCAGTGGGGAGAAGCTGGGGGAGAAGAAGCTGGGGGCGCTGGTCACCGAAGGCGAAGTACGTACTGCGATCGAAAGGAGCAAGAGGGAGAGAAAAGGCATTAAAAAAAACAAGAGAGTGTGTAAGAGATAGGGGAGCAGGGAAGGGGAAGGCATGCTCCCCAAGTCGTGTCAATTCGGACTGGCGATTTGATGGCGCCGTTTTTTTCCTTCCTTGACCAATCGCTCGACCCTTTTCCTTTCCCCTCCACCTTCCCTCCTCCTTCCTCGGTCCTGTTCCCTTCTCCTATCCAAGACCCCCCTCTCGTTCAAATCCAAACGTAGAACGTTCGGCTGTTTTCGCCCTCGCTGAGTCTCTCCGAAATCGACGACACTCAATCAAATAGAGCCATCCTTAAGTCGAGACAGGTCTTGCTCCCCAGGTTTCCCTCTCACCTCGCTCTAGACCAACCAGAAACAAACGGCCAACCTACTGGGACACGCCCCCCCTCCTTCCCCCCATCCTCGCCTCGGACCCTCTCCACGTCCCAGGGAAAGCGGTGCTCGCACAGTGCCAATTCTGTCGCATGTCCTCGCTCCCGCGACGTTCCCAGAGTTCTAACGATTGGGAGGGAAAAGGGCCTAGTCTGCCTGCAGTTGGTCCTGTCGACTGATAGCGGCCTCTTTTATTTTCCTTATTCCCCTCCGCGTCGCCCTTTAGACCTCTTTTTTTCGTCTTCCCCCATCCGGCGTTGCAGTCGCCAGCCCAAAAGCAAATTCTCGCCACCTTAAAAAGACCAGAAAGAAAAGGCCCCGGCAGCAGAGAGGAGAGAGAGTGCGAGAGTCCGGCCGCCTCGCACTGCCGGCCCGTCTCGCGGTTCCACGGATCTAGACCTCGTCGTTCCTCAGTGTCGCACGCCCCCCCCCCCTCCAACAAGTCAGCCAGACGGCATCCCGCGATTGCCTGGCCCGTCAGGCTATCGTGATCGAGCTACCTAACCGCACTACACTGCTAGTCAGACCATCAGCTCGCGTTATTTCGCTCATCTTCGGCCGCCCTGGCCTTCGCCTTTTCGTGGCCGCCACCAAGTCCTTAGTCGACGCCTTCCAGCTCTAGTGCAGAACCTGCAGATGTCTTGATAACTACTGGGTCCCCTCCCAGCACATCGGACCTCTCTGTCAGTCCACTTGCCTCCTCCATCAAATCAGCCCGCGTCCTCGCCCAAGCTGCCGGGTCGCGCGTGCGGAGAGAGGAGAGGCGCCATGTTCAATTTTTACACGCTGGGCATGCAGACGAGGGCATCGGGTGCCGCCGATGATGAAGGAATCGAGGTGTCGCCAGACGACACCGCGTCTGGTACATTATCCTCGACGAACCACCCGATGTCAACGTCAGCACCAGCACCAGCATCAGCATCAACATCAGCATTACCGCCCACACAAGACCCTGTATCCGTACCACCACAACCGGATACGCCGCCATTGCCATCACCCATACCGGCGGCGTCATCATTCGATCAAAACGAGACACCGCTGGCACCATCGTCGCCGATGGCTATCGATACTTTGACTCGCACCCTTAGCCGGCAAAACTTGCAATTAGACGAACTCGCTTCTGCACCACGGATGCTGCCGGCCCAGGTGCCCGTGTTAGACATGCCAAGCCCTCGGCCATGGCCCGGGCTCGAGGTGGACGACGAGCCGCACTACGACCCTATGTCTATTGACATGTTCGCGCCGGGACCCTTGGAAGCCGACGAGAACCCTAGTTATCCTGCGCCTAACTCAGAGAGGCTGCTGCGGCAGTTGCGCAGCCAGTTTCACAACAATCCTACCAACAGATCTAGGATCCAATCCCTGGTGGACGACATGATGACGGTGTCGGACAGCCTGCCAGAGCCGTCCATTGCGCCTACCCCAGCGCCCCAGGAGCCGCCAGTTTCGACGACCACACAGACACCTCAAATCATTTCCGAGAACAGTCTGGAGCCTGACCCCAGGTATGCTATCCCGGATGGCATATCGGACAGCCTGCAAGTCGACACAGAATGGGCCAAGCAGGCCGAGGAAGAAGAGGACGGGGCGTGGGCCGCCCAATTTCTAAGCCTCCGTCGCGCCAAGTACAGGGGACTGGCCAAGAGGCAGCGACATGGCGACGGTATAGTCACATACGAAGGGGCCCAAGCAACCGCCTTCCGCTGCGAGAACGTCGTCAGGAGCCGGATCCGAATGCGGAGAAGAGACAAGGACAAGACGCACCGCAGCAAGAGCATGGCATCCTCGGTCGCCACGTCGTCCGTTATGTCCTCCCCTGTCGTTCCACCCTCAATTCCATCGCCAGCACTGCCTCCAGTTCCGATGCCTCCGCCAGATTGGCCTTAGCTCGCTTGCACTGGCCATTTTTCTATTTTAACTTTTTTTATTTGCCTTTCAAGGTGTAAAGGTGGAATTCCAATTTGACATACAGCACATATACCCAGGGGAGCACGGTGTCATGGGATCGGAATTCGAAGAGGCTCTATCATGAACAGCGATGTTCATCGTCTTTTGAGATTTTAAGGAGAAGAGGTCTTGTCTTGGACTTCTCCTTAGCGGGCGTTTGAACGGTGTCGCCGCTGTGGAGGCCCAATGGACACGGCTTTACAACACGGCAGCATATTTTACGGCGTTATTTGATGTTTTCCTTCCACTCCTCAGGAGCCCTCGAGGGCGTTGGCCTCTGGACACATTTGGGGCAACATTCGACACCTTAGATCTGGTTCAGGGAAAGGTTGGGGCTGGCGCCGTCAGGCATGGTCTACAAAGGAGAATGCGCGAGCATGTGATGGGTCGCGACCGCTTGGAGACAAAGGCGGCGATGTGTAGATACAAGCCTAGCTGCTGTTGTTAATAGTATGCTGCTAGACATGGGAGCAGAGTAGGGATGGAGAGGAATCGAACGAGACCCTCGGCTCTACCCTTTCCCTTTGATGGGTAAGGAGGGTTACTAGGTCCAATTCTGGATTGGTCAAACCATTGCCATACTGCTGTGCCAGATCTTTCCTTTGTCTCTCGAGGTCATTCAGATCCTGTCGCCCCTCCGGGAGCCCTGCAGCACACAGTGCCCGTGGCTCTCAAGCCAGGGGGCTATGATCACGCCGCCCTGCGAGAAGGGAGAGCGAGCTAGTGTTGAAGAAAAGGCGCTAAGTCTATGTTCGTTCCTATTTGGAACCAACGACTGGCAGGGGTATAGCATCATGCAATAGATGCAGGAGAACGCTGCACCTTTCGCTGTGACCGATCCCTAGTGCCATGCTGGCGCGTGGTACGGGCCTGCTGCGCCTACTGGCGGCGTACGGCCACCCCGTCCATCATAACATGCGGCTCCTCACCACAAGGGAGGGAGTTGGCGGCCGGGCGTCCAATCACCACCATCGCTAAGGCTCACCTTGGCCACAATGTGATCTGGGCTATAAACCTTATTGACGCGGTGAGAATGCCCCGGCGCCCTAGTCGTCTCATGGGATGCGAAGCACTGATCAATTGAAAGGTCACCGGGACGCGCCCCCATCGCTGACGCCGAAAGGTCGCTGGCAACCCCCCCAAGTCCGTCTATCTTGGACGCCGTTGAAGACTGAGCGAAGCAGAAGGAAGTGGCACGTTGCATTCCACAGGCCCATCGAGTCGAGGCCTATCCATGTGTCTCACTCGTTACCCCCCCCCCTTCTCTTACCCTCCTCGCTCCTCGGACTCTTTGAGAGCAAGAAGAGGCGGGCCCTTCTCTTTGTGGCGGATGCCTTCCTCGGGCCAAATGGCTACGGCAACAATTGAGCCTTAACGGTTCCCAATCAAAGACATTGAGGGGAGACGAGGTCCTCGGGCGGCGCTAGGGGCCACACACCACTGCGCAGTGTTTGGCGGCGATGCTCGGCCAGGAATGGATCTCCCTTGGGGGGTCAACTGCATTCCAGTGCCCGACAATGGGCCTCGCCCACCTCATTACACACACGAGCTAGCTTGTGGGTGGAGGAGAGGGGAGCTCTAGCAGGAGAATCCTAATTATGGCCTACCACAGCTCTTGACATGCCTGTCATAGCTGCTGTTGCCATAGCAGACCCTGGTATTTTGTTGACTCGTCCGAGTGGCCCGCCGCCCCTTACCCGGTGCGACAGATGAGATACAATCACCACCTCGTGGCCTCCTCACCTCCTCTTCGTCTCTCCTCTTCTCTTTTCCCCTCCCACTACCACTCTGCCCTGCAGTGCACCCACTCGTACGCCCAGGAGTTGCCGCGCGGGCATAAGCACAGAGACATCCTCCGCACCTCCAACCTCGAGATGAACGTCACGGCCGGCATGGGCGGCATGGCCTTCAATTCGGCACAGTTTCCCACTCCCGGGGGAAACCGGCAGAATAACGGCAGTGCTGGCGGTAACAACATTATCAATAACAACCGTCTCAGGGAGAGAGAGTCCGCGTCCGCAATGGCCGGTACAGCTAGCTTCTGGGAAGAGGGCCAATGCGAGGCCAACGACTTCTTCGACCAGTTCGTCGTTCTCGACGACTCTGGCGACGTTGTCTCCCTCAATGATACGGACAACCATAGCACCGGGAGCAGCCAGCACGGCGGCACCTGCCACACCGACTCCTCATCCGTCGAGCAGGCACATTCGATCAAGCCGGAGCCCTCCTGTTCCTTTGACTTCATGTCCATGACCACCTCCTCCACGTCCTTGGCGGTCCCCGCCACCGCCTTCCCGACCACTCCCCGCCGCTCGCTCCCCGATACGACGCAGTTCAACGCCGCAGGCACCCGCCAGACCCTGGCGCACCCGCAGGGAGGTGGGCCCATGTCGGAGTCGGAGCTCCTCAGGTTCGAGGAGCTTTCCATGCGCTCACCGCGCACTGTTCATCCTCCTGGGTCCGGCCAGGGCGCCGCTGCCGCATCCGTGCCGACCTCGCCGACGCAGACGGGCACTTCGAGGAAACAAGGCCGGTTGGAGAATATATACTCGACGATCCGCAAGGCGCCGGCCTTCTTCAGGAGAACGGCCCGGCAGGAGGCAGAGGGGGCGCAACCGATGCCAATGTCGACTGCGCAAATGGGCCCTGGCAAGAGGGAGCAGCGGCCGTACAATATGGGCATGGACAAGGGGCAGCAGATGCCGCTCTCGCCTCCCCTCACCAGTCCGATGCCAGACCTAGCTTTCATGAACGGGCTCATGGACGACCCCTTCATGGAGTCGGCCGGCAGCAGCATGCATTCCCATCATATGAAGACCGCCCACACACCGCTCAGCACCCCGCTGCTCGACGGGACGGGCGCCGCCAGCTGGTCCATGCAGAACACGCCGGCCCTCCAGCCAGGCGACGACGCTGCCCTCTGGAACTTCGTCTCCAGCGACAACAGCTGGGAGACGACGTCGAACACCAGCGCGCAGGTGGGCCTCAACGCCAAGAGCGCAAACTACAACTTTGGCATGCACCTGCAGCAAAACTACGACCCCCACCAGCAGCAGCAGCAGCTTGCCAGCAGCGGACTCGTCATCCAGATGCCGCAACCCCCGGCGCCCACATCGTCTCTCATCCAGGACCCGGCACACCAGCTGCAGCACGGGCTGCATCCACAGTACATGCCCCAGGCCCCGTACACGCAGCCCTACACCGAGCACCGGCGCAAGCCCCGCGCCCCCTCATCCGGGGCGCGGCACCACGGAGCCATGACGTCGCCGCGCAAGGTACGCGAGAGCTCGCTATGCCGCTCGACATCCCCCACCCCGGCCACGCCGTCCCGCCCAGGGCGCATCCGACGTTCGACCTCGATGCAGAGCGTCGGCGTCGGCGGGGGCGCGCAAAGCGAGGCGGCGGTGCGCAAGCGGCGATCGCTGAGCCGGACGCGCCGGCGTGTGAGCGCGACCACCGAGCCGCGGACGCCCGGGCGGACCATGTCGGCGTCGTTCGGCGCCGGCAGCTTCGAGAGCGCGCTAGAGATGGAGATGGAGCTGGACGGCATGGGGCTGCCCGAGGCGGGGATCACGCTGAGCGGCAGCCCGCGCAAGAACGGAGGCGGGCAGATCGGCTTCGTAAACTTCACGCCCAACGACCACAACATCCTCATGACCGGGGTGGCGCCCAGCGGGAGCAGCAAGACCAAGGCGCGCCGCGAGAAGGAGGCGGCCGAAAAGCAACGTCGGCTGAACGAGGCCGTCGTCAAGGCTGTGCAGGCGGCGGGAGGGGACCTGCAGAAGTTGAAGGAGGAGGGCTTAGTACTAGGCGTCTAGTGGACGCATATTTCCTCTGTTCACAAACCGGTGCTGGCCGGCTGGACCTAGCTGGTGGTAAGCAGCGGCGGGGAGAGAGGGGGGGCCAGCGAAAAGAGTATGGAGAAAGAGGGGTGGAAGTGGTAATTCCTCTCGCTCTTCAGCTGCGCGATTGTACGTTTGAGTGGTGATCCTATGGGGAGTCTGGTGTACTTTAATTATGCGAGACGATACTGTTTACATGGGCATTCAGGGGGAAGACCCACCGGCTTCGCGACTAGGGCGCCGGTGGTAGAGTGGGGAGACTTCGTGCCGAAACTATCGGTGTATACCTAGGTACCTACCTTTCTCTGTTCATTCGAGTCGACGTACGTCTGTATGCGGTCCCATACTATAAATTCATGATAAAGTCGTCGGATCAATGATCAAATGTGGTAGTGGTTGAGTGATAAAGAGAACGCGTGCAAAACACGACTCACACTACCTTAGGTAGGTACCTATCATTTATATAACCGGCTTATGGTATGGCGCTAGCCACTTAATTGCCCTATTTCGTACCTAAGGTAAGAGGGTATATAGCCTTGCCTATCATCTCGATAAGCCGATAGTGCTATTAACGTATAAAGAGGCGACCGCAGACAGAGGCTCCTCCACCCACCATAATGCATCACCACCTTACTCGGCCTGTTTCCAATCACAAGCTGAAGAGCTATTACTTTTATGACTATTTCCAAGATATTTTCAATCTATACAGGGGATGCGGAAAGAAGTTAAAGCCTCAATACTTATCCCAGTTGACCTTGTGTTTGGATCGTGTTCTGGGCAGTGCGTACAGAGTTCGATTCACCGGTTATACATAGATTTACAGCACAGTCTAACGTAAAGAGCCGAGAGATAGCTAAACTACGGAGCCAGGAACAATGGGTGGCGCTGTTGCCATCCTTACCATCCTTCCCAAAAGCGTCTTCTCTCCCGATCGGCCCATTTGCCGCTCATATCGCCGCTTCATCTTTCCAAGTAGCCAATTGTTGTACACTAAAAACAGTCCGCTCGCCAGAAGGAGCATTGTTAACTCAGTCCCAACGGCTGCCTTGGCGCTAAAATTCCAGTCGCCACGCTGCTGCCCGTAGACGCTGGCCAGCGTACTCAGCAGGCCAACTAGCGCGTTGAGAATGCCCGGCATGTAAAGCCGGTTGAGCAGCCAGATATAATTCTTGTGCCAGCGAATAGACAGCCAAGTCATGCCCGCAATCCCTGTAAAGACACAGACCGCGGCGAGAACAAGAAGGGGCACGCTCGTTACCGAGTTTAGCGCCGCCGTGGCAGAAGTGCTGCTCCGTATGGTATCGGCATTTCCAAGACTGGTAAACGTCGCGGGCAGTGTGATGAAGCCGGCTAGCACTAGCCAACCGAAGAACGCCGCGAGTATGTTGTGAAACCTCGGAATTGTGTCCAGAGAGAGCAGCATATCCATATAGGGCGTTCGTGGGTGATATCTAGACGATGAGAGAGGAGCAGAGGGTGCTGATGGAGGCGGAGGAAGCGGCGGTGGCGGCGCAGGTGGCGACCTAGGAACGGTGAAGTCACGCCTTCCCTCCCGAGAGGGAGCTCTCAGGGGTTCGGTTGATGATGAAGAGCTGAGGAGCCTGGAATGAGCTCGGGAGGAGCCCGACGATACACTCGAGGGATCCGAATTCTGTCTGGATATAGTGGCTGAGTGAGGGGTCGGCTGGGGATAGGCTAAGGTGGTCACGCTCGGTTTTCGTACGGGAGCAATGTTGTACGTTACGTCGAGCGGATACGGCGCACTTAGCCTGCCCTTCATGACGGGAAATATCACCAAGGGTGGATTCTGTGATGGAGTGCGCGGACGGCGTCGCGAGTCCACTGGAGGGTGAGAAGTGTCACTTCCCTGGTTCGATTGCTGAGGGCCTTTTCGTGTGGGGGGGCGTGATGTCGAACTGGGTTCTCCCGGTTTGGCCTGGAGTTGAAGGGGACGCCATTGTGGTCCTGGGGGCGGTGGTAGGTCCTTGTTGGTTTGATGTTGTGTTGGCAGCGTCGAACTGCGGACTGGAGCCTTCGGGTCGTAGACAGCAGGCTTCAAGATGAGCTGTCGAGACATGGGGTTGTCATCCGTGAAAGCCCGGACGGGAGGTCCTGGTTGATAAACCTTTGGGGCGAGAAGGGTCGGGATTTTCGAATGGTCCATGGTTGCAGCGGCTTTCCTGTGTGTGCTTCTTGTTCCAAATTACTATAAATGGAGGCACCATATGATCTACTACTATAAACAGAAAACGAGGAAGAAGCCCGGGCGGCCACCCTCATCTTAAGGACTTCGTTAGGGCACCAATATGCCATTCTCAAGCTGGAGCTGAGAACGGGGTGCCGAAACATCTAGGAGGTTTGGGTTTAGCTCGCCGTCCGCATCGAAGTGAGGGTATGCGGCCCGGCTAGCAACAGGAAGATGCAGACCCCTAGACCGGGCGAAGGTTTGGGATCTAGTGGAGGGTATGAGTATTGGAAGCTGAATACAGAACAGCCCTGCGAGCTGCGCTAACCGTGTTTGCCGTGTTTGCCATGTCTGCCACTACCTAGTAGGAAGAGCCATAATGCCAAGTTCCGTGGAAGGCCAACCAGTGAAGCTTTTCGCTGGGCTGCGTCGTATAGCGTGTTGAGCTTCACGGGACTGTGCCGCTAGTCGGCCTTGAAACGACCTTCCCCCCGGTGCCTGGAGGCGGCACACACCGTCCTGCCACTCTTGCACACGGAGGATTCTACACGAGCTCATCTTAGACTTAAGCCCGGGAGGCGTCAGTCAGGACCTATTGAAACAAGCAGCCGCGTCCTCGTAAGGCACTAACATCTCGTAGCGAGATCGACGCCACATAATGTTACGGTTATAGCGAGAGTGTTTACGTCAAGAGGCGGCGCCAACTTCATCACCCGCTTGGAAGGCGCAGACTAACGCCTCAGGAGTGCAAAATGTTTGAACTTGAACGTTTGAAGACATAGTTCAAAACAGAGGGAGGGAGCAAGCGCGGGACATGGAGAGAGTCTCCCGCCCCTTTCCTCCTTCCCCGTCTCTCCCTCAGTGCGATATGCATTACAGCAACGGGCCGGGAAAGCGCGATGTTCGGTCGCGCCTTCCGACAGGGACCCAAATGTTGCTGGCTTCTGCCCTCAACGAACGACAGCCAAGGGGTCGGGTAGGCCATGGCAATGAATAACAAGGGCGGGGAATAACACTGGGCCGTTTTTTTTAGCGGGGAAGTTGGAGTTTTCAGCCAATGAGACCCCAGAAAACGCCAGAAAAGCACGGGCGTCGGCAAAGTGTGTTGGCAGGCGCCATTGGCCTAAACTTTTTTGGGCCCCAAATCGAACCGCAAAAGTTATGGATCCATTCAACTTCTCGTTGCGATTCACCCATTGCCCGCGCGTTCGACCGACCAGCCTTCGCCCGCCTCCTCAGGCAAGCCTGACATCCTTTCGGCGAAGGAGCTGTTATTAGGCGAACAGCGATGACTTCGTCCCCCCCTGACGATGGCCCCAGCGGCCAGCGGGTGCCGTCGCATTCACTGACGCCCCCTCCCATGTCACCGCTCACCCCGGCGAACAACGAGCTCAACGACGACTTAGCGAACCAAACTTTGCAGCTGGCCGAACAAAGCAATCGCGCAGCTTCCGGCCGGCTAGGTGAGCCCTCGCTCGGGACCCTGCCCATCACCGAGAACAACCTCACCACGCCCACCCACGGCGGCAACGGAATGGGAGCCTCTCTCCGCGCCGGTGCTGCAGGCTTGCACGCGCCTTTCGGCAACGCCACCATGGATCTCTACGACCAGCGGCCTATACAGACCCCAATGACGCCTCAGAACTTGATGATGGCGCTCGCTCGCATCTCAGCCAGCCAGATGGCTCTGCCCCCGACCGTCGCCCCGGCGCAAGTCTCCATGTCCCCCGCCTTGCACCAGCCGGGCGACTCGCTCCTGCACGGCAACGGCCATGTGCACGGCATCCCCGCCATCGACAACCCGCTGGAATCGTTCGCCAGGATCGAGTTCGCCGACAGCGTCTTTCAGATGACCACATATTCGGTCATCATCGGGCGCGACCAGCGGGCACTGGAGCAGGCGCGTCGAGACGAGCGCCGAACCGAACAATACCAGAGAAGAGTGGAGGAAAATGCCGCCCAAGGGCTGCCGCCGCCATCGCCACCCTCCCAGGACCGGGGAAAGTTCAGCAAATCCTACGTCAGCGAGGAGGGTGGCATGCTGGGTCCCGAGTCCGACGGGGACGACCCGCGTCCCGCCAAGCGGAGGAAAACGAGCGGCGCAGGATCTGCGTCCGGAACCTCGCAGCACGAAATCCCCATGGACGAACCAATTGCCCCGGAAGTTGGAGACAAGAACCTCATCTCTAACCGACAATACGTCTCCCATACCCCCGGCGCCGCCGCCGTCGATCTCGCGTCTCTCCGCCCCTCGCCCCATCATGTCTCCTTCATCGGGATCCACTCCCCGGGTCCCAATATTGCCAGCCGGACCAAGGCGATTTCACGAGAACACATGAAGATCAATTTCAACCCCGACAAGGGCGTCTTCGAGGCCATCCCACTTCACAAAAATGGCTTCTTCTGCGAGGATGTGCACTACAAGGACACCAATGTGATCCTCCGCAGCGGAGACCGACTGCAGGTCAAGGATGTCGAGTTTGTCTTTGTTATCAACGGCGTTCCTCGTCGGAAGACGGGCGCCGAGGACTATCTCGACGAAGAGGAAGCCCCCCAGAGGCGGTACTCAGAAGGCGGGAAGGAGATGAGCTTCGAGTTTGAGAGCTCTCACGCCGGGGAGATCCTGAGCAGCCCCAGCGCAGAAGCCCAAGAGGACTCTGAGATGCGTGCCGACAAGGATGATAGCGGCAGCGAGCTTTCGGAACCCGGCGAGGACATGGACGGAGACATGGAGAATGACGTGATGGAGACGATCGAGGGCGACGGGGACGAAGATGGGCCCATCAAAAACGAGCCGGAGCAAGAGACCCATTACGACCTCCCTCCTATGCCTCCAAAGAAACGCGGCCCGGGCAGACCGCCAAAGAACGGTATCATGTCGAAGCGAGAAGAGAGATTGCGCAAGAAGATGGCGCTGGAGGCGGCAAAAAAGAACATGCCTCCACCTCCTCTAGGAGAACCGCCGGTCAAGAGAAAGGTCGGCCGGCCGCGGAAGCATCCGCTCCCAGAGAATGCAGGCGATAAGCCCGAGAAGCGGAAGTACAAGCCTCGAAAACCCAAGAATGAGGACGGAGAGGAAGGCTCCGGCGCCGAGAAGACCGTCAAGGAAAAGCGGCGCGAGAAGCCCAAGACGCCTCCGTTGGAGCTGAGGAGAGAAGACTACAGCGAGGATCAGCTGCAGAAGCCCAACAAGAACTACGGTGTTCTCATTGATGAAGTCCTGTCTGCCGCGCCAGACGGTCTCACTCTGAAGCAAATCTACAAGCGCATCCAGATGAAGTACCCCTTCTACTACTTCACCGTAGACACCAAGGGATGGGAGAGCAGCGTTCGTCACAACCTGATCGGAAACGACGCCTTCAAAAAGAACGAAGAAACCCACCTCTGGAGCCGCGTTCCTGGCATCGACATTGACGCTGGCAAAAAGCGCAAGGCGCAGTCCCCGGACCATTCGGCCGCCTTGCATCATGGCTATGGTGCGCACCACCCACATCATCAGAGTCACATGGGCCATGCCATGTATCAAGGAGCTCATGCTCCTGCACCGGGATATCCCGCCGCCGCCGGGCAGCATGCCGCGTATCCGCAGCATAATCTCAGTCAAGCGCACGCAGGTCATGCTCAGCAGAATTTTGCACCCCAGGGCGCTGGGCCGCACAGCCAGCAGCCATCACCCAGGCCGCCGGCGTATCCAGTACAGCCCCAGGCTGGCCCGGCGGTGGGGCAAACAGCCGCGCAGGCCCCGACGCAGAACCCTGCTACTCCTGGACCGGCGCCTGGGTACGGCGCTCCGGCGGCGGCCCGACCCGCCCAAGCAGGAGCCCAGCCTGGCGCGTACTCATCGCCATACGCGAAGCAGCCACCGCAAGCAGTGCCGCCTGCCAGACCTTCTCCTCATGCTCTGCCGGCGCAGCCCGGCCAAGCTCAGATACCGGCGACCTTGCCGAACGGCCTCCCGCGTGTGGCCACGCCGTCTTCACAAACGAGCCCGATGCCGCTTGCACCTCAACCCGCAGGGGCACCAAGGGTAGCCTCGGCTGCTCCGAGCAACGGGAATGCCGCTCCTGCGCTCAGGCCGCCCATCCCCCCCGAGCATGTCAAGCATATCATCAGCTTCAAGAAGCTGGTCACGGAGCAGCTGGCAAGCCGCACGAATTCTCCCTCGGCCCCGCTAGCCATTGCTATGTCAGTAATCAACCGGGGCCTGGACCTGACGACACAGAGCGTGGTGGAGCAAGAACATCAAAATCTGGAGAAAATTGTCCTGGGTGTATTCGACACTACTCGTAAGAACCAGAACCTTCGGATCGAACCGGGGCTTTTGAAGGTCCTCACCGATTTTAAGGGTCAGTGGACGAAAACGTTAAGCGGGAAGCTCGGCCAGCCCAAGACGGAAGCCCTGCTACTCTCGACTATCGACCGTGTCTTAGGTATCTCGGACGTCAGCACCATGCGTGGCAGTGAGGCTGAGATGAAAGAATACGAAGGTGCCGAGACGATGCTCATGAACCCTCTGCGAAAGGCAATTTTGGACCATCAGCAGCGCGCGGCGACAGCAGCGCCGGCCGGTGCTTGAGTTAACCACCCGTGCCTCACATGCAGAGGCTACTTGTCCCTGCGCCGAGAATTTCGCAGAGGAGGGAACGTCCCAATGGATGGCAATTGGCAACCTGGATTGGTTGGACCCAGGGTGAGCATCACGGCAGCGCTCTACTAGGTATATTATTTCTAGGCGTTATAGTGTGCAGCGAGGTGCTCGCCCGATCTTGGGCGTGCTTCTTACAATGGACCGCTCTAGGTTAGCTCCACAAGTGAGCAGATGGTATGCCATAATGGCCTTAATACCTACCATGTATGGCTTTCAGTAGCTATGACCACCTCACAGTAGAATGCGAGAAGTGATCATAAAAATAAATGGATCAAGATTCACGTGCCCGCCGATCGCCTCCTGTCAAACCCGCTTGCCTGCGAGGCGGGTGCGAGCTCGTCTATGGCACGGCATTGAAGGGGCGCGCGGAACAGCGTGCCGTCCGCATCCAACAAAGCAGGGGTAGTGAGCCGCATCTGCATATTTGGCTCAATGAAGAGAGGCGTGGCCAATCCCAACATCGTCTCAGTCCGTGTCGCCTAGCCGTCTTGGCGATCTTGAGTTATACCTCTGAGCTCGGTGCGCGTGGCTGTACTCTGTGCTTGTCAACTCCCGCACTCTCTCAGGCTATCAGCCAGCTCAAAGCTTGCCACCTCCCGGGGGCGGAGTCTCATTGCCCATCGATTCAAGTCTGCACAGCCAGGCTCTGCCTTGATTCCGAGGTATCAATGTAAGAGGATGGGCTTCATGGCAAAACATCAGAGCAGCACAAAGAAGCTGGCATCCTTGCCAAGCCGCCTACAACTCGCTGCAAGCACTACTTTCTCGCTCTGGCTGAGTCTAATCCCAATTATCATTTCCAGTCTATATTGCTTACTTTGTACGGAGGATGAAGCTAGCCCGAGATAGCAATGACTGTGCGGGAAATGGGCGGATAAGCCCTCAACAAGCAGCTGGCCGGGCGGTTTCTCCAGGACGGTTGGCATGAGGAGACCTATCTTGCTAGCACGAGCTTTCAAGCTCTGTCATTTTTTTAGTTTGGACTCAGTATCTCTATTGGATTCAACTATCCCCTCGATTTCTTCCTTTTCCCGGCGTCTGTGGCTGTAAGAGATCTTCTTTTTCCCAAGCCGCCGGGTCGATCTTGTCGCACCAAGTCCAGCGAAAGCTTCATGCGGCGCTCTCTTTTCCGGAAAAGTAGCAACATTCCTAAAATTATTGTATCGTACTTCTAGCCTTATCTTCCCAGAGAGCCTGGCGCAGAGGGCAAACTGGGTCTTCAATAATTTGCTTGTCTGGGCTTGACAGAGTCCTGGTCCTGTCATCGTGACGAGGTTGACAGCAGCTTGCTGCACGCCCATCTGGCCTCTTAATGCGAACCAACTAGCCACCTACCGGGCAAGTTGTGAAGAATGGATCCGCTCTCTTTCAAATTCCCAGCCAGGAAGCCCGACGGGTCTGGCCCTCAGGAGCTCCCAGGCAGCCCTGTCAGGCCGACCTCGAGGCGTCTGCGGCGTCACCGACAATCTCCCAACGACTTCACTGTCTTTCGAGGCGACCGAACGCACTCCTTCTCCATCCCTCGCGCGCCTTCGAGCTCGCACTCCAAGACTCCTCCCGTGACCCCAGGAATGGAGGTTCGCGGGCCCACTGGGGAGCTGCTGTACGAGTTTCCCGCATCTGGGCCTCTCGAATCGCCAGAGCCCAAGGACTATGAGTTCCTCACCGAGATGGACTATCAGAATCCCAGAGAAGAGCCAGACGCACAGAGCAATACCTACCCTACGGTCCAGGCGACCCATAGCGGGAGTCGAGATGGTCCGCCACGTCTCTTCGCCTTGAGTGCAGATGGGAGAGCTGCCAACCTGACCTACGAGAGGGACCCTCATGCGAGGGCCACAGACCCCCCTGTTGAGCCCAGATCGCTTCCATATTCTAACACCATGACCTTCTCTCAGTTCTCTTCCTTTCCAGAGCCCGAGAGAAACGGGACTGTCGATGACTTTGATGAGAAGGATCGTCTCCACAACTCGCAGTCTGATCAGGAACCATCGAGATCGGAGGCCGTGGATCCCCGACCACGGGCTCTCGCTCGAAGGGAGACGCAGATGTCTGAGGACCGCAAAACAATATTTCATGAGCACTTCTCCGTCAATAACGACAAGGAAGAGCTGACGAAACGGTATTGTAAGTCTCCGTCCAGCCTACACATCCATGGCCATGACGACTTACGGTGCCGTCTAGCCCAAATCTTGCACGACTGCCGCTCCCGAAGCAGCCATAGGAGGTCGCGGGCGGGCTGCCCGGCCATCTTGCTCCTCGCTTTGTCCATCTTCTCGACCTTCTTCAGCGGTGTGTGGCTCACCGCCGCGATCATGCAACCAACCTGGGGCAGATTCATTTCAGCGAGCGGCCCCCTGCCACCTGATACCGCCTCGACCCTCACCGCGCTGTTCGCTAAATTAATCGAGATATCTTTCGTCTCCGTATTCGTGGCTCACATGGGACAGGTCTTGACACGGCGGGCTTTCGGGGACCAGGTCCGTGGCGTGACGCTGTCGGAGCTAACGACGCTGCGGAACTGGGTGATGGTAAGTGTGTAAATGAGCTTCGAGCAGGAACTGCACTTCTAACCAGGGGCCCAGCAACCCGGAACATTGATCACTGGTTATGAAGCAGTGCCGATCGTTATTCGCAAATTCCTAGCCTGGATCTGCCTCGCGGCTGCCCTGGCCGCTAGTCTGTACACAACGGCCTCGGATGCTATGGTTTCTCCGAAGCTCATGTTCGGACAGTGGCAGCACCGAGTTTTGACAGGCCACGCCATGTCATCGTATGCCAACAACACATTTGTTCGAGAGAGCTGCGTCACCCCCATCACCATGGACACGCAAGAGATCGCCGGTGACGCTTGCTTGGGCGTGGCGTATCCGGGCCATTGTGAGTCTCGTCCTATTGTTTTGTCCCTGTAGTACCGAGAGGAATGGCTAACTATTTACTGCTGTCAGCATACCACAACTTCTTTGAGTTCATGTCCGCATGGCATAGCTTCGCCACCAACGGTACAACCAAGAGAGTGAGCAAAGGCAACCGGCCTCTAGGGACAGCTACACTCTATAACGATACCACCCTTATTACGGCATGGGCCGAGCAAGAGACCAGCAACGTAACCAGGAACTTCGAACAGCATGGCCGCATCATTGATAATATCACCCTCGCGATTCCCCATCCGGGTGAGTTACCCAACTTGCTAACTGTAAACGTGGGCCATCTGGGGCCATTGCTAATCGGTATAGGTGTCTACGGCGCGGCGTTGGACTCCATCAATGATATTCTCCAACCCGTCGATTCTTCAGGGGTAGGCGAGTATCGCATTCAAGCTAGCACACTCAGCCCTGCTGTAGGTGTGATGTGTGTGAACATGGAGCTAGACGAGATTGCCCCCTTGATCGATACCCAAGGGTCTGGTGCTATTACCAACCAAGTTGGTGACGGAGGGGATAACTTGACCGTAGTAGATGATATATTCTACTGGGGAGATGCTTATGGACGTCGTCGGCCGGTGTTCCCCGTCGTGAGTTATATCCATCTCGATCTCTTACTCCAATAGCGTTCCTTGATAGACACCATGACGCTGACCCGAACTCCAAGCTACCTCTTGACTTTAATATAATAACCGATGCAACTGTCCCCGGAGATGCAATCTATATACTGGGAAAGAAGAACACGGCAACATTCTACACGCTTTGCGAGCTTCGATCCTGGCTTTCCCCGCATTGCTCGTCGCAGCTCGAAGTATCGGGCACCACCGGCAACATTCTGCGCGCCAGCTGTGGCGACACTAGCGACACTAATCGATACGAGGCAGTATTCCCTAACACTCCAGTGGTACCTTCCAACGACTGGCATGATGTAGCGCGCGAGTGGCAGTCCTCGGTTGATCTCAACGCTGGAATTACGAACAGCAATTCGTCAAGCCACCGCATCCTGACGGAGCTCATTCTCGACCGGCCCTCCATGCCTGACTCCCTTCCGTCGATGGCCGAGGGCCTCGCCGTTCTAGCCTCCTCGACGCTGGTCTTCAGTTCGCTCAACGCACAGCTCCGGCACGACTGGGACGAGACGAGCCTGGTCCCGCCCCCGGGCCTCGCGCAGCGCTTCAACGCATCTATCATGATGCAAGAGTACACGTCGTCACACACCCAGACATGGCAACTCGCTATTTTCTACCCCGTGCTAGGGCTCCTCTTTCTCCTCAATGCCGTGTGTCTGGTCATCCATGCGAACAAATTGCGTCGAGGTACGCTGCTGACCGACTTCACCGATCCGGCCAACACCTTCGCGCTGGCCATCAACTCGCCGCCTAGCGAGGCCATGAAGGGCTGCTGCGGCGGCGGGCCGGACAGAACGGACCTGGCCGTGCCGTGGCGGGTCGCGTACTCGCAGGCGGCAGACCACTACTACTTTGAGGAAGCGCAGGCCGGGGGAAAAGTGCTGCGACATGGGAGTTACCGGGGGATCGCTCACCGTGGGGACGTCGTCGGGGGTCAAGACGACGTAGCAACCCAGCCATCAGGCGACCACGCTGCTAGGGCTTCCCCTTATGGTTGATGCCGAAGATGACGGATGATGGCCATGGGGGCATGACTAGTATATTCGACCGGCATAAATCGTTTCTGACCCTCGCCCCTTGAAGTGCACTGATACCCCTTTGCTTCATATTTTGGCCGACAGCTCTAGCGCATCCTCGCACGAGACCTTTATCGGCTCTCAAGAAACTTAACTGGGGTAAACTAGTTCTGGTTTCCGCGGGGGTAATTCCACTTGTTCTGGCCACAGCCCCAGAATATATGCGCATGCCTTGGCGTGGAGGTGCGATTATACAGTAATAGGAGCGCATAATACATATTATACTGAACGCTGACGAATATTACTGGTTTCATTGTCCTGAAGTGGATTGTTGGAGGGCATGCCTTAGCTAGGTAGTGTCAACATTTTGCAAACGAAACACTTGTCTTGCAGCTTTTCGATATCCCTTTTCGATATCCACTGGTACTTGTCCCAATATACAAAGAAATAACAGTTGACTTGAAGGGAAGTCGTATATATGCTTTCAAAACACTTAATTGGAGTGCACTATATTAACTCAAACGAATACGAGGCTTAACGTCCTACAAACTTGTACTCAGCCCACCGAGCTGGAATATAGGCAACCAGAGTGAAAAGGAAGGCGAGCTCATTGCCGATATCGCCACCAAACGCCGGATCGCCAATCATCCTTGCTAGCACGCCAACATACCACGTCTCGCTCATACCCACGACACAGCCAGCGATGCCCGCCGCGAATGCGAAGCCTCCCGCCAAACCAATGGGCATAAGGCTCGGCGTATTCCAAGCCTCCAAGTCGTATTCGGAGTACCCGTGCCATCCACGGCGGAACAAGTAGTGCTCAGTGGCGAGGATGACAAAGAAGGAGGTATTCCAGTAGCCTAGAAGGGACAGGAAGTTCTGCAGGAAGACGAGAAGCTGGTCGCGGCCGACGAGGGCAAGCAAGAGGATGGCGACAAACATCAACGAGGTCCAGATGAAGCGCGGAACGATTCCCAAGGGACGGGCAAACTGCTGGATGGAGAGGCCCGCGCTGTAGAGAGCCACCGCATTCATGGCGATGCCCGAAAAGGCGAGGATCACCAGCAGGAACTTGGCAAAGCCGAAGGGATGGATCATGGTCTGGATGAGGAATCCTACGCCTTCGTCGTAGGCGTCGAGCCAGTCTTCCTTATTGTTGAGGGCGGAGCCGCAAATCGCACCAAGGATCATGCCCAAGCAAGTTGGAAGGCCTGCCAAGGTGACGGTTAGCGCCCAGTAAACAATGGGAAAGGGGGCTTGGCAGGCTTGGCAAGGGGTGACTAACAGATTCCTAGGGTGGTCAAGGTAAACACCTTGAGCTTGGAGGTGTGGACGGGATACTCCACATACTATGAACCCGTTAGCAGAGATGGAAATCGCGGGCGATGAATTCGTGACTTACATAGTCGCTCACGATGGAGCACCACGATGCGGAGGAGCCGTAGACCACGGCGAAGAGGGTCAGAGCCGTGCCGGAAAGCACCGCCCCCTCGAGCTCGGTAGGCGTGTCGAGGTCGCCGAACGACGCCGTCTCGCCGTACATGACGATAAAGACAATGGCGAGGACGATACCGGCAAACTTCTCATACGTGAAAACAGCCCTGAGCCCGATAAAGGAGATGACGAAGCCGAGTACGGCGGCAATGACAACACCGAGCTCCGATCCCAGTTTGCCGTCCGAGACGGCAGATAGTGCAAGACCGCCCGTGATACAGCCTACGGAGGACCAGCCAACCTGCTCAACGACATTCAGTGCCGCAATGCTGTCCAAAATTCGCACGTCAGCACCATCTTCCCAACCTTGGGGGCAGCTCCTGGTTCCGGAGCCACAAGAAGGTACGTACAGCTTAGCCGGCCACCAGCCTATGGAGTATCGTGAAATTGAGACTTGGCGGAGGCCCGTGGGCGGTCCCATGGTCGCGCACCATCCCTATGGCCACCGTCAGAAACCAGGTACGCGATAGAAACGCTGGGAGTGCGCGGCGTCAAGACTCACAGTAACGGCGCTCCCCAACAGAGTCGCAAATACCGTGATGACGATGTTCCGGCGCAGATCAAGGCCAAACTCCCAACCCAGAAAGCCTGTGGCAAAGCAACTGAGGTCTAGGAGGTTGTTAGCTAATCATCCCCAGTTTAGGTCCAAGTCACTTCTCCAGAGCAGAACCATGCCAGAGGCGGCACTAGGCTAACAGCTGCTAATAAGAGCTCCCAGGAGGGGAATGAGGAAGACGGGGAGTACTTGCTCATGGTCGAGCTCATCCAAAGCAGGAACATGACGGCCTGGTTGTGCCATTTGGCGAAAGACGGGTCGCGATCCTCGGGCTTCTTGCGGGCAATGGCGTGCGCCTCGACGCCGAGCTTCTTGTCCAGAAGGCCCTCGTAGTGCCGGAGGGTGCCCAGGAAGCCACGCTTGGAGGTCTCGCGCAGGTGCTCGGGGACCTCGTCGCTGCTGGTCTCGGCGGCGTCCTCATAGTTGCCGCCGATCTTCTCCTCCTCCATGCGTTGGGGGTCCATCTCTGGCGTCTTATTTTCTGCCTTCTCTCGCGCTTCTCTTGCTTCCTTTGGTCTCTCTCACGTCACACAATTGCTCTCCTTCGGGGCAGGATGTAAAACGTGAGAAATATAAGCAACGGGGCCCAAGGCGTCAAAGAATGGATAATGATGGACAATAAGAGGAACCGGAGCTGGAGCGTGGCAATGACCAATGGCAACGCTAGACCCAGGCTTCAAAGGACGCCAAGGAGGGTGGCCTACGTAACCGAAGGGGAGGAATAGCGCACAGCATGGGTTCACGATCGGGACTGCCTGTACGGGGGTCTAAATAGCTCGGGGCAGTATCGCGTCCCTCTTCGGCAGGCCCCGCCACTCGTCTAAGGAAAGGAGAAAAAAAGGACGTTGGCCCTCCCCCCCCTCCCCGCTCCCACTGGTACGACGCCTTACCTGGGCCAGGGGCTGGTCCGGCCAGTATCTCGGCCATCTCGTGCCCCACGCATATGGGAACATGCTTAATACGCACTAGGGCGAGTCGTAGATAAAAGAAGCAGCGCCCGCGAATCCCATGTCTGTCTGCCCTCTTGCCGGCCGGAAAGGAGGGGGAGGGGGGCAAAGACGGAGCGGGAGGGTAGCAGGAGAGACAGTTGGGGCCCGTATCTGTCACCGAATCCCGATCCAGGTGCCCCTTCCCCGCGCAGTGGCTGTTTGGGCGATACAATTCCTGGGCCATTTCTCGCGTTTTGGCCCATGGGATGTGCAGGACCTGGTGGTTCGTTCTTTCCTTTGGATCGACTGGCAGCAGCCCCCGAGCCGGCTGACTCCCTAGGGCAACGGCAATTGGTCTTGGCCGCCGTCTTGGCTCCATCTGTCCCGCGAGCCAAGACCCGTTCGGGTAGGTGATCGTGAACCGACCGCTCGGCCTTATCTCCTATGAGAGGGGCCGGAGGGGCCTTTTTTTTTTTCTCTCCTCGCTTGACTCGCCTCCCCGTCCACGCAAGCTGTATTGAGGCGCCGAGCGCACTCCACTGTAGGCCGCAGAGACGGAGTGGCTTGAAGGGGAAAAGAGGGGGGAGGGGGGCCGGGCGAGATGCGTCTTCTCCCTGCCAGTGAGATCTACATGCAGGCTAGGTGATAGCCCAGACCAGATCATGCAGCAAGTCGCCTCGCAGAGCTTCCCCGTCTCCCGCCGTCCCCCTCAAGAGTAGCACCCCGGGCGCCTTCTGTCCTATTAGCCAATGGCCCTCCGGCACCTACCCTAGTCCTTTCCGCCAGAGTTCGACGGGGACCGTTGTGACACTGGCATACTTACCCCAAACAAAGGCTAAGCCAAAGCAGTGCTCCACCTTCAGCGTCCACATTGTAGCAGTCAAGTGTTTTCGACAGTACGTCTCCATTCTACACTGTGTATCTGTCACATCATCGCCCTAAGAGGCGATCTTTTTAGGCCCAAGAGGTGGGTACATTAAAAGTACTGTAGGGTTGTCATCGATAATATATCTATGTCCTGCGTATAAGGAGGGCCTTTTCTGGGGTTTAATGCCGGGTACAGTCGCTTGCAACCACACAACCAACTCATATGTCATATGGCGTTAACTTAGGCCGAGAGGCCCTTTGCTTAGGGTGGGCAGCCCGCTGAAGTCACTCTACGCTTCTTCTAGCCTTCTCTGTTCAGCTTCTCGTCGTGCAAAAATAGGGTGCCACCTGTGATAGAGGGCGGGGCTATCTGTGCTGTAGTTGAGCACTCTGACAACTTGTGCGCCCAACTCCGTTAAGCCGCATTCTCTTATTACCCTTACTTTAACTTCGCTTAACCGGGAACAAGTTATGCAGTACTATGTCTTCTGTGTGTATATTTTTGTTTGTCGGAATCTTCAAGACTTTTTTTTTAATTTCCCGAAAGCTTCGTCCAAACAGCCTAACGCATGGCTGATGTGGCTATGGCTGAGGTGGGGGTGGCTGCGGCTGAACCCCTCCCTCACTACCCAATCCAGCTTGCAAGGCTGCCATGTCAACTTTCCCTTCTTCTTCTCCTCTTGATTTTAAAACTTGGAACCCGCGCTTTTCCATAAACCGCCGTGAACACTTGGCTGCAGTTCAGCAGCTCATTGTGACCGAATCTAGCGAATCCATCAAGCTCATGTCTGGTGTGGGGCACACCTCGAAACTCGCAGAGCATGTCTGCCGCGCTAGCGAAGGCTGCGCCGCTAAAGCCCGAAATCCGTCTGGCCCAAGCCGTCTCTGAGTTCGAAGCCGACTTGTCTCCCGAGCAAAAGACCGCCTTCAACTCCGACAAACACCAGTCGCTCATTTCCCCCCCGGATGCTAGCGATGTTATGCGACTGACAGCCGAAATCGACCGCCGCGCGGCCGGACAGGCCAGCCTCGGTCGTTGCTTTGGACCCCGTCTGTCTAATATCTTGCAAGCCGTCCAACAATTTGCCGCCCTTGGAGATATTGTGGTGGGGGGCTCTCAAAACCTGATTGCGTGCGGTGTGTGGTCGCTGGTGCGAATGACCTTGCTTGTTAGTCCCCCCTAAACCGACATGCTTTCTAGGCTGACCTCTCCGCAGTTGCTTGTAAACTTTTCTTCCCACTTTGAAAAGTTGTCGATGCTCTTCATGACTGTTGGGCGTTCAGCCCCTCGTTACCAATCGATGGCCCTGCTTTACACACAGTCCAAGAATCTGCAGTCACACCTATCAGAATACCTCCTTGTAGTCGTCCGCCTCTGTCACAAGCTGCTACGATCAACACAACAGCCGATGTTTAAACGGGTTATGTCTCTTATAAGCGAATCTGAACTCAAAAGTTTTCAGTCAGATTTCGATCTTTGGGCAAGTGCAATCAAAGAAGAGATGGAACTATTAACGACGCAAGAGATCAAAAAACAAAGCTCCCGAGTCACGGCTCTTTTCAAGTCTTCTCAATCAGAATTGCATCGCAAAAAAATCAAGGCACGTCTTCATATCCTTGATGCTTGTTCAACATACGACAATCAGATGACTTGGAAGGAGGTTCGAAAGAGCGGGACCACCACTCTATTCACCCAGACCCGCAAATACCGAGATTGGAAAGATGGAAACAAAGCTAGTACACTCGTTTACACAGGCAAGCTGGGGTCTGGAAAGTCTGTTTTGCTAGCTAATATGGTCGACGACCTGCACCTACATCCTCGGGACATACATGCTCAGAACAGCTGCTCGTCCGTGGCTTACTTCTTTTGTCGGCACGATATACCGGAAAGCCTGAAAGCACGTACCATACTGGGTTCCTTAGCTCGCCAGCTGTTATGCACAATCCAATGTCCCCCGGAAACGTTCGAAGACCTTGCCGTCCCAGGTCGTCCAGGCCTAGATTCCGAAGAAATACTCGGTTTAGTTAGACATATCCTTCCCCCTACGTATAGAGCTTACTTCGTCTTGGATGGACTTGACGAGTGCGACGAACATCAGAAAACATACCTTCTTAACCACCTACAAAAGCTTCAAAGTCTATTTTCACTATCCATCTGTCTATCATTCAGACTGGAAGCCGATCACGTCCTACAGCAGGAACTTGGACAACTTACGCAACCTAGCACAGTCTCGATTCCTGAGGATAATCCCGATATCGCAGTGTTTATTCGCATTGAGCTAGAGAGACGCGTAATATCGAAAAAACTGCAGTTAGGGGACCCAGCCCTTATCCTAGAGATCCAAGACGCCTTATTACAACGTGCCCAAGGCATGTTCCTCTGGGTCGTGCTCCAGATCGAATCTCTGTGTCTCGCGAGGACAGATGAGGCCATTCGCCAGGCTCTAGCCGACCTTCCAAAGGACCTGCCAGCTACCTTCTCCCGTATTTTAAAGCAATCGGAGACGTCGGGGAAGGACTACCAACAACGGTTGCTCCACCTCATCACGGCGGCTTTTCGTCCTTTAACAACGGACGAGTTACGAGAAGCCTTAGGGGTGGTTTTAGGAGACACAAACTGGAACCCGGCGCGAATGCCCAACGACATATATTCGGTATTAAACTGCTGTGGGAGCCTGGTTATTACGGATGAAGAGACTCTAACGGTAAAACTAATACACCATAGTCTCAAACAGTTTTTACTCAGTGGGCAGCTTGGGGATGTTTCTAGCCAAACGTTCACTGTTGAAGCTGCAAACAAAACGATGAGCGACGTTATCATCACGTATCTGAATTACAACGTCTTCGAAACTCAGCTATCTACTACAGTGGTTCCACAAGTCCAGGCTGGAGCAGTCCCGGCCACGATTATCCGCTCGACCTTGAAGTCTTCAAGCAGTGTTCAAAAGATTGCGCTAAGACTTTTAAGAGCTTCAGAGAATCCTAGCAATGTCGGCAAGATTTTAGCGGAAGAGGGGGGCCTTTTCAATGCAGAATCTCCTAGTCAATTTTACTTTCTCCTTTACGCTAAGTCGTATTGGTCGCAGCACATCAAGCATACTCTACAACTCGAGCCGACGAGTTATAAACTACTAGGTCGAATACTGGAACAAAATATAATTGATAAAGATATAAGGGATAACGATGGCCGGACGCCGCTATCGTGGGCCGCCTCGGGCGGGCACGAGGCTGTTGCGCGGCTGCTGCTCGAGAAGGGCGCCACAGTCGATGCGAAGGATAACGATGGCCGGACGCCGCTATTTTGGGCTGCCAGGGGCGTGCACGAGGCTGTTGCGCGGCTGCTGCTCGAGAAGGGGGCCACAGTTGATGCGAAGGATAACGATGACTGGATGCCGCTATTATTAGCCGCCTCGGGCGGGCACGAGGCTGCTACGCGGCTGCTGCTCGAGAAAGGCGCCACAGTCGATGCGAAGGATAACGATAGCTGGATGCCGCTATCGCGGGCTGCCTCGGGCGGGCACGAGGCTGTCGCGCGGCTGCTGCTCGAGAAGGGGGCCACAGTCGATGCGAAGGATAACAATGGTCGGACGCTGCTATTATTAGCCGCCTCGGGCGGGCACGAGGCTGCTGCGCGGCTGCTGCTTGAGAAGGGCGCTACAGTCGATACGAAGGATAACGATGGCTGGACGCCACTAATGCGGGCTGCCTTGGGCGGGCATGAGGCTGTTGCGCAGCTGCTGCTCGAGAAGGGCGCCACAGTTGATGCAAAGGATAATTATGGCTGGACGCCACTACTGCGGGCTGCCTTGGGCGGGCATGAGGCTGTTGCGCGGCTGCTGCTCGAGAAGGGGGCCACAGTTGATGCGAAGGATAACGATGTCTGGACGCCGCTATTATTAGCCGCCTCGGACGGGCACGAGGCTGTTGCGCAGCTGCTGCTCGAGAAGGGCGCCATAGTCGATGCGAAGGATAACGATGGCCGGACGCCGCTATCGC
>MU270093.1:65321-276809 GCA_021432635.1 Thozetella sp. PMI_491
CTCGAGAAGGGCGCCATAGTCGATGCGAAGGATAACGATGGCCGGACGCCGCTATCGCGGGCTGCCTCGAACGGGCACGAGGCTGTTGCGCGGCTACTCGAACCAGCTGCTTCCTAATCTGCTTCAAACGCCCACCTCTACCCCACCCGCCGCCTGTGTCTAAGCTTTGCTTATATAGTTTCTATGACGATGAAATATCTTGTATGAAGGGTCTGGGAACTTCCTTATTTGTAATGTTAAAAGCTGAATTATTTGGGTAATGACAAACCTTGATTAGAAGTTCCATGCCACATGCCACTATTAGTCGGGGTGTTAAGATTGCACTGGAAGGTTCGTTACAAGTCATGCGACCCTATACCCTCTTCAGAGCAATTCAGCAGACGCTATCTTTTTCTACAGTTGGCAATAATATTCAGGAACAGCTGGGGAGTGTATTTTGTTGAGAATTACCTTCTGGAGGGGTTAGCTAGGGGAGGGACTACTGATTGGATTTTTCATGAGAGTACAGAGGGGCGGCCCATATACCTCATGGTCGTCCGTAGAGACCATACCAGCAAGCAGGGTCGGAAACCTGACGTGGAACGCGGAGGAACGCGTTACTAAATGGTTATTCGCAATAGATGCGCCGTGTCAATCGCAGCTCTATAGTTGTACCTTTAGGATTCTAGATTTTAGCTCTAATACCTGCAGAGCTATACAAACCTTAACGGTTGCCACTTAAGTCCCCTAGCAATACTTATGGCGTATCCAACGTACATTGTCTCAAAGGCAGCACTAGCCTAGTTTAGAAAATCTGTTAACATAGAAAAGCAGACGCTCTTGACGCTAAACTTTAAGTTACCAACTGAAAAGTGGACGCTGAACCTGATCATTGCTGTAGCGGACGCAGCAATCATAACCCTTTATATGAGGGGAGTGCTACCTTGTTGCTCGGGTGTCCACTCGGCTCCCATGTAGCTCCTATATGCTCCGTAAAGCCTGTGGCCGCCTGGTTGAAGGAGACTTCGAGATACACGACGTCGGCTTCGTGCATACCCGTCTGTGCCGTTTATGCTGACCTCGGGGCCGTATGGCCGGCCCGTCAGAGTCCTTCTTCGGAGAAATAACCCGCTAGGCTGTCGGTAGCCGACTTGTGTTAGGGCCGGTGGCTAGGTGCGTGGAGTCATTCTTGTGATGCCCATGGCGCACATGTGGCCCCGCCCGCCCACTACTTGCCTCTCCTCGCTTCCCTGTCTGAAGATGGTTGCCAGAGCCTTGGGCGCGTCTGCGCTCTCCATCATGAATTGGACGCGCCGGCGTGCCAGCCTCCTCATTGAGTAGTACAGAGGGGCGTGACTTGAACGTAGCTCAATTATTTTCTCATTTTTTATTCTGTGGAATCAATTTAGCGCTTTGATGACTTGGGAACTCGGAAGCCAGCAACCCCGCCATTTTCTGGCCGACTGCCGAGGCATCTCGGGGCCGCACTGTCGCTGCGCCAGTGCTGTCAGCTCTTCCTTGACTGGTTGTCCTTCACCTCAACAGCTCGCCACAAATCCCTAGAGACCGTGTAAAGAATTTCAGCGAGAGACCATAGCGGATTCCAATTGCATCTGACGTTTCCGCGGACACCATACTCCTCGACCTCTACCCAAACCCCGGACGGACCTGGCCGCCTTACAAAGGCTTGATATCATGTCCGGCTCACAACCGCCGATCGTGCTGTACCACTACAGCTACTCGCCTTACGCGAAGAGGCTTGTATGGTATCTACAGCTACGTGGCATCCCCTTCTCTCAATGCGTAAGTCAAAGCGCCCCGCCTGGCCCATGATTTTGCATCGAGCCCGGCGCGGGTGGACCGGGGCATCACTACCCGATTACCACTTGCGGCCGGGAACTGGGCCTCCATGCCGCTCATATGAGCCCCAAAAAGTAACCTGAGCCTCGACTTAGATGCAACCGCCCATACTCCCACGCCCCGACGTCGCGCGCCTGGGTCTCGCGTACCGGCGCATCCCGATCATGTCCATCGGCCGCGATGTGTATCTCGACACGCGGCTGATGATCCAGAAGCTCGAGGAGCTGTACCTATCCCTCCCTCGGCTTAGCGCCGCACCTGCCTCGAACCCGGAGCACGCGCTGCTCGAGCGCTTGCTCGAGGCGTTCGTCGTGGACGGCGGCGTCTTCACGAGCGCCGGCCAGCTCCTGCCTACCAGCCTCCCGCTGCTTCAGGACCCCAAGTTCCTCCGCGACCGCGCCGACTTCAGCGGCGTCAAGCAGACCCGGGAGCAGGCCGAGGCGCTGCGGCCGGAGGCGCTCGCCGAGGTGCGGCGCGCCATGGCGCTGCTCGAGACTACGGTGCTGGCGGACGGGCGCGACTGGCTGCTGGGCACGGCAGGGCCGAGCCTGGCGGACATCGAAGCCGTGTGGCCGCTGCACTGGATGGCGACGATGCCCGGCGCGCTCCCGCCCGACCAGGGCAAGCAGTTCCCGCTGGTGTACGCGTGGATCGAGAGGTTCGCCAAGGCAACCGACGCCGCCAAGAAGGCACGGGGCAAGACGCCCACCGTTTCGGGCGAGGAGGCCGAGGCCATCATCCTCGCGGCGCCGTACAACGAGGTGGAGAGAGGGGTGGACGCCGGCGAGCCGCTGGCGCAGTTTTACGGCCTGCAGAAAGGCCAAACGGTCCAGGTGTGGCCCACCGACACGGGCACGGCGCACAAGGACACGGGTGACCTCGTGAGCCTGAGCAGCTCCGAGGTGGTCATCGAGACCAAGACCGGAACCGGCGGCGCAGTGCGGGTCCACGCGCCCCGGCACGGCTTCCGGGTCACCCCCGTACGGGAGAGCACATCTCACTTGTAACTCTTACTGCCCTCGTGTGGTCAGCGCACCGTGTGCAATAATACATGTTTGATTTTGTATGCCTGGTTTCTGCGTAACTGCGTAATGTGTGATTGCAACCGTAGCCGATCCTCCGTCTCGAATTCCTTCTCGGCCCCCGCCGGCGTTTCTCGGGCCGTGAAGCGAATCCCTTGCGGCGCGCGGCTGAAGGTAATCTTATCGCCCACGTGTGCGGCGGTGATGTCATCGTCAGACAGCCAGACACACCGCGTGACCACGATCGCCTCCCAGTTAGCATTTTTATTCTTCTTTTCCTGACAAGAAACTCGGGGGCAGTCCGTTTGCAACAATCGGCCAGGAGGCATTCCAGCTTAGGCTTCGCAAGCCTTTGGGAAGCATCGGCCGAATCCATTGGGAGTCTGCGCGATATAGACTTCGCGCCCCGCGCCCGCCGGAAGACGCGGGAGGGGAGGCGTGGGTGCAGATGTGAGGTCATTTCCTGTTCCCCCTGCCCGCGGCATACGTAGGCGGCTCTGCGCGATGCGCAATAGCCCTCCAGGCACGATCTACGACCGTGTTAAAAACAACAACGAATATCCACGACCTGTCTCGGGCAATCTGGCGCATCCCCACATCTACGAGTTAAACTCGGCTGGAGCGCCTCCGATGCCACAGGAGGCTAAGAATAAATTTGCGGATTGACGGATCCGGCATGGTGGAGAGCGGCAGAGTGAGGCCATCTCTTCCCTTGCATGGGGGGGTTGTGTTTTGGTGTGCATAGGCGCCTATGTGTGCATCTTGCTTCTGGTGCATTTAGGGGGTGGTATGGCTCGCTGAAACGCCGCTGTCGGGCTAGGTCAGAGCCTGGCTGTTCCTTGTGTGGTGTCTCGAGGAGGGCGGCGGCCATTGGTGATAGATAACGCCGTTGCCAAGGCCCTCCCAAGCCGGCAGTTTGGGTGTCTGCTTCTTCGCTGAAAAGAGGGGAGGGCGTCGGAAGCGAGGCAATGGGACAAAGGGAGGAGCGGGGGTAGGGAGGCGGGCGTTTGCAGTATTACGGAGTGCTCCAATACAAACCGACTCGTCGACGGTAGGTTGTATGACATGGACGAGGAGCAAAACCCCGTCCAGAGCGCTCCATACACGGCCTCGGGCTGGGCGGAAATGCAGGCCGCTCCATCAGGCACTCGCCCGCTGCACGCCCACTTGCTCGGGCAAATCGCGAATCGCGAGGGAGAGGACCTGAAGATCCTAGACCGGCCGCGAGCTCGTATCTCATCACCCCATCATCCCAGCTCCGGTTTCTCTGTGATCGTCGGGTTCTAGACCTCGTCGCCGTGAGAGGAGGGTGGCACGGGAGGCTGCCGAGCCCAGCTGTGCATGCACACCAACACGAAGTTACAGCTCTGGACCTGGCAGACGGGCCCCTCTTTGGCCGCTTCCAAGGCGTCCCTCCCTGTCCAGCGGGGAGCCGGTCCCAAGCTCCAGCGTCTCCACGGAACCGCGCCGCGTGGAGAACAGCCAATAGTGCGCCGCAGCCCACCGCAAGTTCGGCCGGATTTCTGCACAAGAAAGTGGTCGAAGACAAGTTGCAACATTTTTGCAAATTCGGCCTGTCTTCAGCCGTCGGTATTCAGGGTCTTTTGCGTGCCCCTGTCTCCTCTCTGAACGACCCGCCCTCTTTTATAGATAGGAAATGCATAGAAAGGTATAGAGAGGGAGACGGAGGCGGCAGAGCAGGGGAGACGGTGCTACCTAGATCGTGGCCTAGGAATAATTTTTTCCTGCTTGGTGTGTGGGACGATTCTCTGGACCCATTCTCAAGCCGCTCGGATTGCTCTTTGGAGAGTGGTAGCTTACGGCAGGGGGGAGGGGAGTGAGCAGAAACGGGGGGTGGCCGTCGGGGACAAGTGCCGTCGACCGACAGCTGGTGGCGCTCCATTGCAGCCATTTTTTCATGCAAGTGCGTCATAGGGGTCGAGTGGTCTCGTCACTCCGCGACAAAGGGCAGAACGTGCCGGCCCCCCCGGTCGGACAGAAGAGGCTCTCGAGACACCAAACGCCGTGCACGAAGCACCGCCTGGCGGGAGAGAGAGAGAGAGAGAGCACAGAGAGAGAGGCGACCGGGACGTTCCTGCATTCGCCCGCGGCCGCGAGCTGGATTACTGGATTTCCAGGCGCATCAAAACAATCATGGCTGCACGCGTGTTGGGACCCCCCTCGCCCCATGTACCAAGTGTACCAAGCAGAAACCAAAGCCTGGCCATGGTCCCCAGCCCGAATCGTTTGGGAAGGGGACTTTGGTGCACAGTGCGAACAGCATCGCAGTTACTTCCTTTTTCGAGACATCATTCCACTGATCCATCCCTCATTGTTACGTCATCGGTGTTAATGAAATGTCGAGCGATAGCGCCACCGCCCGTCTCTCTCCCCCCCGGCTACGTAGCACCACCTCCCTCTCGCGCTCTCGCTCCCTTCTCGCCGCGTCTCCTCCTCCCCCGAAGGTGTGCGCTCCCGTCAACTCACACCGACGACGGCTGGGGCGGGAGAGCCGGCTAGGTGATTCCTTGTAGTGCTGGAATGCTCAACCGTCCCGTATCCCGCGCGGCATTCCCTGCGACGGCCGTTATGGGGCACAATGGTTCGATTGGAGAGTCGCACGAGCAAGGCCAGAGAGAGGGCGAGCGAGGTGGGCAGAACAGATTGCGCACCGGCTCCGGTGCCTGACGCAATCACTCTCGCTAGCCCGGCACGTCGGCGGGCAGGGGGACCGTAAAGAGCAGGACGAACGCCTCGAGCTGTGATTCGCCGGCCTGGAATACCTTTGCCATGTCGGCCCCACCGCCGAAGACCTCTCCGCTCTCCTCACTGGTTGCTTGGGCGGTGAGATGTTGGGGAGGGCGAGCGGTATCCCTGCTACAGAAGCATCCAGGCCCCGTCCGCCGGTAGAAACGGCATGCAATAGCGCCGGTCTGGATCCCAAACGGAACATGTACGCTGAATTAATAATATTCGGCGGTGATGGGTGATGACACTGATGAGGCTTTCCTGCAGCTGTTTGTTCCTTCTGCAGCTGCCGCCCCGGCAAGCTTTGATTGTCTCAGTGGCCTTTTGGCGCGTGTGGGAGCGAAGGAAGCCCAAGTCCCGAACAGAAGGGACGGATAAGAGTCGCGTCGGTTGAGTATAGGCGGGCCCCGATTTTTACATCCTCCTGAAAGTACCAGACCTACCTAATTACCTACCCTGCTGCTCTCTTTACCGACGCGTGCGTGCTCCCCCCCCTCTCCTCTTCCCTTCCTCTTGGGCTCATCGGGTCGGCCCCAGCGAAATAAAAGGTCAGGGAAGGTGATCGGGCGTGCATCGCCGATGGTATGCCGTGTGGCAGCGGAACCTTCGATCAGCGCGCCCTACTCAGATGGTGAGCCCATGTGTAGGACACGGGACAGGCATCTGGTCGGTTCGGTTAGGACCGATAACGATGGAACCTGAGAGGATCGCAGCTCGAGCTTCGATGCAGCCTAGTTTCTCGTAGCCTTTCTCTGCATCTCAGTATGTACATAGTAAGAGGGGCGCGCACCAAGGGGAAAAAACAAACCAGGTGGGCAAGGTGAGAAGGGCGGGACGCCAGCAGGTGCCCGAAAGCTTCAAGAAGGATATCAGACGGTTCGTATGGTGCGACCCCCTACTAAATCCGCTAAAACCACAAGGGGTCAGACAAGATGGGGAGAGAAATGCAGGGGAGGGTTCAACCTGGAGGGATTGCTTCTTCGTGGCCAAGCGGGCTCTACATCTGGGGTGTCGTGTGTACCAGGAGACCACGGTCGACAGTGCCGTATACAGTGCAGGTACAAGTGACCCACCTCCCGGCCGGGTATTTGGTGGGGGGAGAGAGCGGAGTGCATGGGGGGGAATGGCTGGTCGATGAACCTGGAGCATTTCGAGAAGGAGGTATGGGCGACCAAGCAACGTAACTGGCAAGCTGGCAGGAGACCCGGACGGGGGGGGATCCAGATCGAGATGGAGCCGGTCAGGATGATTGATAATTCACGAAACGGAGGCAAACCGCTGGTCATGTCTGCGGCGCGCTAGAACAGAGAGCCTCATGCTGGAAGATGAGAGGCGAAAACGACAGACGCCTAGCGATTCTACCCCGGGGTCTACATTGAGTCTAGGTTTTTTTCTTTTCTTGGCTGTCCCTGCTTGTAGAGAAAAAGAGGCGTGCCAGTTTGTAAGCTGCGAAGGTCGAGGTCTTCCGCCTCCCCGCCCCCCTCCTCTCTCCTTCCTTTTCCCGAGAGTCTTGCCGTAACCAGAGGTGTACGGCTGAGCCCGTCGAGTCTGAATAATGCGCGGGAGTTGGTCGAGGGTGTCCAAGCACGGTTGCGATCGGAAAGAAAGAAAGAGAAGGGCGTGAAGAGGTTTGGCGGCGCGGGTCCCACCTGGCGGCCCATTTGGTGTATCCCTCCCCCCCCCCGGAAGAGAGAGGGGGGCGTGCACTGGGCAGGTGGGCTAGCGGCTAGCAAGCGGCCCATTCATTTTTATTTGACTTGCGCCATCCTCTTTTTCTCAAATCCCACGTCATACTCTGACGTCTTCCAGTTTCGACCTTCCTTCCCACCCAGGACGCACACACCCACACAACCTGCCATCGTCGCGCACCAGCATCCAACCCTGATAGCAGTCATCGCAGCTAGGTCCGCCACTTGCACATCGCGGCAGAGTAGCGCAGCCGCCTCTCTCACTTTTTTCTCTCTCTTATGATTCTGTGACCTCATTCCCGATTTTTTTTCACTCCCACTTTTCCCTTCTCCTGCCCGGTTCGCCCACATCACACTGCAGGAAGGCGCTGCAAACTTTGATTGACATCATGGGGTCGTCAACCGGAGCCTCTGGCCGAGGTGAGTCAGGGTCACCAAAACAATCCAACAATTCATCACCACCTCAAGGTAAGTCACGGCTTGCAATCTTCATTGTGCTCAATTGTCTTCTCCCTACTTGCGTCATGACATGGTTGCCAACGCATTCCGTTCTGTAGACGCCTCCGACGCCAGACCCGACGACGCCGCGAAGCCCACCGAGTTGTCGTCCAATGCCGACGCTGCCAAACCTCTCGCCCCGCCTCCCCGTCCCGGCCAGCAGCAAGGCGCGACAGGAAACACCCCCGACTACTTTGGCCAGCACGCCGCCAGCGGAGGATCCTTGAGCCTGGAGCCCAATCCCTTCGAGCAGTCGTTTAGCAGCGGTGCTCCCGAGACACCGGGCGGCACCAAGCTTCCCTCAGTCGCTGCTCTCACATCGCCATCGTCCCTTCTTCCCGGCACCGGCGTGACGCCCTTCGCTTGGGGAGGCGGCTCGCTGCGCACCGGTCCGCTCAGCCCAGCCATGCTATCCGGTCCCACCAACGACTATTTCGGCGACGCCCATCACATTCGCGGCGGCTTCCCGACGCCCAACGAGTCTTCGCTGCGGACGGGCCTCACGCCCGGCGGCAGCGGGTCCATGTTCCCAGCCCCGAGCCCAAGTACCCAGGCTATGTTTGCGCAGTTGGCTGGCAGCAGCGCGACCCCAGGCACTATCGACTTCCACCGGACGGCGATGAACGCCGCCGCTGTGAAGCGCGAACAACACGCCCAGGCCCAAGCCCAACCCCAACCGTCAGTGACATCAGCCCCGCAGGAGACCGCTCCTGCCGTCGCCCCCGTCGCCCTCGCGACCGAAGCCAAGCAAACCTCCGGCCCCTTCGACCCGCACGACAACGACGCAGCGAACGGGCTCTTTCTGCTCGCCCAGGGACGCAACGGCGCTCAGCCCCCCAACCAGCCCTACGCCGTGGCACCTCAGCAGCAGGTACACGCTCACCCCACAGGCCCGGCGCCAGGCCCTCAGGCTACAAGCGTCTCGCCAGTCATGAACGGCGGGTCTGTGGCCGGAAGCTCGGCTCGCGGGGTGAGTGAGGCCGCCAGCGCAGGATCAGACGAGAGCGAGCCTGCGAGGCCCAACACCCGCGGCAAAGGAAAGCGGAATTCCACCGGAGCCGCGACCACCAATGGCCGCCGGAAGGCGGAGGAGCCTCCTGCCAAGGCACCGGCAAGCAAGAAGGCAAAGACGAACGGCATGATGATGATGCCCGACGGGGACATGATGGATGACGACATGTCGGACGACGATGATAAAAACGAGGATGGCAAGCCTAAGAGTAAGATGACTGACGAAGAGAAGCGAAAGAACTTCCTCGAGCGAAACAGGTATGACCTCACCGCTGCCTCCCGATCTGTTATCACGCACATATCGCTAACACTATTCAGGGTTGCCGCGTTGAAGTGTCGCCAGCGTAAGAAACAGTGGCTGGCAAATCTTCAGCAGAAGGTGGAGACGTATAGCACCGAGAACGACCACCTTCTGAGTCAGATCTCGCAGCTCCGCGAGGAGGTGGTCAACCTCAAGACCTTGCTTCTCGCCCACAAGGATTGCCCTGTTACGCAGCAGCAAGGACTGCACGGCGCCTTCATGCAGCAGGCCGCCATGGAGCCGTTCAACCCCCAAATGAACCCCTACGGTATGGCAGCACCCATGGCAAACCAAGCCGTCATGGCCGGCCAGCCAGTCAACCGACGCTTCTCATAACAATAACATGCCGGGATGATTTCATGACCCTTAATGATTCCGGGCGTACACACCAATACGCACGCTGGTTTTCTTCACCTTTTTCTTCCCCATGGGCCGGAAGAAGAAAAAAAGCATTGGCAACAAAAGTGTCGGTACGACCGCAGCCGGCCACTGCTGCGAAGATGGCATGAGGCATGACATGGGGTGAGGTCGAGGGTGGCAATGCCTCGGGATGCCCTCTGTCCTCGCCCATCGGTGACGGCATTCTACCTCCCTGGCATGTAATAACATTCAACCGTCGGGGGCGCGACGGAACAACTTCACAGGGGCGTTTTGGACCAGGCTGTACAAGTAACAAAGACAGTCTTTCGCAGGATTGAGGAGCTCATTTTAGATGCTCGCTCGGAAACACTGCCTCCTTGCTTGTCAGCGCACGGCAAGGGTATACATCAAAAGGGGTGTTTGGCGGAGTAACGGATGCTTTGCTTTCATGAGAGTTCTCGAGGGCGTTGGTCTGGCCGCGGACCGGTTGACGAGTATTCTTCTTCATGGGACACATCTTCGTCATTCCATCTGTGCGAGTGTGGGATGTATTTAGTCAACTAAGCAACGAATGGCCCGCCGATACGCAATAAGAAACAAACTTGAAATAAGCAACTCAACCGAGTATCATCACTTGTGCGTAGTTGTTCGCGTAGACATGCAGTATGATGCGACGAGGAACCAAACCGTAGGCGACGGCGCTCTACCGACTCGCTTTCCTCAGGTCTGAGCGGCCTACCTATTGACCATCTCAACTGTATAATGCTAGCCGCTCAGCTTTAGGACAGCCCTCTTCTGTATGCGGCGACCGTGACATATGTCTAACTCCTTCCTGATTCCCCTTGGTAATAGAATGCGGGAGCCTCAATTGGGACACCATTTAGCAAACAAGGGATCGATCTCTGAAGCTTGTGTCCGCATTTAATCCATATTGGCCAGATCGTGACGTCGTTGAAGCCCAATAAGCAGGTGGTGATGGTGGGTGCCGCCAACTGGTGGGTGTTCTGTCCCAAAGTGGCTTAGCGCACTGGGTACCCCGGCAAATCTGTGTAAACAATGGAGGAGGGAAGTCGCACCTCGCCTCTCTACGAACGCTCGTGCATCGCCAATCCAGCACGACTCTGCCCGCCGTCCGCCCCGCGAAAGAGCATCAGTTAACGCCGCCGCTGCATGACTTTTACCAAAGTCCATTTTAACGCGAGCCTGTAATTCGAATTGACGCGTTTTGCGACCCGGCGAGGCCTCGAGTGGCGCCTCGAAAAATCCGGGCCTGCGATCCACGCGCCTTGCGGGATCCAAACCGCGATAATCTCGCTCATTTCGACCCTCACCACCGCAATCCCAGAACAGCGACGCCGATGCGGATCCGCCATCCATGACGACTCTTGTATACACCCGCCAGCCACTACAAGTCCTGAGCATGAGCAATCTGCCGGAGCGCCGGAGTAAACGCCTCGCAGGTGGGCTGAACCCCTCCTCTGACCTCGTTCCTACCCGTCTTGGACTTGGTCTCAAAAGAGCGCGTCGAGGCATCACTAACGGCGCGAATATAGCGGCATCTGTATACGATGAGCAGGATGGAGATTTTCATTTCACGCGCGGCCCGAAACGAGTCAAGGCAGCGCCCCCGGAGCCAGAGTCAGCACCCGCTGTTCCGGCGCCAGCGCCTGTGACGAAAAAGAGCGTAGGACGGCCGCCGAAACAGACCCGAGCCAAGCGCGCATCATCACAGCAACCCGAGGAGTCCGCACCTGCACCACCAACGCGGCCAAGCAGGACATCGCGCGCATCGGCGACGGCCGCGCCAGCGACGACAACTACGAGAAGGACCTCGGCGCGGAGGAAAGAGAGCATCGAACACGATGCGTCACCGCCTCCAGCCCCCGACGAGGAGGAGCGGCTCGTGATACCGAAGAAGAGAGGATCTCTACGACAACAGAAGCGTACGGCAAGTGAAAGCATTCAGGAAGAGGAAGGAAGACGCGCGCAGGAGCCCAGCGGCACGCCGCTTATGACCGAGCGAGGCGGACCCGGCGATGGCAGCGGTGCTTCATTAACGTCGCAACAAATTGCGCTCCCGTTCAGCGACACGCCCATCATTGCGCGCAACAAAGAAATGCGGAAGAACCATCGTGCCAGTGGAGGGCGGCGGAGCAGCCTAGGGATGCGTGGCCGACGAGCGAGTTCTTTGATTGAGAATGGCCACAGCGCGCTTCCGCACCGCGAAGTCGACCCTGCGGAATTCTTCAAGCACATCGAGGCTGGAGTGCTGAGCGAGCCGCGCAGGATGAGGCAACTGTTAATGTGGTGCGGAGAGCGAGCTCTTAGCGAGAAGCCGCCACATGGGAGCCACGGAAGCAGTGCCGTTCTCGGAGGTGAGTTCTAACTCTCGATTTGAAGGGACCTGGCGTGGTCTGAGGGGATACAAGTGCTAACGATTCTCAGCTCGGGCGATACAAGATCAGCTCCTAAAGGACTTTGGGTCAAGATCTGAGTTCTCGGACTGGTTCAGCAGGGAAGATGCGCCGAAGCCGCCGGTCCCGACCGTGTTGAAGCCTAATCCGAGAAACATCGAACACGAGGCGAAGATAGCAGAACTAGAGGCTAAGATCAAAAGGTAAATAGCTCGTGCCGTTGTGTTATCCAGGCCACGCGTAGCGCTAACGGTCTCGATAGACTGAAAGAAGAAAAGAAGACGTGGGAAGCGCTAGCAAAACCGTTGCCACAGGCTCCGCCACTGTACACTGAAGAAGATCCGACGCAGGCACCACTTCCTGATGAGGATCTTCTAGACCCCAAAGAGGTCAACATCCTCTCTTCCTTGACCGACCCATCCTCGGCCTTCTCCGCCCTAAGGCGACAGACGCAGTCGCGGGTGCAGAATCTCCAATCTTCTCTCGAGTTCAAGGTTGATCAACTCGCCGATAGCGTGCACAAACTCAACCAAAGAGTTGCCACGGGGGACCGCCAGGCCGATAAGGTGCTGGCCTCGAGCTCATCGCGGCTCAAGAGCCGGGAGGAGAAGGAGAAAGCAGCAACGGGGACGAAGGCTTTGCCTACGATGGAAGTATTAAGAAGCTTGAGCAGGATACTGCCGGAGGGCGGAGGGGACTGAGAACACCCACTCTACCAATTAAGATTCTGTTTCCGCTGGCAGCTGCCGGGGTAGCGAATACGCTGTCCGTGGTCGTCCCGCCGGCTCCGGCTTTCTGTAACGACATTATGAGCATGGTGGGAAGGAGAGGGGGCAAGTTTGGGGGCTTCGTGCGGCATGCGGTGGCGTTATTGCAGGCTTTGAGATTCCCCAGGAGGTGGATGCGATACCTGAGATTGGAGAGCTGCGTACATTGTTGAAGAAGGGTAGCTCGAATTTCTACACAAATGTACTCATGCCAGCCTTGGCGGCTGATCCCAACCTTGGTCGCCCAAGCCTATCCTACCCTTTGACGTACACGGCCCATGGTTGGCGATAGTGATGTTAAGCAAGCCGGTCATTTTGCGCCATTGTCCAGCCCTAAGGGCGTTGCACCCCTTTCTTACTGGAGCTCATTCCCTTCCCCTCCCCTCCCGGCTCCCTTTTTTTGCTTTGCAACGTTCTGGAATATGCATACACATACAGCAGAGCCTCCTCGCAGCCCTTCCTTTATCTTACATCTCGAGCCTATCACCGCCCGCCCTGCAAGCTCGGCATGAAGGCCATGCCACCCCTGCCCATGCCGTGGTCCTTGACGTGCTGCCGAAGCTGCGCCAGGATCTCGCTGTCCTTCCACCGCGCGGGCACGGGCCGGTAGGCGGGCTTGAAAGTGCCGACCGTCTGCGCCCACTCGCCGGGCCGCGGGCTCTGCTGGATCGGCACGTCCTGGGCCGGCGCCTGCGCGTCCGCCGCCTGTCCCTCCGCCGGCGGCTCCTGTGTCGCCCAGTAGTAGATGTCCCAGTCGTTTTCGTCCAGGAAGAGGTCGTACTCCCGCAGCTGCTCGGGCGTCATGGTCGCCAGGCGCTCCTTGGCGAAGGTGCTGAGGACGAGGTCCGACTCGAGGGTGCCGCGCTTGCGGGACTGGTCTGTTGGGGGAAAAGGGAGGTCAGCTCGGCTGGTTCGCGTGGGTGGCTTCTGCAGGAGTAAAGATAAGGAGGCGTACATAGCAGGCGCGCGCGCGTGGTGTCTGGGTCTTCTCCCGTCCGGCGCAGCGGCTCGATCTTGAACTTGGCCCCCTGCAGCTCGCCCACCTCGAGGTCGCCGCGCAAGGGCTCGTCCACCGGGCCGGACGAGCTCTTGGCCCGCGGGAAGATGTATCCGGATATGCCGACGTGGCGGCTCGCCGTGGCCATGGGCCGGGAGGGTCGCACCTGGATGGCGCGGGCGGCGCTGGAGCGGAGAGCTCGAAGTGCCATGTTGGAGAAGATCTGTGTGTGTATGCGTATGTGGCTACAGTCAGGCGACAGTATATGTGCCTGTTTCGTAAGCGATGGGTTGGCCGGGGTTCCTGAGGTCGCAGGGTTGAATTGGTAGGCGAAAGACAGCAGAATGCTCTCTAGCCGGGAGGTGTTCGAGGGTGGGTGGGAGGTAGTGCCGAGGCCGAAAATTTACGGAGACAACCGGCCAGCGCCGCGCCGAATAGCGATCGTACCTAGCAGAGCAGAGGCCGGGTTGCCGGGGTCTCAGTAGCTCAACCTTAAGCTTAGGTTTGTCTCAACTCTTAAGCTGCCATTTGCAAGCTCGGCATTACCTCCTTTCAAAAAATTGGCGATTATTACAACATCCGCGCGAATGCCCAACAAACGTTGGCGTCCTGGTGCGACACCAAGCAGCCCATAACTTTAGACCAAAGTTAGGCCCCACGCCAGCCACACATCACGGGAAGAAGCCATACGAACAGGGCAGTGTCGGGCCGACATGCCATTTTCAGAGTCATTATAGTCACATTGCGATTCCACTTCACGCTTTTATACCGCCGAATACTTGTACAATATCCCATGCGAGAGATCCTCATAATCCGATGCTAGCCTGCAGATTGGGTAAAAAGACCTTCGTCGTAAAAGAGCTCATGAACTTCGCCTTCGTATCCGCCACATTCCTGTCTAGACGTCCGCCGTTTAGATGAGGTGCTTTGATCTGCGAGTGTGTTAGCCGTTGTCGTGCTCCTCCACCGGACTCCCGGATGGTACGCACCGGAAGTAGGCCCGCAGGTACAGGATCTGCCACGCCCAGAGCCCAATGAGCAAAAAGGTGGTGCCGAAGCCGAACCACTTGACGCGCGTGTTGGTGCTCTCGTTGGTGTCGCGCAGCTTCTGCTCGCGAGTCCGCAGGTAGTCCATCTCGGTCACGATCTCGGCTACCAGCTCCTCGATCCGGCGCAGTTCCGTCTCGACGGGCTTGAGCTTCTCGGTCGCCTGGATGGCGGACCAGTCCTTGGCATCAGCGCCGATATCGATATCGAGCTCGACATGGCGGCTGGTCTCCGCGTATCTCGCTATTTGGGAGGGAGGCCAAGTGTTAGCTAACCAGGACGCTTCGAAGCGGCGGGAGGGCCAACCAGGCGAAGGGTAGCCAGGTTCAACATACATCCAGATCCGGTGAGCACGTTCTCGAAGCACACGTCAAAGGCGGCGTCGGCGTGCGAGGTGAAGACGGTCCGCTGCTCGCCTACGACGTCCCTGGGCTTGCCGTACTCGTTGCCGACGGCGTCCAAAATCTGCCAGCAAGATGCAGCGTCAGCAAGCGGCCAGCGGACGGGTAGCGTTGATGCAGAGGGCGGCGGGCGCAACTTACGTGCATATTGACCTGCTGGCCATCGCCCTTGTGGCCGCTCACGATGGCGGTGACAACGACCAGAGTGTCCTTGGCCACGAAGTTTCGCACACAACGGTTGGGCTTGCTGCCCTTGGAGTGGGCCACGAGGTCGAACTTGAGGGCGTGCGAAAAGGCAACGAACAGCAGCAGGCTGCACGCATACTGCAGCAGCGATCGCGGGAGCGCCATGGTTGCCGACTGTGTGTGTGGTCTTGAGGGAGGATTGGTCGTGTGAGGGCCAGTTCGAGAAGCTCGAGGAAGTGGAAACTTGGCCGCCAGTGAATCTGGAAATCTGTCGCGTACGGGAACAGCTTAGCGCCGTTAGCTCAGGGAGATGCGGCAGACGACGGGCCAATCAGCATGGAGAATTCCCGTGCTGCTCGAAGCAAAGCCTTGTCTAGCGAGGCCCCCACCCTGCCCGTGCTTTTTACCCAAGCTTTTTTGCCAGCCTCGCGCGAACGAGACCAACGCTGCTCATCTCGCTTTCTATCGAGAACCTCCGCTCCCCATCCCGCAACATCTCTCCTTCGCTGCCTGCCTCGCGCCACGACGCCAACGGACTCGAAGTCAAGACGAAGCGAACCCGTTCGCTTCGCAGAACACCGGCGCCATGCCAAAGTGTAAGAACCCTGCGGCTGCTCCCCTTCCCCCGTACTGTGCGAAGTTGCCCGCTCTCAACTAACCCCGTCGTCTCGCGCGCCAGTCTTCTGCGACTACTGCGATGTCTACCTCACGCACGACTCGATGAGCGTGCGCAAGGCCCACAACAGCGGCCGCAACCACCTGCGCAATGTTGTTGACTACTATCAGCGTGAGTCACCTGCTCCTTCCTACCGCTACAGCTATCCTCGTTCACGCACCAACACGCGCCGCCGCCGTCTAGAGATCGGCCACGAGAAGGCCCAGTCCGTGATCGACTCCATCACGTCCTCCTACGCCGCTGAGGGGCAGGCCCATGCCAACCCCATGCTGCCGCAGAACCAGCCCGGCGGCGTTAACCACATGGCCGGCGGCTTCCCCCCTCCCGGCGCCCCTCCCTGGTTCCAACCTGGCATGCCGCCGCCTCCGTTCCCCGGCATGCCCGGCGCGCCGCCGCCGCCTGGCGGTGCTGGCTTCCCTCCTCCGCCAGGAGGAAGAGGCATGCCGTCGCTGCCGTTCCCCCCTCCGATTCCTGGTCCTAACGGCTCCGGTCCGCCCATGCCTAACGGCATGCCGCCTTTCCCACCCCCGCCGGGAGGAATGCCTTTCCCCCCGCCCGGAGCGCCGAACTTTCCTTTCCCACCTCCCGTCCCCGGACAGCAAGGCTTCCCCCCGATCCCTCCTCCATTCGCGAATGGTCCAGGAGGAGCCCCTGGAGGTGGGGGAAGAGGTGATAGGCTGGATTAAACCCTCGGGGAATGGTGGAAAGTGAACGATACCAAGATACGTGATCTCGCTTCCTTGGTTGTATTAAAATATGGAAGGGAGGGTATGGCGTTTTGGCGCTATTGGCGCTGCCTTGTATGGTCGGTGGCGGGCAGCCTCGAATATGGAACAATTGATCCAAATGCGGAGCAAAGGACGCCAAACAAACCTTATTATCTGCCCGACTCGATGACATCGAGAGGCAAGCTCCCCTGCACGAATATAGGTATATGCATCCCTGCCTCGTTCCGACTAAGATAGACAGCAAGTTGAGACCTCTGGGGAAACACCAACTTTCAGAAGTCTTTGCCAGCAAAGCTTACAACTGCAGTCGCAAAATATATTTGTGAAGACCCCCAAAAAGGGGTGAGGTGAACGGCAAGAATCCAACGTGCACGCGTGAGCTAGGCGTGGCCTCGTCATGGTATCATAGATCAGTGCTACAGTTCTATAGATTACAGTTGCGCTCATTTCGTAGGCATGCCAGGTTCTCCACGGCCGAGTCTTCTCGCCATGGGAGACCATGTGGCCTAGAAACCCCCTATTTGTTTGGTTTTGGATCATTGTGGAATCGTAACGACGTCTCCCCGGTCAATCACCCGACTCCCCAAGACACCCCAATCCATTGCTCCCCTGTCCTTCCAGCATGTCCTTGCATGATGTCGTGAAAATGGGTAAATAGCTGATTCCTCGTCAAAGTCGTTATGGCAAGAAGAAGACAGAAAAAGGAAGCGAAGATGGACTCCTGCAGTCCGTTCCGAACAGCCGTGCTCCTAGAAACCCCAGTCATTCGGTCGTAAGCATCGTTGCGTAGGAGGAGCGCGTCTTCCATTTAGGTATTCAGAAATCAAATCGGTCGTGAATCATAGTTGTTATCAGCCTCTATCGGCTGGGTCTGGGTGAAGGTCTCGCGGTAGCTACTACGGCGGATCACGTCCCCTACTCCGTCTCTGACTTCCCGGGGTCCGCTAATGATCTGCCGCAGCTCGTCGCTGCGCTTCTGCCGTCGGTGCTCGCTGAGTCGACGAGGTATGTTGAATTTGCTACCGAAACCGGGGAGAAAGGCCGCCTTAGGCTCCCCATCGGCCTTGGTCTTGGACCCAACCCGAGACAGGCTCGGTGTCCTGAAAAAGAAACGAGGTCGGTGGTTGGCGCCCTGGTCTGGTGCAGTATAAGGTCGAGTGTCGGGAGGCGGTTCCTGTTGGATGGAATCCAAACTGCGTCGGTGCTTCATCACGCGCAAATTGCCACTGGGAGTGCGCCGGATTGTCCTGCGATCAGGCCCCTGGGGTTCCGGTGCAGGATAGTCGTCGTACTCGTCTTCGATTGGCAGGATGGCGAACGTGCGTTTGAAACGAGCACTCAAGCTGCGCCGAGGTAGAATAGGGCGGTTATCGACGGGCGGGTACCGGTACGTCCGATCATGGTCATCCCAGTCCTCGTCGTCTAGATCCTGGTCGAAGGAGGTAGGCCTCCAGAAAGGGTGAAGCTTGTTTTCGTCCGCAGGCCCGTCATCCGCAGAGGGATACTTCGTCAGAGCCAATGCCCTTCCATTCTGCGCAGTGTTATCTGCAGTCTCCCTCCTTCTCTTTCTGGTGAGCGAAAAGGTTCTGGTCAAAAGACCCGGAGTCCGTGAGGCCGAGGGTGCGTATTCCGAATTGCGTCGGCGAGCCAGCGTCCGCCGTAGGAGCGACAGGCTACGCTTCGGCTTGTCCTCGGCGACTTCGTAATAGTTGCCCAGCTGCTTATCCTTCTCCGCTGCAGGTGTTAAACCCGATGGGGTTGCGGGGATGAACTGGATCACAGGAGGTTCCGGTATGGCCGGTGGTGCTCGCGGGTTTCGCAGAGGCGAATCAACGTCGTCCATGGAGAAAGCCTGAGGAGGAGTCACGGGTCCGTATTCATTGGCAGTCGTCATTTTAATGACCGGGGTTTCCGTTTCCAACCTCTGTTTCTGATCTATCGAGGAAGACTCGGACGGTTTGCTCGAGTGAGGACTTGAGTGGTTGACCATGAGAACAGAGGTGTTTTGGTGTGGGTAAATATTAACCGCCATCGCTTCCGAAACTTCGGCGTGAGAGGTATTGTTTGTCTCGACAGACGCTTGCGAGAAGGGAGTGTTTCGGACAGATAGCCACTTGCCGGCGGAAGGGTCGCCATGGTGGTCCACAAAGAGCCTGTCTCCATGTACCTCATGACCGTCTCTGGTCCTGGACGACTCGACGGATCGTTCACGCTGAGCTGATGTGTCCTGCAGGCTCTCGGGCTCAAGATGGCGAAAACCTCTTGGTGTCTTTTCATCACGATGGGCTGTATTGGCTCCGTTGACGTCGCGGAGAAGCTCTCCGGATGAGTCCTTGCCGAGCTCCCTCGAACTTAGATGCTGGAGGTCTTGGTGTGCCTTCTGCAATGCCTGGTGCGCATGTTGAGCCTGCAGTGCATTGTGGGCCTTGAGGCTGTCTGCGGTCAAGGAGCCTGATCTCGAGGCGTTGCGACTTGTCGGCGCTGAAAGGGACGATGATCGAGTAGGTATCATTGGCGGGAAGTCGATAGTCCTCTGATCCCCCCGACGAGAGCCATCAGACTCTGAGAGGGTTCTACTCCGCCTGCCTGCGCGCTCAAACACCGGCCCCGACTCTTTACCCTTTGATGTGCTCGAAAGGGGCACAGAGCTCAGGCTGTGGCTTCGCTTTGACCTTCGGCTGCTCGTGGATCGCAGAGATGGCTCCCTCGTCGATTTGTTGGACGAGCTACGGTCAGGTATCACCACCACGGGGATGCCACCGTTCTTCACCACCTCCCGGCGAGCTTTGCGGCTCGAGATCGAGTTGAACGTGCTCGTCGAGACGCGAGTCTCCCGCGAGGTTTCCGCCATCCTTCGCCGCCGTCTCTGGGCATCGTCCCGTGACAAGGAAGCCGTGGTTGAGCTGGCCGGAGACATGTCTGAGCCAGAGTCCCTTAGGCCCATCTGCTTTCGCACGTGGCGCAGCGTCTTCCTTCGCTGCGGTGCTGTCTCGACTAGAATCGCCTCCACAACAGTCGAGGCGGTAGACCTAGTGGACATGACAGATGTTCGACGGTGGTCCATGCTGTTGGACGAGTCCGAATTCGACGCAACACGTTGGGTCGAGGGTCGGTCGGAAACCACCCTGCGGGGGTAGACGAGCGGGCTCTCCTGCAGTGATAGCGATCGCAGCGCCTTCGTCGCGTTGGTCGGCGTCACGGTGAGATCCTCGACAACTTCGGGCTGATGCCCATTCGTTTGGGCTGACTTCCGTCGCTTTCGCACAGTCACATGCCTTTCGAGATTGGCATCCCATTCCTGCTCAACTTCGCTATTCGAGGTGCCCCACTCGCCGTCAAAGGTAATGAATTCCCCTTTGGTCCTCGGGGTCAGATTATCATCTTGCGTTGATTCCAAACCCAACCCAAGCCCCACAGCCTGCGGCTTCGTGCCGTTCACTTGGCGCACCGTGCTCTGAGATGTCTTTGCCGAGGGGACAATGGGGCGCAACGTCGACCTGCCGTCATCATCATCCTCAGATGAGTAAGGGTTCTCAGGGGCAGTCCTGAAGGACTCGGTCCGGGAGTCGGCGGTCGCTTTGGAAGGAATACGATCGTTGAGCAGGGGCCGCGGTTTCGGACGGATCGCAGCGGGGCCGGGAGGGGTTCTCTCCGGGGTCAGGTTCGGAGTCGGGGGGGTTTGTTGGTTCGTAGGAGTTGTAGGGGCCGGGTGCGGCTCGACTGCTTCGACGTTTTCCGTGCTCTGGGCCGGAGTCGCAACATAGGTTGGGCTAGATGGAATGACTGAGTCGCTGGATGATGAGGTTCGCGAGTGAGCTGGCGGCGTAGGGGGGAGGTCTGGGCCGCTGCTCATCCGCCTCGCCTGTTGTCCATGCGAAGGACTGAGTGGTGGTTGCGAGGCTGTTTCTCTCAACAGAGCAGTGTCGATATCGAGGGCATATTTTCTCGGCACCGATTGCTTGGTGCCATTCAATCCTGCGCCGCCGTACGTGTCCTTCCGGGGGTGCGGGAGGACCTTGTGCTTCTTGAAGTTGCGTTGCGGCCCCGCAAGGCCATCGAGTGCGTACTGAACTTCCGGCGCGCCCACCCCGCGCGGGATCGGCCTGGAGTCAGCACTCGCCGTCATGGAAAGAGACGGCATGGGCGGATCCCGCAGAATGCAATATTGCTGCTGACTTCATTTATTGGGTTCCAGTTCTTTTGGGACGTTATGGGCCGAGGCCTGGCATATTGGTTGCAAAGAGCCAAGATTACCCAGAATGGGACAATGCTGTCCCAGCAAGTTTGGAAGGGGGGGTTGCGAGGATGGCTAAGGATGCCCGGTTTTGACGGATTGGCCGGGGCCTCTGGAGGTGGATTCGGCCGGATCGCGAGAGGCAAAAAAGTGCCCGGCTGTCTCTCTCTGGCACGACGAAACGAGTTTTTGGTTCCTTGTGCGCCGGAAAGGAGCGATCTGTGGCGTGGACAGCAGGGCAGTGAATGCTTGCGCAGCTGGCGATGCGGTCCCAATGCTTGTCGCGGGTGCGTCGTACAATAAAGTCGCCTCGAAATGCCTTCGCCAATCAAGCCATAACCAAGACCTGGTCACACATCACGATAGAAACAGGATCCAAGCACATGGGCGAAATGGCGCGGCGTCGGTCCCGGGGGGTGGAGGGGTCAGAGGGAGGATGCGCCGTTGCGGTCGGAAAGGTTTGGAGGTGCGAACAGGCAAACGTGGACACAAGCTGCGAGCACTGGGCGACACCAGATGACGATGTCTCTAAAAGGAGGGGGCTGGCCGGCTGCAAGACGACCCAGACAGCTGGAGAGCGGCGGTGGTGTTCGACAGGAGGCGAGAGCGAGGCGTGGTCAAGCTCCTAAAAAAGCCACGGGGAGTCACGATCAAATCGTAGGCGACCGGTCGAGACTCTGACACGGAATCTGAGGGCGAGAAGAAACGACGCAGGAGCATCGGTAGGTCGGCGGCGGGCTTGCGCACAGTCTTCTATTGGACTTGGGGGACAACGTGGGTGGGTTCCCGACAGTCTGCAAAGCAAAATAGGCAGGCTGGAGCCAACTACGGACGGAGCTACGGACGAGGGACCCACGGTGCGCAGACTAAGAAAAGAAGGAAGTGCAGCGGCAGGCGACAGGCGGCAGGCGGGCCAGTGCCATGTCGAAATGGGGGTACCAGCTGCTCCTTCTCTCACACAGTCTGCACAGATTGGCAAGATTCGACCAGTTACTGCATACACAGAGTACCCAGTACAGGCCCGTTGGTCCAATCTGGGCTGGTGCCAAAAAAGCTACAGGTCGCCTGCGATGGCGGCCGCGGCGGGGGGGTAGACCCAGCCCCTCACATTTGCTCACATTTGCTCACATCTGGGCAAGACCTCGTCGCCCCCGGTCCCCTCGAGGTCACTCACCCACTCGCCCATTCCCACTGTACCACTCGGTCATCCTTCGCTGTGCGGATTCGACCGTAACCTCCACTAGAAAACTTACCGAGTAGTAGGAGCGATGCGCTCCTCTGCCCGCGCCCGTGCCGATGGCTACCCTCCATCACGCTATCGACATTCGCCGCCGATATCGTCTAGATCTCTTTCTCCCTGTCTCTTCCCCCCTTCCCCTCCCCCGTTTTCCCCGTATGCCAATGAAAAGACCCGTCCCGTCGTAGAGAGCGTGTGTGTGTGTGTGTGTGCTAGAGGGATCGAGCCCCTCTTCTCCTTGTCCCTTACCGAGCCTCACGAGACTGCCACCGCTCTCCTGCTACGTCCGCGGTCCTCGAGGGCTGGCTCCAGTAACCCTCTCGGCGCGCCGCCACCTTGGCAAAATCCGCTGTGCTGCAGTCTGCACAGGCACTGTCGCCGGTTGATTTCGACCACTCTCGTTCCCCAGCCGCTTTTCCTGGGCGGGCAGCTGCAAGTCTCTGCTATCGCTGCGCATGCAGTCGACTGTCGACTGTCGACGCCATGACGGCACGAGACTAGAATGGGAGCAGACCGCGGAGACAGGCAGCGGCTGTCCATTAGCACCGCCCCTAGGCATTGGCTCGGTGCGGCTAGTCTGCAGCAACATCCGGTCCCCCAGTCAAATCAGCTCACGAGAACCGGCACAAGGCTGGCCGTCCTCTCAAGAGCTGCATAGCCTGCAGGAAGGCCGTGGCGAATAGGGTACCGAGCTGCGGTGTCTCCGTGTGTCCCACTCCTGCGAGCGCACAGCAGTCACCGACCGCGACAAATTTGCAGCGCCGCTACCGTTGCTTCTTCGAATGGCCACGGCGAAGAGGGGGGAGGGGCAGAAACACACGGGGAGGAAGAGAGCGACCGCGGTGCTCCTTGCATCCGCCTGTCCCCACGGCAGCGAACAGGATGATTCGGCACTGGACGAATTCCATGTTTCATAGATGCCCCAGCAAACAGGCGCCTGAGAGCCGCTCTGTACACCATCTTTGCCAATTGAGGGGGGGTCAAGTGACACCAGTCTCGCCAACTTGCGCTCGTCTGACGATGGAGTCGCTGAAGATAAGTTGAGACATTTTGCCTTCCAACCGCACACCATCTTTCTTTGATAGTTCACGGCAGCACCAACAAGCTCATGAACTGCCAACGCGCGAAGTTGGACCGGGTCGGCTCGAGCCCCCCCACATGGACGCGGCAACGGCGCTCGTCCAAAGTCACTGGCCGGCGCCTTCTAGCTGCTTCGACGCGCCGTTCTAGACAATAGACTTTTGGTCCGATCCAGGATATCAGTGACGGGAATGAGTGGGCCTTCGTCCTTCAACGGCTAACCAGCTGCCCTATGCAATGCGAACAGTCGAAGCTAAGTCGTTGTGCAGCAAGCCAAGTAGAAGCCGGGTTCTCGACAGAAAGGCAAGCAATCCCAGCTAGCAACAAAATCTGTATACACTGGACTGGAGTCTAAATACCACCCCAAGACCCAGCCATGAATAAGCAACTAGCAATCGCCTCCGAGATGGCAACAGCGGATTGCTGACGGATGGAGCGGAGTTTGCTAAAAGCAAATGACGTTGTTAGCGACAAAAGTCATTTGAGCTACAACCATAGTGCTTGGCGCACAAGCTCCGGCAATGCCCCTTTGTAGTTCCGTCTAGGCCGGCCTCATGTAGTCAGCGTGCTATCAATGGTCGATCTAACCTCACATGACATCCCGGTTACCGCCTGGCTAGTAAGAAAGCTTAGACCACGACTTCTTGAAGCCGCGCAGTCCACTCTATGTCTACTTGGCGTTATCGGGGCGGCGGCATGATATCGGGAATCGTTCGAGCGTCCAGCGACAACTAATAGACTCTGCAAGAGTAGGTCTGACCATTTGCCCAGTCTAGTCTCGCCCGTGACTGTTGCAGATTGTATCTAAAAGCTAGGAGCCAACAGTACTCTGGCAGCTACGGGTAGTGGGCTTTATAGCTGCTCTAGTGCTCAGCTCGATATCACCAGGGTAGCCTGAGCATCGGTTCTGTTGACGCTAGGTATATCAAGTCAAAAAACGGAACTCAGACCATAAGCTGCCCCTGGAAGGAAGCAAGAGGCAGGGCAATTGGTCTGACATTCTCTGGTTTTGTATTCACCAACTCCACTGCTAGTCGAGGTTGCCTACCTTACTTACCTCGCCAGGGCGTGATCAAGGGGCATGTAAGGAATGGAGTGCCACATATAGTTTTAGAGTCACTGCCTGTTCGAGATAGACAGAGTAGGCCGTGTTGGGTATCTCATCCTCTCCTTGCCTACGACAGCCCATATCTCTTGCAAGAGATTGCCCATAAGACTGTGGTCAGTAGAAAACCCTTGGTCTCATCTTCAGAATAAGTTCAAGGGGAGAGACAGCGCGCTTGCCTTGTTTAACACCTCCCCTCGATACTACATCAACATTTCCGACTAACTTAAGGGTCAACTTGAGTTTTACAGCACTCGGTCCTACCCCCGCCCGTCTCTACAGACCTATAGTGCGCTGGCGCTGGGGATATCGTAGCGCCCGCGATACCCTAAGTCGCTAGCACGCAATGTTTCTCCTGGCACCGGTTGTTCGCCGGCTGGGCTATGGTATAGGGATATGTCACCACTCTATCGTCGCTACAATGGATCGAACACGCATACGACTTAATCTAAACAACTTTAGCTCTACTCAATAACTATCTGACCTTGGCACTCTTAAGTTTAAGGCATGGCTCTGTCCCGTTCCAATAATGTCTCCAGTGCCGATATTCAGAGAGTTAGCCTTCAGCCTACGAAGAATGCAAGACGTAACCATATTAACTAGCTCCTGAGCGCACGGGAGGCCCATCGCGGGATGGAGCTTGGATATAAGATATTACCTAGTTCGAGCAGTGCAATTACGACCGCCTGCACTACCCGAATACTTGACGACATAGTATCATACTCATTCACTGATGCGCCTTCTCCTAGAAAGAATCACAGAAACTACGATGACAGAGTGGTGATAATGTTGAGAGCCGAAACTATCCCCCATGGTCACCGAAACTCGAATGATACAGACCTCGCGGTGTTTCGTTAAACGACGGCTTCTGCAGTTCTTTGAGTTGACGGATAGAGTGTTTTGAAGGTCCCGGTACATGTGCTCTGGACACGGTGCAGCTACTATTGGAGACTTTTGGTGTCTAGCTTCCTATTGTGTACTCAATCCTTTGGCGCGTCTTATACGAACCTCGGGTGCGTCTACAACGTTACTGTAGGTGCTCCTAGGCAACCAGATCCTATGCCCGTCTGACAGCGCCGTCATTGCACCCTTTAACCAGGTAGCCTACCTCCAAGCTTGAAAGGGCCGGTATCTGTGAGGAGTGACAGCTGTTGTTTGAGAGAGATCTCAAGCCTACGCGATGCCTCATTTGCTGCATTCTTCGTTGATGTATGGTGGCTAGAAAGTCGTTGCCACGCGTTGCAATACATACCTTACAATACTCTGTATACCTACCCAGTAGGTAGTAGACAACAGGGTCTGGTTCATCGAGAGGAGAATCTATTCTTGGGACCCTTGTGAGGCCAGTCGTCGTGCACGCTACCTTGTGGCGGGGGGATGGGACGGAATGTGGCCTGTCCGACAGCGGGCGAAAGGATTATCACGCTGTTCCAATGTCCACGCCGTTGCTACTATTAGCGGCAATGTCTGGCCGCTAAACCAACCCACCTCCCTCCCTGTGGCACCATGACGAAACCTGTAATTAATCCCGGCTTTCTTTTCGCTGGTGGGAAGAGTAAATTACTCCCGCGGGATCGTGAAACAAAGCGCAAATGAAATAGAGCCTGGGGGGAGAACCCTAAAGTTTATTACAGAGGCTCCAAAGGCCAAAGGGCGAAGATCATATGTAGCTTACAGCTGATCAACTTCAAACAAACATGCAGGGTTCCCCATGGTTCACCTATGCCGACGGGCGACGGGCCTCTGATAGGTGCCCTCCTCCCAAAATTGCAGGGGACCACACCACTACGGCGTCTTTTCGCAGGGGTCTGGAAGACCCCAAAGGACTTGTCTCCCGGAAAGGAATGCCGGGGTAGCGCCGTGAAACAAACGATGTCCAGCTGCGCACCAGAGGGCTCCTAGAAACTGGGAAGAATGGCCATTTCTATGGCCATACACACCACGGGAGCCAACGACTGCAATGTGCCATGTCGAGTCTAGAAGCGGTACCAATTGACAATTGGTGTGCGGCCAAGCTAAGACAAAGAACGCACAAGGGAGGTTCATCTTAGACCGGCCAGTCGCGGGAGAGGGATACCATCCGCGAAGGCCATTACCGGCAGGAACCGATGATCGGGAACACACTAGCTAAGGGACCATGGGGCCAGTTTGTATACGGAGGAAGAGATTCTTCGGTGGAATTCTCCCGTCCAGGTAAGGGGGCCCATGAGTGACGATCGACAATAAGCACAGTACCTCGCTCTATTAGGTTTTGTACCCCATCGTTGGCTTGCGTGGGTTCATTCGCAGCCGTCTGATGTCCGGTACCAAAGAGTCTCTTGGCGACTGTCAAATACGTAGCTTTTGCCTCAAACAGCAAAGCATACCTGGCAGGGTAGGCCCTAAGCCCTCTATTCGCCGCACCCCCCAGCCCGACCAAGCGTGGACCGCAACCCCTGAAAAGGAAGAGAACATGCGCTGTGGGAATCGCTGATTGGTCGCCGGGTCTCCCCCCAGCCTCGTGTTGCGATGGGATCTGGCACCCTGGCGGCGACATAAGCCTAGTATTGGGCAGAGGTCGCCCACACGACAATCCCAACCCTTCTGAGCAGCCCCTCCTCTATGTAGCTTGTGCTCCGCCGAGCCGGGCGCATGCTGTCGCCGGGTAGACGCAGCACCCACGTTCTTTGCCATCCCCCAATCTGATATAAGGGTATCGATCTGCTTACACCAGCCCTTCCCGACCTGGATTCCCTCCACACCTACTCTCCTTCGCCACTGCATAATACCCTAAGGAGTCGCGCTCGCAAACAGGACCGATCCTTCTACTTCTTGGAGAGCATACCGACACCATGAAGAACACCGCCTTCCTTCTCCTTGCCTCGGCAGTTGCCGTCAGCGCACAGTTGACCCTGGAGAACAACACCTACACCTGCGGCAAGCCCAACGTTGCCTATTGCGCGGGAGACTCCCTCAAGACCGATATCATCGTGCGATGCGACAACAAGGGCCACGGTCAGCCCGGTCGCTGCGGCGATGTATGTGTTTTAGCTTCCTCTGAGCAATGAGCTATGCGCTAACACCCAACGTTAGAACCTCGCCGGCCAGCCCCCCGTCGGCAACACGCCAAGCCTCTGTGTCCAGAGCGATGAGATTGTGGGTGACGCAGCGTGTGAGAAGAACTGCGTGGTCTATGCTGCCTCGGCGTGGACTCTGCCAACGGACGAATGCACCCCTACCTTTACCGCCTCCTCGACCGCATCTGCTTCTGGGTCGACCAGCTATAGCCATCCTATCGGCAGCTTGACATCTACCAGTGCCCCCGAGGGCACAACGACGGATATCATTACTACTCCGTCCGACACTGTCATCATCTCGACGCCAATCGGCACGATAAGCTCGCGGCCCGTCGGAAACGGCTCAGTGGTCACCATCACTTCGGCGGTGGGTGCGACTCGAACGCCCAGCGGACCGGCATCTTCGACGACCGCTCCACCAAACGGCGCTCCGTTGAACCAGGCTGGCATGGGCCTTGCTGCCCTTGGTGTTCTTGCCGCCTATCTCATCTAACTTGGCGAAGAGCATCTGTGTTTGCTTCACGAGTGCATAATTAAAACCGCCACATCTTGGGTGGGGTAGTGTATAGGCTTGTATAGTTGTTTGGAGGACATATCATTGCCGCAGACCGGCTTGCGTTCCTTTCACGTGTAGGCCAGCACGTTTGCATATACCACAGAGGGGCAGGAAAGGATTATGGTAATGATGATTTGAACATGAACACCTCCGGTATTGGTGGCACGCGGTATATCAACGGCGTTGGGTGCCACATGCAGGAGACGACCCGCACATACATGGAAATAGGTAGATAACATCCACAAGAGATACCTTTAGAACCCCCACGGATCTCTCGTCCCCTCGATCAAGAGAACCTTGATCTTGTGTTCATTTTTGCCTTTCCTCGGCGCAGCCTGACCCTTACACTCCTAGTATGGATGCGATTACCTGGTGGAAGTTTCCCCATGCTACCTATGACGAATCAATATGCATACTCCGCAAGTGAGTAGACTTCAGCAAAGGGCCATGTGCTGTGACTGAGCGCTATCGAGTTGGCATCCGTCGGATGCACAAGTACGGACGCCAGTACAGGGGCTCTACCGACGTTGTAGAAACGAACAATTCCCAGGTCGACCCCAGATCGTCTAACTATTTAAGCTAATTACTGTAGGCTCACAATCGTGCAAAGGGTTGGCCACTCTAACATAGGTACAATATCTACAGGTCCATCTAGCACCATGGCTCTCTGTTATTGGCTGTAGCTAGGCCGACTCACCGCTAATTGGTGGGTCTTCAATCGCAACTACACCAAGAAAGAAGGTGCCATACTAGTCAACTCGTCCTCAAAAGGATTTGCTCTGTCTACCTTGAAAATCCACCTTCATTCGACGTGGAGAGGCCAAGTAGACACCCGAACTTCACCGAAACCCTCATCACCTGTTGTCATGGATGCGCTCAGTGAGGACCCGTTGGTCAACACCGTTACGGCCTACGTCAAGGACTACATGAGCAACTATGACGCCTCTCATAGCTACGACCACATTGAGCGCGTCGTGGCGGTGGCGAAGCGCATCTATGCAGAGTCACCAGCCGAGCCTGCCCTTGACGCCAAGGCCATCCTCCTCTCGGCGCTCCTCCACGACGTCGGCGATCGCAAGTACCTCAAGCCAGGCGAGGATGCCGCTACAATGGTGACAACAGTCCTTCTCGCCCACGGCGCATCTCCCGAGCTCGCAGAGAGGGTACAGACCATCTGCCTAGGCGTCAGCTATTCTAGCGAGGTCAAGGACCCAGCACGGGTGAAAGCTCTGATCCAGACGCACCCGGAGCTGGCGGTCGTTCAAGACGCAGACCGCATCGACGCCATCGGGGCCGTCGGGCTGGGGAGGATGTTCACCTTTGGCGGCGCTAAGACGAACCGCAGCATGGCCGATACCATGGACCATCTGGACGAGAAGCTGCTGCGGCTCGAGAGTATGATCAAAACGGAGGCTGGGAGAAAGATCGCCAAGGAGAGGACAGAAAGACTCTTGCTTTTCAAGCAGTGGTGGAAGGATGAGACGGCTGGCTTCTGATCACTAACAGGCAGCCACATATGTATCGCTAGCAATGGAAATAGCCCGAGAATAGAGGAGCCAGGTTTTTAGTTTGGCCATACTGCCATCTTCGCTTGCAAAGATAATAGCCGGTGTGCAAGCTCTAATACATTCTTGAGATCTTAGATCAGTTGACAAGATATCTGCCACTGGTTGCATGTATTCCAGAGTTCCTTCACTCCCAGGACAAATTTTCACGGACTTAGTACAAATGTGTGACACAGTAGGCTCCTCCTAGCAATCAACCTCTGATAGTATTTGCATTCCAAGTCGCTCGGATATGTACCGGATTAGGCGTTTGTGAGAGACAAAAATGAGGATGTTGGACCCGCTTGCTAACTTGCCCGTCGTACGCGATCCTCAACGAACTTAAAGACCGAGACACATCCTGCAATATCCCCGCCTCCAGAAGCTAAGCAGCCTCAGTCAGCCCAAGACAGGGTGAGATTGAGGCTTTCGACTAGAGAAGATAAGCTGGCATCTGCCCGATGCATCAGGCGTGGGAACGTTTGCTGGTCCATAATATTTACAACATACATCAGTAAAACACTCTTTACAATGGACGCAAGCATACCCAGTCGCAGGAGGTTCCTTGAGCCTCTCCCATTGGAGCTCACTCTCGAGATATTCCAATTGGTGGCTACAGATAGGCCCTCGATACTCTCGACACGACTCACGTGCCGATCCTTCAATGCCGTAATGTCGCCCATAACTTTCCGGTACATGGGTCGAATGGCAGACACCGTGGCAGCGAATTATAACCAAACTCACCTTCTCGGCAGATCAAAAGTGCTTGAGTCCATTGAGCTGGACGATGCCTTTCTCTCTGCATTGTATTGGGGGCTACAGAACCATAAACCCGTCTTGAAAGGCCCTTCTCCAGAGCTTACCGAGTCCAACTTCGCTCGTCTGGCTGGCCGAATGGACTTGGAAGCGAAGGAAATCCTTCGAGGTATCAAGTTCTACCTTACCATCGGGCGTGGCCATCGTTGGGTGAACTCTTCGTACCTTCACGAAGGAGCTGTCTCTCTCGGCTGCGACCAGCGCGGTTGTTGATGCATCCTACCAGGGACTACAAAGCATGTTAGAACTGGAGGGATATCATTACGATCACGTTGGACACTCAAGCGGCATAATGTTTTCAGACTTCGTCTTTGGGAAGTTCTGAAGTCTCCGTCGACTATCTCTAGGACATGGGGTCAAAGGAGAAAAGGACACCGTTACGCCTGGGGGGGCGGGGCGAGGAAAGGCTATCAAGAATGCTCAGACGAGAGCAGAGAGACGCAACGGCTCTTGAAGACTCGTCCTAGGTGGGCGATGGGGTGAGTCTGTTCATACTGAGGCAACCCGCTCTGTGAGAGGTGGGGGGATGGATACAGAACTGTCCGTGCAGGGAGCAGTGATGCGTCTACCTGGCGGCAAAGACCCGCGCCTGCCAAGCAGTCACGCCTGCAGTGACTGCAGCTATGGCATCCTTGGGGGCGCATCGGCGCTTAGCCCGGTCGATCCTGGAGGACAAACCTGCTGCCCATGTCTGCATAGAACGCCGTCTACCTACCTGCTTGCTACCTTGTCTTCGATCGGCTGGAACGTGACATATGTGCCCACAGGTGATCACACTCTGCGCTCGCTCATGGAGCCGGAGTTGAGTTGCCTTTTGTGATGTGGATCTGTCCCTCACATACCCGCCGGGGCTAGCAGATTGCTTGCATGCAGTAGTCAGCCCTCGCCTGATTAAGTCATATTTGCTATTTGTCCGCGGAGGTCTCCATGGGAGAAAGAGGCAATCAAGCCGGAGACGCGAGGCCGAGGGGCCATTGGCGAGAGTCTGGACAATACGCAGAACGCAGACTAGGGGCCGTCCTCGGAGGGGATTGCCCGGGCAAGCTATGTGATGAAATTGGCCGCTTACATGGCAGCCAGCAGATACGGTACTAAGGAGGCCCCGGTGGCCATCAGGCCGGCCGGCCGATATGACACCGGCTATTCGTATGCCAGGAGCGTGGAATCTCGCCTGAGGTTGCTCGCGGGGGGGCTGGGGGGGAACCTCCGAACATTGCACCCAACTGCACAATGCACCCAGACGGGCTTCTCGCCGCTCCCATACCATGAGGTGGGCGGACGCACCCCTGCGTCCAGCAATCGGTGAATCCCCGAGGAAGGCGCGGCTCCTGTGCCTCTCATGAGTACCTTTTCGATCCTACTCGCGCGTCCTCCCGTCTGTCCTCGCTCCCGCTCGCCGCCCGTTGGTAAGACATGTCCAATGAGGGAACTTGCCCAGCCACCAGAGGTGCGCAAGCTGCGTCTTGCATGCATGGTCGACCGCATGACTGCCGACGGCCCAGCAGGAGAGCTCTCATGCCTAGGTTGCCAGGGCTTGGGCAAAGGCGCTGGAGAGCTGTCGCTGTACGCAGTCGCACTGGGTGGGGGGAAGAAGGGTGATCGCGCGAGCAATCTCTGGAGCCGGCAAATGGCAGGGCTCGAGGTGCTCGTCCACGCACCTGCGGATATTTGGCGCGGTCATCCGTGCTACCCGCGTACGGTCGTCGAGGTCTCTCTTCGGCAGCTCATTGGGGGCCATCTCGACCCTTGCGCCCTGCTCTGGGTGGCCTGGGCTTTGGCCTGGGCTGCCTGGGTCGTCTGCGTTGATCCGATCGCCTTTCCGTGTCTGCAGCCACCGACGGGCCAAGGGCGACGGCGATTGGCGGCAGTATGTGCTCGTGGGCACACTCGTGCGTGATGGGAAGGGACGAGGGAGCAGCTGCAGCAGGGCACGGAGTGGACGAATGGGACGCGATAGACGTGCTGCGGTGCGCTATTGGGTAATTGTGGCAAGGATTTAGACGCCCAGCTACCCGAAAAGGGGCTAGCGTGGGCCGCTCACAACGACGACCCGATTGCGGGGTGGAACCTGCCCTCTCTGTATGTGCGTGGCCCTCTTGTGCCCTTCGCACTCTGCGCTGCTCGATAGACTTTGTCTTTGCTGTGCTTCGCCCTCTCCACCTCCCCCTCTCTCCGCCCCCCCTCACCGTCCATCGGCACTCGTAATCCATGCTCTCCATGCCCCCGGGGGCTTGCCCGCCCCAAGCTCACCTACCTACTTAGCCGCCCAGCCTGCAGTAGTGCTGTGAACGGTAGCACTCGCCCCCCCGGTGACGAGGAGAGGAAGGCAGTCCGCACAGTGACCTGAACGAGCTCAGCCTGCTGTGATATTGATTTCCGCCCTGCACCACCAACGGCATCCACCCAGGCCCCCCGCCGGGTGCATGTTCTCCTCATTGGCCGCTCGTGGAGGGAGCTGCGAGCTATGCAGTGCTAGCTTGGCATTCGACCGAATGCAGCGCCCAGGGCACATGGACGGCAGGCTTCGGCCTTGATCCCGTGCCACGACCGAGAACCACGGCCCCCAGAGGCGGGTCGCTGTTGGGTAACCACTCCTCCAGGCCGGGCCGCCATCTGTGGCCGTCATGATATATAGGGTCGTCATCTCTCCCCATCTTCCCTCCCCTTCTTCTTTTTCTCTCCAGCAAGCATTCAATCCCCCCGAACCAGTTTTTGTTTTTTCCTCTCTACCCTATTGTCTTTTTGTTTCTCAAGAGCTGTGCTCTCTAATTACCACTTTCTAATATCCACAAAATCAACATTGTTTTGGTAGCTTGCTGGTCTTGCTATCATACACCCCCCCTTTTTAGTAATTCACACACGATACTCTCCTAGCGAGAAAATAATTTCTGGTTTCACTTGCTCGAAACGCTCTCCGCCAAGGAACACCCATCTCGAGACGAATACAATTTCCAGCGTTGCACTCTCTTAAACAAGTTCAAGATGTCGACCGTTCAGCTTTCTTTCTCCCTTCGCGTTTCTTCTGGCGTCAAGACCGTCCACCTTCTTGGTTCCTGGGACAACTACGCTGGCCAGCTTCCCCTGTCCAAGGACAAGTCTTCGTCCAAGTCCGGCTCATGGAAGGGCACTTTCCGCTTCCAGCAGGCTCTCCTCGAGCCCGGCCAGCGGTACTGGTACTACTACATCATCGATGGCTACCACGTCTCGCACAACCCCAGCGAGCCCTCCACGACCGAGCCCACCACCGGCCGTGAGCTCAACATCCTTGATGTGCCCAAGAGCAAGTCCTCGTCCAAGTCCCACCACTCCTCGTCCAAGAGCTCGTCCAAGCACAAGGAGTCGTCGCACTCGTCCCGCCGCTCCAAGCACTCCTCGTCTGGCCTGTCCCTGGACATCCCCAAGGGCCGCCCGCTTTCCGTCTCCCAGATCAAGGCTCCCAAGCCCATGTCGCCCCACGCGACCAAGCACATCTTGGACGGTGAGTTCGACGAGGACGAGCTGAGCCGCCGCTTTGAGACCACCAACTTCTACGAGGATGAGGACATCATCACCGACTTCGGTGCTACCTCTCCCGTCTCGGCCTCTACCGGCTCCAACCTCTCGTGGCGCTCCGACAGCTCCAGCCCCACCAGCGAGATGTCCGGCTACAGCACTCCTCTCTCCGACTGCAGCTCGTGCACGTGCGAGCGCTACGGCATCACCCGCAGCGGCGACCGTGTCCGCCTGGACTGCGGCGGCACCCGCTGCGGATACGACGACGAGAACTCGTCTTCGTGCAGCTCCGACGAGGAGGAGTACGTCTCCAGCAGCCGCCGCAACGGCATCGTCGTCCGGCGGTAAATTTCTCTGCCCTGCCTCGGGCGAGGAAGACAAGGACTACACTGTACACTGGGCTTTGGCATGGACCCAATTCTACCAGCCACTCTTTCAGGACCAAGAACATATTGACGTCAGGCCGATCCGCAGGATGAAAAGGCCGTTCACTCATTTCGACGCACCCCCGCCGGTGACCGGACGCTGCCTCTTTTTGGCGCTCCTCACCGTTTTTTCTGTCGGGCGTCACTTGCTAGTGCACCCTCTTGCAACATCCCTGCGTGGGCAAGTGGTATTGCCGTCGACCTTCCCCCCCCTTCGCGAAGCTTGGCCGGTTCTGGGCTAGCGAGTGTGGGTGTCGGGTCGGCGGCATGCTGTATGCTTGCTTCACTGCTACCACTAGTGGGCCGATGCTGCGGCCTCGCGAGTTCACGGTTAGAAGCGTCTGTCTGCTCGGCCGTGCTCGTGTTGAGGCGCACCCTCGTCTCTCGAGATAATTTGTGTCTGTCAAGACCTCGAGTGCCTATCTTCTCCCGGTGGGGAGATGGGCCCAGCTCGGGGATATCCAACTTTCAAGTATTGGTCTTAGACCGGACGATGTGTACCACAGAAGGTCTAAGCTAGCCATCGAGTAGGGAGGTGACCATTTTGGCAATGTATTTAAACACCACCCTGTGGAGGCGGATGGGTAGAGGACTATTGAATCTATTCATTGGGCCTTTTGACAAGAGACCAATCTGACTTCGTCCGCGTGAATGTGATGTGCTCGCTCAGCCAATGTGTTCTTAGTCGCCGGCAGAAGGCGGTAGTTGAGACAGTGATGGCCGTTTTGGTAGCCGTTCTTGCTATAAGCACGGAACACTAGTAATAAGGTGTCCGAAAAAAGACCCGTCGCTTTAATTGCTAGCTTCCCTTTGACAATACCCGTCCAAGTCTGGACACCGCCTACATGTGAAATTGGAAACAGCCCCGCCCGTGCCAGCCCACACTTATACAGCCCCAATACAGCTCGGCCGCGGGGTAGCTACTCGCGACTTACGGCGGGGTAGCCAGGAGGGTCTCGCCTACCCCAAGGAACATCAAACCAAAGGGCAACTCCTAATGCGACTGTCAGGAGAGCTAGGTATTCGATCCCCCAGACATCTCTCTTTCTTCCTCCACAAGATACCCCCTGTTTTCCTTTGAGTCTCCCACAACAATTGACCCAGAGGAGCTTGAACATCGCTACGCAATCTATCGACCGGGGTTTCACCGCCAAGTACTCGTATCGCACACATCACAACACGCCGGCCTCATTCCCTGCCAAGCGTGCCCAAACCGCCCAGATTTGAACCCAATTCTCCCTGCCCGTTTCTTTGTGCTAAACGGCTGCCATGGCTTCCCAGACGGTTTCCATTCCCATCATTGACTCCCATATCCACCTCTACCCCGCCTCGGAACTCGACACTCTCGCCTGGTGCACCCCGGATAGCCCCCTAGCTAAGCAGCACTCCCTGGAGGAGTATGCGGCAGCCACAGGCTCTCCGGCCAACTTGAGGGGCTTTGTATTCCTCGAGACCGACCGTAAGAACGCCGAGTCGTCCGACTGGACCCAGCCGCTCGCTGAGATTGGCTGGCTGCGGCGCATCGCCGCGGGCGAGCCTCGCCCAGGCGAGGGGCATGGCCCAGACGACGCGAAACTCGTGCTGGGGATTATCCCGTGGGCGCCGGTTGACCTGGGCCCAGCGAAGCTGCAAGAGTATCTGAGCAAGGCGGAGGAGACTGCTGGGCCGGTGTGGGGCAAGGTCAAGGGGTTTCGCTACCTGCTGCAGGACAAGCCCAACGGGGCTATGCTAACAGATGAATTCATCGAGGGGCTTAAGCTGTTGGGGAAGCAGGGCCTGGTGTTCGACTTGGGGGTCGACCAGCACCGCCGCGGTCGAATCCAGCTGGAAGAGGCCGTAGACATGATCGACCGGGCGCACGAGGATGTTGAGGAGGACGAGAAGGTAGTTTTCATTCTGAGTAAGTGGTCCCGTGTCACACCTTGCTAGCGATGCTCGGATATGTGCTTATCCCTCGCTAGATCACCTCTGCAAGCCCGACCTCTCCATCATCAACCAGACCGACCCGGCCTTCATAGCCTGGCGCACAGCCATGTTCACGCTTTCCAAATGCAAGAAGACGTACATGAAACTGTCAGGGTGCTTCAGCGAGATGCCAGACAGCCTCAAGAAAAAGACTGCCGAAGAGGTGTTTGTAGACATCTTCCCCTGGCTAGCCGTGGTTTTGGCTGCCTTCGGCCCTAACAGGATCATGTTCGGCAGCGACTGGCCCGTGTGCACCGTCGGCGTCGACGATGGAGCGTGGGAGAAGTGGCGCAAAGTGGTGGCGCGCACTTGTGACATGGCGAGCTTGACTGTCGACGAGCAGGCGAGAATCTGGGGAGGCACAGCGCAGGAGGCTTACTCCCTTGAACTTTGAGTGGCGAACATTGACCACTCCAATGAAAATGGCAGCCCGGGGACATCGTATGTATGCATCGTGGGCGGCAGTCATAACACTTATTATCTGTCTGCAGACAGGGGGTCAATAAATCACCTTGAGGCAGAGGGAACCCGAGAGCGGGAAGTAAAAAAGAGAAGCTCTTGAAAGACAATACAGAATGTGTACAGGTCTTACACGACGTCTATGCTGGCGTACCGACAGGTATATCCAAATCGTTTAAACCGTCTCGCGAGCACCGATACCGCCCTGCCTCGCCCAAGTCTCTCCCGAGGGCTGGCTCTAACTATATAGAATCAAGATGCCTGCTGCTCTAGCCTAGGCGCTGATTTCGTCCGATGCAATGCACACCACGACGTCCCGTCTCCCAAGTCACGGCCGAATGCCACGAAGGGGAACCTTCGTTACCGTAGAACTGCCCATTTCCCAGCAAGCTGACTTAGAGCTTCGCGCTCTCGGCGACCTCGCCAACCTGGAGCTTTCCGCCGTACTTCTCCATGACACCCTTGCTGTGGTATTTCCAGAATTGTTTGGTCGCGTCCTTGCCGGCCATGCGCTTAAGGATCTTGGCGCCACCGGGATGCTCGTCGAGGAAATCTTTTGACCATTATGCATTAGCTCTTGGAACCCTGAACAGTCATTTGCGGCGTCGCGGCGCTCGCGCCCATCCACCAGGAGGCCCTCGCTTTGCCGAGGCCGAAGGCCGCGGGGTCGCGTGGGCCGTTGCCGCCGGGAGTAATGTGAAATCTCAGAGAAGAGGAGGAAAGGGGGAATGCATACTGGTGATGTCGTACACGCCCTTGTCGACAATAATGAACATGCCCTCCTTCTCGTCCTTGTGCTTCGCGACCTCGGCGACGGTGAACGACTTAGACATGGTGGGCGGCTGTAGGGAGCTTGCGGCTGACACGTGCTTCGTCGGCTGTTTGCGAAATCGCGGCTACGATCGGGAAGCGCAAGCCTCGAGGTTCGAAGGGGCAGAAGGTGCGCGACGCTGACGAACTGGGGCAATGGCGAGCAGAGGCAATGATGCTCAAGAAGGCGGCGCAAAGCGGCGAGATTTACAAGTCTTCCGGAGTCCGGGGAATGAAGAGAGGGAAGAGAGGGCGGCGGGTGGTGGAGTAGGAGATGAGAAATCGTCGACTCCTCCTTGGTCGGTCAGCTGGCCAGCGTTTGTACCTCGGCACAACGGCTGGGGGCTACCGGGGTTTGGGGGGGATTGCGCCGCCGCATCGACGTCATTTTAACACCGGTCTCTAGTTTCAGGGCACTGTCCTCCTTCTGCGAGAGTGTTAAACGCATTGACGAATTACAGTTGGCGTAACTACAAAGGAGAAAACAAGGCGAATCTTCTGCGGCCGCGGGGGAGCCTTGGCCTTGGCTGTGTGTAAGTGAGAGCCTCCACCACCGAGCCGTCGCGCTCTCGTGATGTCTACGAACGCGTGCCAACTTCAATATCCAACCTAGGCATATTGCCCTCGGGAAGCCTTCAAGTGAGCCGAGATGCCTAGCGATTCTCGTCTGACTAACGGGCTGCACGAGGGGCGGGCAAGATTGCCTCGGCACCGAGCTCGTGGTAACCTCGCTATAGAACATGCAGGGACATCCACCCTAGGCTAATCCCCGCGAATACCGTAGTACTGGCCACCAAAACTCGGGACAAAAGCCATGTAGACCGTAAGGTCCATTCGCTCCGATCCTCGCGCTGCCTTCATCGTAATGGGAGTACGTTGGATGCGACGCGACAGGAACACCTCAACGCGCATCGGTCTAAAGTATTGCTGCAGAAGGTCAAAGAAGCGAGGCGTCTGGTTGCACATTAATTGATCGCTGGTATTGTAGAGGAACAGCGGCTAGCTGCTTCCGGCATGGAATGTCATGATTATCATCAAACTGAACACACGTCCTGGGGTGTGTAGAATGCCAACCGCCAACCCCTAAACGCCATACATTATCCCACCCAAGCCTAAGTGAGTTCCTCCACTGTATCCGTCTATATCTATCCCGAGAATGCCGTCGTGCAGTGTCGTTACAGCAACAGCCACGCGGCCGCCCCGACCAAGCTCCAGCTCAGCAATGGGCCCATCACCTCCATCCGCGCCGCCGGATTCGCGGCCGCCCCACAGCACGATCGGTCGTACGTGACGTTGTTCATCGCCGCTGCGACCTGGAACACGCTGCCGGGCGGGCTCCCGAAGTTGTAGTAATCCACGTTGAGCACCGTGGGGGGGATACCCCAGTCGGAGCGGCAGTTGTTTGCGGCCAGGCCCAGGCTCCCGACGCCGGATACATTGTTCGTCGTGTTCAGGAGCGATGTGGCTGGCACCAGGATCGACGAGCCGAGGAGCTGGACCTCGACGTTGAGGTTATGGTTCATCAAGTACAGCCTGTTCTTAGCGTCCTCGTCGCTGAGGTTTGGCGGCCGTTGCACGGTGCACGGGAAGGCCGAATCGACGGGGTCGAAGGGCGTTTCCCACATCTGGCTGAACTCATCGAGGAGCCAGGGGTACGCCGTCTGGTTGGCGACGTAGTCGAGGAACATGACGACGCGCTGGCCCGACAAGATCATGGACGCCAGCGTCGGCCAGGTATCGCGGGTCATGGGCACGACGGGCGGCGTCCAAATGTACTGCAGGATGCCGGTCGACTCGATGAACGGCACGTACTTGTCGGGGGTTGAGTAGTTGCCGTTGCCCAGGAGGATGGTCACCACATCGTATGGATGCGCCGCTACCCAGTCCTTGACGGTCGTCAGCCATTCGGTGATCGGCCCCGCATCCAACAGGTCGCAGGTCGTGTGGCAGAAGTGCGGCTCGGTCCCGTTCGTCGGCCACTGAATCTGTGCCTGCAGGAAGCGAACCCCGTCGTCAAGCTGGTCGGTCACGGTGAGGGCCTGGTTCGCCGCGGCCGATCCCGTTCGGACGAAGGGGCTGTTGTGGCAGCCGACCTGAGTGATGTTGCTGTATTTCCGCTCGCACAGCTCTGGGTAGTTATTGCACGGCCGCGTGTTGGTGGGCCCCGGGGCCTCGGTCGCCGTAGAGCTGGCTGAGAAGTTCCCGGTTTGGGTCGACGAGGTGCGTACGGAGCCGGTGAGGTAGGTGACCGTCTCGGTCGCGGGGTCTCCGGAATTGGTCTCGTTGGAACCGATTGAGCTGAGCGCCGACGATACTGAAGTTGACGCGAGAGTGATGGTCGAGGAGAAGCTCTGGTACGGTCCTGTCGGCGTGGCGGCTTCGCTGACCTTCTTGGTGCCGGTCAGGACGATGACGCCAGTATCCTCCGCTACGGCGCTGTAGGCGCACAGCAGATAGGCGAGGAGCTTTAGCGGCGCCATGATGCTGTTTGTCCAACGACCGAAGCGTGCTGATCTCGTCCGAATAGGTGGGCGAAGAGGATGTCCGTTGGAGTAAGAGCCCAGCTCGAAATCAGATCAACGTGCCAAAAAAACAAAAGATGCGGACGAAAGAGAATGGGATCTTTCTAAGCTTGACAGCTACAACGGTCAGGCCCGTTTCGGGCCAGGCGGTTAGCAAGGTTAGGTCGAACCGGTAGTGCCAAGGCTTCACCACGACAGGGCGAGAGCAACGCTGATCGTTACAGCCACAATTGGCGTACAAGATCCCTGCTGGACCCTGGTTTTTGGCGCTCGGGTTAGGGGAGGGGCACGGGGGAGTCACCATTCGATGTGAGGTCCTCCACTGGACCGCAGCCCTCGGCCGGTTACGTGTTTTTTTTTTCTAGTGTATACCTAGGGCAGCAGCTGACGAAAGAGCACGACGCCGGACCTCAGAGACATCAATCACGCCGGCCACTCCCATACAACCCTTTGACCGAGTCATGGGAGCCCGTGGGACCACACATTTGTTGCGCCCCAGCGTCCATTGCCTAAGAGAAGAAAAAAACGTATGACGTCTGCGTGCGCAAGACCAACAGGCGGTCGACCCTCGGCATTCATGCCGGTGGCGCTAGATCGGCGCCAGTCCCCTAAAGCGCGGCCCGCTTCGCTGGGGCGACACCAGGAGGAGGGGGCATGGGTGTGCATGCGTGGGCAGCGTGGCACAGGTTGCCAGGGTTGCCCAGTCTGGCCCATTAGAGCTGACCCCGGGAGCTTAGGAGGAGGAGGGAATACGAGGTGGTGAATTTTCCCACGACTTCTCCCAGAGAGCCGTGGCGAGCAGAGGCGCTGGCATAGGGCAAGGCATCTTTTGGATAAAGAGGCTTCATAACCCGTAGGGTCCTTGGTTCAGCAAAAGCCAAAAGGCAGCAAGGGGAGGAGGGGAGCGGCGTCACGCCTGTGGCAGCCACCGAGGACCGGGACGGAACGATAGGGTCAGATGTGCTGGTCAGGTTGGCGCAAGGAGCCAGCACCTAATCGCCGTGACAGCTCCAGGTGCCTCCACCGGCCCAGCCGGCACGCCCTAGGCCTCCCGGGGCCAATGACGCTCTAGGCGCGCCCGCCCCCTTGTCCCGCTCCAAACTTCCAAGGCCGGTTGTTTAATATTGAAATTTTGGGTCTAGTGGAGGCTGTGTGGTTGATCGATCGACATATCTGTGCGTAGGGGCAAGCTTTCCGAGCCTCTGCTCTACTTTGTAGCTTTCCTCTTGAATTATTCAATTTCTTGCTTCATCCACTTCATCCACTTCGTCCACTTCCTCTGTGATGTGGTAGATCCTTGCTTTCGCTCTTGTTTCGTTTGTGAGACGTCTCCTCGTCGCCCCTTCCCAGTCCATATCTTTTTCTTCCCTATCGCGCCCGCATTCCATTCTTGCCTTGTCGGCTGTGCCTGACATCATCGGACCGTGCCCGAAGTTGCCGGAGGTTGGCACAACGCACGCTAACTTTGCCGATTACGACGCCCTCGAGCTGCGCCCGGATACCGCTCGATCGGGGGAATAAGTGCCTCCGGACCCCCGATGTAAACAGCCCACTCCCCCCTACGACATACAACCCGAACATACCTTCCGAGAGGAAAGAAGAGAAATCGAAGAGAAAGCGCGGGTAGGCGGTAGCGCAAGATCTTATCTATGAGCCATGGCTCTGCGCTCCATCTTGCGCGTTAGGAAGCAGCAGCTCCTCCACAGCAAGGAGCGTCCTGCCGCCGGCAACGGCAACGGCAACGGCACCGACTCCGAGACCCGAGCGTCCTCCAGATCCGACTCCAGGCATACCGGGCACAATGTATCTAAGGAGGATGTGAAGCGGTCGACCACAGCTCGCCGGGTCTTTTCCATGGTGGCTGCTTCTTCTTATTTTCTCGCCTGGATATTCCTCGTCCTGGTATGTGTCCCACCCGCCTCGTCTTCCCTCCCCCTTCCCTTGTTCTTTCCCTTCCGAGGGGGCGCTCACTAAGACCATGTTGTGCTGACTTGTCTCCTCCCAGGTCGTCATCGGCAACACTAGCAACAAGCGGGTGCTGAACGATATCTACTTTTTCAAGCTCAGCCTTGCGGACATTATCCCTACAAGCGTGCCCAATGCCCAACTCATCAACAGCATCGCTCAGAGCATCGGCCTCCACGATTTCTACCAAGTCGGCCTGTGGAACTTTTGCGAGGGCTACGACTCGGTGGGGATCACATCATGCTCGAAGCCGCAGACCCTTTACTGGTTTAACCCGGTCGACGTGCTCATGTCGGAACTGCTTGCGGGTGCCACCATTGCGCTACCGACGCAAGTTATGACCATCCTCACCATCCTCCGCATCGCATCCCAGATTATGTTCGGCTTCTTCCTGACCGCCGCCGTGCTCTCCTTCGTGCTCATCTTCGCGTCGCCGTTGGCCGTCCTGTCGCGATGGTGGAGCCTCCCGCTCGCCCTCCTGGGCGGCATCGCCACGGCGCTGACGACCGCGGCCTCCATCGTGGGCAGCGTTATCAGCTTTGTCTTCAAGTATGCCGCCGAGGCGCAGTCAGATCTGAACATCCACGCCCAGGTCGGCATAAAGATGTTCGTCTTCATGTGGCTCGCAAGCGGGTTTGCGCTCATTGCCTTTATTGCGCACGCCGGCATGGGCTGCTGCTGCACCTCTGCCCGGGATATCAAGATCGGGAGGAGGCATATCAAGCCACCCAAAGCGGCATCGTCGAGCGCGACGACCACAGAGCATGGCGGAAATGAGTCCCCCAAATAAGAAAGGGATGAAGTACGGAAAGGTTCATTCTATATACCCAGGTTGGAGACTTGAGTGGATTTCGTGCCACGGTGGCACAGGTAATAATCATGACTATAGACTTGGGCAGCAGGCATAGAATAGGATTGGCATCTGTGGTTCACAATAGAATGCATATTGATCAACATACACATTCACATGTCCCTCTTCGAGCCTGAATGTATCGCGGAACGGATACGACCAGGAGCCACATGCATTTCGGCATATCACTAGGTGATGGGGCTCTACCGAGGTAGCTCAGCTCTCTCATATGCAGTTCCAAAGTCACGTTTTCACGGGCTCCGCAATTCGAGATGATACAAGTTTCTTAGAACAAGAGACAGTTACAAAAAGCAGCCTGGTTATCGTATCTCGGGTGAAGAACAGATGAAAAAAGGCGCCCTGACTGCACATGTCCCTCTCCCGTGGCTGTCGAGTAACGACGACAAGATGATGAAGCTATCCCAAGCATGCCCCCAAATTTTGTGTAAACCCTTAACCCTGTAACATTGTTGTCCCATAATTGTGTCTGCGCGGCTGAATGTGCCAATGCCACTTCGATCGTAGACGGAAGACTTCTCCGCGGAAGCCTTCCTTCAAAACAAAGCAAGCCCAAAAAGCAAACTCCTATGCGAAATGCGCCGCCGCTGTGTACAAAAGTGAACTACAGTTGATTTGGTTGTTTGTTGCCGGTGGTGCCGTGGCATCCGGAGATGTGTGGTGGAGCCATGTGTGAAGTATAGATGTCTCCCTCCTAGGCTGGAACACCCACAGTCCTCAGGTTGCCAGGTTCCGCTGCGCAGCGAGAGATTCTAGCGACGGATGGAGGTGGTAATGGGCCAGTGATCCGTTCGGAAGCTCACAGGGCTGGGCGGGGGTGGGGGTGGAGCGGTATACTCGTGCTCCCGGATAGTGTGCATCGGCGTCACCAACTGGTCCGACTTAGACGCCAGGGTTGCGTTGAGGCTGGCGAAGAGGTCCTGGGAGGTGACTAGGTTGAGGTTGCGGCGCGAAGGCGCAAGAGGAACCGGAGAGGCGATTTGGGAAGGCATGGTAGCGTGCGGGTAGAACTGAGAGCAGATTAGTGGTTGGATCTTAGGGGTGGGTGCGGTATGCTTATAAGCACGCGACGGGGTAGAGGTCGTACAAGTATTATGAGTGAGCAACTTTGAAAGCTACGGTCCGGCTGACTGAGAGGCTTGAGGTGTATGACCTGATGGGTCCGGCTGGGCTTCGGGGTGGAGGAAGTGAGAGAGGACGAGGTTTTAAAAAAAAAATCCTGGGGGAAGGGCGAGGATGGCGTGCTTATTAGTAGCCTTGTGAAAAAAAAAAAAAGTTCGGAACGAAGCGCGAGGCAGTTGCCGGAGTTCTGGGGTCGTGCCGTGCAACGTGCAGTCCGAGGTTATTGATCCCGGTCGATCGTCTAAGCCAGATAGAGAGGTGGGATGACAAGATAGGGCGAGGAGCCGGGATCTCGGGGGGTACTGGCTCGGGCTAACACCTTCGCTATGGGAGAGGTGTGTATGAGACGAAGAAGGTCCCAAGAATGGGTAAGCAGACGTCAGGAAAGCGCCGGTGACTCAGATGGTGTCAGGCTCGGGGCGGGAACTGTCTCTGCGAGGCGAGAGAGCAGCGATGGAGATAAGATTTGAGGCAATCGAGAGACACACGAGGTGTGGAGAAACGGCCGAGCAGAAGGGAAAAAAGCTGGGGAAGGCAAAAAACCCCAGGAATGAAGAAGGGCCAGGGAAAGGGATTTTTGTACTACTGGATGCACTTACCACGCTCGCCGTGGTCTGGGAAAGTACCACGGCCGTGAGCTCCTCCGGGCCAGGGCTGAAAAGAGGGCGTTGCATTAGAATTGTGCCGCGACGACAGGAGCCTCTCTCTGCTTCGCATCAGGCGAAGCCAGGGTTGGACCTAGACAGCGCCCCTCTCCCACACGCCCCCCCCCCCCTAGTTGACCCAATCTGGGGGCTCCGTCCTCCCGGAAAGATGTTGGGGTTGTACTGTACTGTACATACTCTGGTATGTATGAATGGGGAGTGTATTCTTCCAATCCGAAGTGCATGGAAGCCAAACGCAAACAAAGCCCTACTTTCCAGCCTAGAAAAGCGCCGACGCGGGCCAAGACCGGAGAGTGCTCTCCTCTCCGCTGAATACATGCGTGGCTTCCAGCAGCTGCGAGGAATGCAAAACAAGGCCCAATTTTGGCTGAAGGATCCGCTGTCCAAGTTCACAATACACCGAGACACGGCAGAGCATTTAGCACAGGGCCCCCGTCTTAGCTGGCCACGCTATGTGTCTACAGCACTCTCCATTTGCGAGAGGTGGTTGAGAGCCGTCGTCATGACGCTATGCACCCCAGGGTTTTTATTGCACTGTGCCCCTGCACACACATATGTGGTACTTATATTGGCGCAGGCAAACGAGGCAGGCCGAGAGAGTTTCGAAGGGAAAAGAAGAAAAAACAAGGGGGGGCGTGACGGGGCGCAGGCAGGCAAAGAAGGTTTGCTGGCCTCTCTGTCACCCCCCAGTGCCTGATATCCTTGCCTCGTTTACAAGCTCTCTCCCGATGCCTGCCCTCGCCAGACTGGGCCACTTCGATATTTGCCCCAGCGAGCCAGGCACGGGTCTAGGGGGCCAGACAAGATAACACACTGGCAATATTCTCTGCTGCGGTAAGTGTCCCGTCGGAAACACCGGCCAACTAGGCAGGCCGCTTGGGCGTGTGCGACTACGTGGAAGATCCGCCCAGTCCTCCTGCGAGGCCTGCCTAGAGACAGTGACAATGATAGGTCGTTTGTCTGGTTGTGGGAACCAATACCGGACAGCGAGGGGAAAAAGGGGAGATGAGCAAGTCTAAGTCACTCCCGTACCGTTCCGCAGCAGCAGATGAGGCCCGCAGGTCGTGCCACTGGCAGTCCAATATTTCTTGGTCCAAAATTTTCTTCTTATTTTCTCCTATCTTCCTCCTGGGCACGACAGACCAGAGAACCTCTTCGGGTCGGACAGGCCTACGCGAAGAGACCGGGGGGACGTGGACGCCTGCCGTGTTCCCCGACCGTCCGGGGCAATGGCCCTAAGCCTGATCGGGGAGATTCTCCCCCATGCCGCATGAAAATTGCAGTCCCATCGTCTTCGACTCAGTGGATGTGTTTGTGGGGTGCGACAGGGATTCTGGACGCTTTCTCCAGGTTCCTGGATTCTCGCACGTGTGCGGCGATAGCCCTGTCTGTCTCTTTTGCTCTGCCTGCTGTCTTTGCCTCCTTCCTTGCCGCCCGAGCAAGCCGACGGGACGACATCATCGTCATCCTCATGGGGGCCCAGCTGGCTTACACTACAAGGCATTGTATCACCTTCCGAGGCTAAGGCGAGCATTTAGGAAGGGAAGTAGGGGGGGGGGGGGGAGCTCCGTCGGGCTTTTTTCCGTTGTCAGGGCGAGAGGGGGGGCCGAGTCGTGCTGCTCCGTAGCTCAACTAGGTTCGATATTCGCTCCATATCCCCCACGGGATGAAATGAAATCGCCCGTTCGGCATGTGGTCGTCGAGGTGGTTGCTGCACGGCGCACGAGGCAAACACATGCATCCTTCCCACCTCAGCAATCGCATGGCCGCATTCCATCCGACTCCCGAGGAATAATTAATGAACAAGCTCTCGTGCTGGTGCCACGGTCCTTCTCCGGTTTGCACGAGCCTACCTGGTTGCCGGCGTGGGGGTACGGGCGCATTCCAGCAGCCCAATCTCTCTCTCGCCTCGTTCAGTCTTCATGGATCTGAGTCATATGGCCTTCCTGGACGGGCTCGGGGGCTCGGGCTCTTGATAGTACTCCACTGGCGCAGCAATCCTACTCAGCGCCGTCCAGAGGCAGGCCAGATAAGCAGGAAGGCTTTTTTTCTCCCAGGGGCCCCCAAGGGAACGATAGGAGGGCTAGGAGGATGCGCTCAAGCACCAGGGATGAAGCCATATTACCACACCAATGCTCTCGGCCGTCTTTCCCCCTTTTTGCGAGCTCAACCTACCGGCCCTTCTTCGCCTCTTTCCCCCTTCCCCAAGACAGCTGGGGGGCGTGCCCTCACTGTTTACGAAGGTGCAGTCCTTTCATCCTGTTTCATCCCGTCTCCCGGCCCTTCATCCATGTGTACCTGCCTCGAACCGTGGCCCAGCCGTTTCAAGAAGGGTTCTGGAACCCGGGTGATTCCCGGCGGGCCAGGAGCACATGGCTCCCTGTCTGTCTGCGTTCGGACACAATTTAGAGCGGGACGGCTCTCGGAACCACCTCCCGCCCATCCATCCCATATGACACCCACATTATACCTCGGGGGCGCCGGCTAATACCCCAGACTTTCCGCTTGCTTGGGTGCCTGGACGCGCTGCCGGCCTGCACCTGTGGAAACTGTACATGGTACGATGCCAGTCTTGACCGATGTTGCTTGATCTTCTTCGCAGCCATGCCGCGTCATTTGATCCCACCCCAATGCGCTTGCCCTTTCCTCTCTTGGCCTCTCTCTTCATGGTACCTCCCTGCTCACTCTGCAGAGGGGAGGAGCTGGCAAAGGGAGGGGGAGAAGAAAAAAAAACCTACGACCACCGGCGCCCCGTGCGCATCAAGACTGCGCAAACCATTCGGTTCAGATCTTGGACGGCCTCTGCACCTGTAAGAGCTCTTGCGCTGGTGCGTCCGGAAGGGATACGCGGTCCGGAGTGCAGAAATGCGGTGTGGAACTCTAGAACCAGGCTATTTTGGTTGTGATCTCGTACCGGCGGGCTCCCGTCGAGAGCCAAGGTGTACCACTGTATCTCGGGCCTTCCATTCGCTAGCCCCAGCCTTGATTGCAGCCAATGCCCGCTAGCTGGCTTGCTTCAGACCTTGGAAAGAGGCGACACACGTCAATGCTGACAGCCGATACCATACGTGTCCCCGCGCCTCGGGCTGGTCGAACGGTCCATTACCGCCCCGGCTTTCTTAGCCTCCCCGCGCTGGGGAAGCTGAGGTCGTGCAGCGCTCCACGAAGTGCTCAGGCCTGCCATTCGCTCGTTAGAGAGCTCCAGCGTGGTCTTCGCTGGGGAGACGCAGACCGAGTGGCCTGTTTCTATTAGTGCAGCCCCCAATTAGAACCCGTTCTACCGCTGACCGAGCGTGCAGAGTTTGCCGGGGCGCATCGCATCACACGAAGCCGTGCTGTTGAGAGAGTGCAGGAGCCTGTCTCTCTTTGCAATCTCGCTGATTCGGTCGAATCAGGCTGTCTGGCTTTGCGGCGGGAGTTGGAGGACCTGTAGGAGCGGCCACTGGCGCTCGTCGACTACTTAGACACCGACAGTCTCGATTAAAACTTTAATCGAGACTGAGGAACGAGGGTTCCCGTGCCCGGGCGCACAGGTACCTCGCACCTGGCCTTGGTATCATTGCTCTGCAGCTCTCGGTCGAAGTTGGTCCAATGGGCTAGAGGTGGGCATCCTGGAAAGAGACACGAGAATGGACAAAGCTGCTCAGCTCTTCCTAGCTGACGACGCTTCCCATTCACGTCGGAGCTCATGGGGAACGCTGGACCGGCCGACACGTCTCGGTGCCGGGACTCTTTCCTTTCTGACACGAGGAGGCAACCCTCGATCTCTGTTGACACACTCGTTTGTCTCCCTTGCTTCGTGTTCCTTCGGATACTAAGCTGGGAGGCCGAGCTGGCGTGGCCACAAGATGGTGACGACGAGGGACCAGTCATGGCGGAAGAAGCCGTGGCTGATGGCAACCTTCCAATTATCTCTGCATGTCAAATTCGAGCAGATCTTGACCAACTCGTGACAAGCCCCTATGCAGGTGGTTGCCATCCGCCAGGGAGAATAACGACTAGTGCAGTGTACAAGAATGTGCCTCAGGACTTGACCTTGCCAATTAGGCTTCGGACGTGGAAGCTTCATGGATAGGTCATCCGGGAAAGCTGGAATCGTTCTCGACTGCACAAACCGCGTCGCGCCTGCTTCATTACCACGAACTGGGCCACCGAAATATATGGACGCAGAGCAGCGTCCTCTTAGCGAGTACGTGCACTAGCGTCCGGTTTCTGATATCCACGCAGCAACAGCGGCTCGGGGTTTCGTGACTAAATCTATAGCTAAGTTGGACAAAGGATTGAATGAATATATTTCTTCACAAACTAGTGGCGTTTATGACTATATTTCGACCTTGCTCTAAATCTAACTCTAACCGAGATCGCTAAGCACCGTCGCCGAACGACTTGGTGCGACTTGGTGTGGTTCATAGATGGCAGGCTCTATAAGAGGATATCCTATTCTATGGTGAAGATACCTATCCGTTGCTGTCAGTGACCTCCGAGGTTCCTTGCCCACTCGGTTCTCGGAGCAATTGATCGTGGCATCTAGTACTTTGGAAGTAGTGATAAAGGAGCACCGTGCCGGAGTAGTGGAAACACAGTATTCGCACTGGTCGTGCTGACATAACTGTGGGCAATTAAAAAGTGCTGCCCCTCAACGCGCTCAACGCGTCTCCCACTTCGCAAGTGCCACCGCCAGGCAACATCACGACAAACTCTTTCTGTCCCGGCCGGCTCAAGGACAATATACCACTCGCACTTCCAAGAAAGCATCAAGATACTCGCAATGGCCGAGCAGGCAATCTCACAAGGTGCTATCAGGTGAGGATTTAACCCCCACGCCAAATCTCGCAAATATGTTCCCTCGCTAACGGCGCGATGCGATGTAGTGCCTTCTTCAATGACGAGGCGTCCAAGTTCCCCGTGCCCGTCCTACAATGCCTCCAGATCAAGACCCTCGAAGCGAAGGGCGCGGGTGGTGCTGCGGAGCGCTACCGCGTCGTACTGAGTGATATGCACAACTACGTCCAGGGTATGCTGGCGACGCAAGCCAACCACGTTGTCCACGATGGAAAGCTACAGCGCGGGTGCATCGTGCGCCTCAAGCAATACCAGGCCCAATCTCTCAAGGGGAAGAAGTAAGCTCAACGCTCGCCAAGTGTATGAACGCTGTCACACTAACTGCCGCGCCACGCTCGCAGCATTCTCATCATTCTCGACCTCGAGGTGATCGAGTCGTACGGCACTCCAGACAAGCTGGGCGAGCCGACCGCCATCGAAGGCAAGTCAACCGAGCCGCAGAACACGACCATCGGGGGTGCTGGTTTCTACGGCGCCAAGAGTGAGCCCCAGGATTCCAAGTCGCAAGTACAGAGGGAAATCGCCCAGACGCGCACCGATGGCCCCAGCCACGATAACGGCATGATCTACCCCATCGAGGCAGTGTCCCCCTACGCACGCAAGTGGACCATCAAGGCCCGCGTTACGAGCAAGTCAGACATCAAGTACTGGCACAAGCCCGGCGGCAATGAGGGCAAGCTCTTCAGCGTGAACCTCTTGGACGAGAGCGGGGAAATCAAAGCTACCGCCTTCAACGACCAGTGCGATCAGTTCTTCGATGTACTGCAAGAGGGCGGCGTCTATTTTATTTCGACGCCCTGCCGCGTCTCCATGGCGAAGAAACAGTTCAACAACCTTGCCAACGAGTACGAGATGTCGTTTGAGCGGGACACGGTAATCGAGAAATGCGAAGATACCAGCGCCGTCCCCCAGGTTCGCTTTAACTTCTGCACCATCCAGGAACTGCAGAACGTCGAGAAGGACGCTACCGTTGACGTCATCGGCGTCCTCAAGGAGGTACAAGAGGTCTCTCAGATCACTAGCAAAACCTCCGGAAAGCCGTATGACAAGCGCGAGTTGACCATCGTCGACGACACTGGCTTCTCGGTTCGCGTTACCATCTGGGGCAAGACTGCAACGGCTTTCGACGCCGCACCAGAGTCTGTCGTTGCGTTCAAGGGCACCCGGGTGGGTGATTTTGGCGGCCGCAGCCTGTCCCTCCTCTCATCCGGCACTATGGCCGTCGATCCTGACATTCCGGAAGCTCACAAGCTCAAGGGATGGTACGACGCCTCAGGACGCAATGACTCGTTCTCCACGCACAACAACATGTCGAGCATGGGGACCGCCACTGGAAGGAAGGACGAGACCAAGGTGATTTCGCAGATCAAGGATGAGAACCTAGGCATGGAAAATGTCGACTACTTCACCCTCAAGGCCACCGTCGTATACATCCGGCAGGAGACGTTCGCGTATCCGGCTTGCCGCACTGAGGGTTGCAACAGAAAGGTTACAGCGACAGGTGACGGAGGCTGGCGGTGCGAGAAGTGCGACATCACCCACGAGAAACCCACCTATCGCTACATCATGTCCGTGAATGTCAACGATCACACCGGTCAACTCTGGCTGAGCTGCTTCGACGAGGTTGCCAAGAAGATCATGAACGGCAAGTCAGCCGACGATCTTATGGAAATCCAGGAGCAAGATGAGTCGCGGTTGGCAGCTGAGTTTGAGGCCGCCAACTGCCGCAAGCTGACTTTCCGGTGCCGGGCTAAGATGGACTCGTTCAACGACACGCAGCGGTATGCATTCCTCACCCCGTCTCCTCCGCGAACTTGCCGAGCTGACTTTACTACAGTGTACGGTACCAGGTCATGAGCGCCGCACCGCTGGACTTCACGGCCGAGGCGAATGCTCTGTCGGAGCTCATCAAGCAAATGGATGTGTAGGCTGTGAACGTATTGAAGGACAGGACGAGTTGAAATGGTATGGGTCTCGTATTCAGCGCCTACATGAATCCCAATGTTTACCGGGCTGGGTCAGCATCTATTTGACTACAACATCCACAGCTGGCTGCAGATGGCTCCGGTGTCGTTCGCTGGATCAGGAAGCAAAGAGATGTTGTGTAATGGTCACGAGCTTTGACAAGCACCATGTATCCTACGAGATGAGGACACGAAGGATGAGTATGAGAAAAGAGAGAACGGGCCAAATGTAATTCAGTCGGGGAGCCTTGCGGCACAAGTGAGGATCTCCACATATGGAGCAATGAGTGGTAGGACGGTACCAAAGATCTTTTTCTCTTTTGTCTCTCATGCTTGATATCCTCCCGTCGTTCCTCCGCGCAGATGGCTGGCCGCGCTAAGCTCGGGTGCGTATATCATACACCAATGACGAAGTGGCTCGATCTACCGTATCGAGGCTTACCGACTGCTCATATAGCTGGACCCTGTCTGCCGCCGGTCCCCCTAGAGTGCCTTTCTCAAAACGCCTCGCAGATCCCAAATCATCATGTCGTCCATGCTCGTTCGCGGCGAGGCGTGCAAACTCGATGCGCCTCCACCAGCTGAATACACAAACCAAAAACGGCCGTTAAGACGGATTATCCCAGCAAGATGACTGCAGCCGGGCGACAACCGTAGAGGCCTTGCTCTTTTAAAGGCTAGACTGAATACCCGTCATGAGATCCTCGTCGTCTACCTGTGACTCGAACATGCCCATCTCATTCGGGCCACCCTTGTCCGCCCGTGCCTTCTCCTTGACTAGGTGCCGGATGTAGTCCCGGCTCGTGGCCAAGCGTTCGTGCGTTACCTTGAGCGCCGGCTCGAGCCCCTGGATGCGCCGCGCCGACTCACGGATCTCATCTGCGAACCGCGCTTCCGAAAGGCCAGCCTCGGGAAGGAAGGTGAGATACGCCGGCTTGCCATTCGCAGGCTTTGTGATTTCGCCCCGCAGCATGCCATCCTCGATCATGTCCTGCACCAGGCGCACGACCTCGGGCTCGGTGGGTAAGTTCGCGGCCGTCTCGGCGTCCTGGGTGCTAGTCCGGATCTGCTCGAGCGAGATCTTGGTGTAGACGTCGCGCAGTTTGAGCACCTGCCACTTTTGGTAGTGCGCCAGCACTTCATTAACCAGGCCCAGGTTGCGCTCCTCCCTCCAAAACTGCTGGCCCAAGGTGGTGAGCTCCGTCTTGAGCTGGTCCGCAGTCGGCTGCTCAAAGGCCTTGGCCACGGCTTGGTACGGCTTGCCCATGACATTGTACGCCTTCTGGGCACTACTGCTTGTGTTGGACGGGAAGGAAGGTGCCTTGCCGTTGAGGAGGAGCCCCGTGAGGAGCCATTTGTTGTAGGCCTCTACCATGATCTTGCTGCAACCGTTGTCGCGGGTCGGGAAGGTGATGACGCGCTCGAAAGCCTCGAAGGCCTGCTGCCACTTCTTTTGGCTTAGATAACAGAGGCCCACAAGGAAATCGTACTCGAGGACCATGGCCGCAGTCAACTTGCCAGTGAGACCAGATTCGGGAGTCATATACGCTGTCGGCGGAAGGGTCCGGTCGCAAAGCAAGCGCTTATCGCTCTTCTCTTTGGCGCCTGCGTAGAAAACAATCGTCTTGTCGATGGCCTTGAGCGCGGGCTCCACGTTATCGGTGTGGTAGGCAAGGCTGACCAAGCCAAGATGATGTGATGTGAGTATCGAGCCGGTGGGGTCGAGCCGGAGGAGAGTGGAAGCGAGGAGCTCAACTCCTATGGAAGCCTGTGTAGTTCGGGCGTGTCAGCATGTGCACTCAAGGGACCGGCCGGCGGGGACAAGGATTGAGGATGCCACATACGGGGAAGACCTCCCCGTCGGCGAGGAGGCCAAGGAGGTTGGTTAGTGTGATGCCAAAGTACCGTATTTGCCGAGCATCGAAGACGACGAGAAAGTTGGCGGTCCTGGCCAGCAGCTCCTCCGACACCTGGGCGGTCTTGAGCTCCGAGTATACGGTCTGGAGGAGGGCGAGGTAGGATATCGAGTTGTAGCTGGGATTGACGTGCTGCGTGGACACGACGAGGGTCAGCGGTGAGGGCCAAGGGGCGGAGCGGGACGGCCAGAGGCAGGCATACTTACCTCAAGTAGCTCTTCAGCAAAGGGGACCAGTAGGCGCTCCTTAGCCATCTTTTCGATGGCGGCCACATGCTGCCGGGCCTGCTTGTTGTACTGCTCGTCGCTCAGCTCTTGGTCCGTCGGGAAGGACAGCAGCACCGACGCGCACTGCTCCATAATGGCGGCTGTTGCTGGAGGTCTAGGACTGGCGTCGGAGGGGCTGGAGAGGTTGCGCGCGTGAGCAGCGGGGTTGGGTTGGGCGTGGAGGAAAAATGTACGAATAGGCAGGAACCACTGGGCAGAAGGCGACTTTGGTGGCACAGGAAGCTCCCCCGCGTTGGTGGGGCGCAACAGGCAGCTCCCGCTCCGAACAGTGTGTTAGGTGAGCTGTGCCCTCACCGGTGGCCCGGATGAATTTCGGCTAAATGTGTAGATGCTCAACCTACAATGCGAGACAAAGCATTGTAGTAAAGATATGTTGTGTACAAAGAGCGGCGGCTCGGGAGCGAGGATGGGCGAACATGTAAATGTGCTCATTTAAACCCGAGACATACCGCAGTGGCTAAGAAATGTAAATACACACATATTTTTACACATGTCTATACACTAATATAGAGGAGTGCTTATTAGCATCGCAGCAGCCGATATTTCTTTGTAAATGATCAAATATCGAACATGAACGGAACGCGCGCGCGTCCGCGTCGTCGCCAATGCAAACTCTTTTGTAGACCGCGGCACATATCCTACGTCAACTGAGTTCTAAGTAAATACTATTATAGTATTTTCTTTTTGATGCGATGTATTTAGCTAATAATTACTCCCTTATCTTTTACGTATAATCTATACTTGTATAAATCAGCAAAATAGAGTGATAATATCAGAAGAATTTTTAAAAAGAAAAATAAAGGTGCGTTATGAAATTTCTGCCTACGGATCTAAACTAAGGTACTTAGGTATGAGGCGATATGGGTATTTGCGGTTGCCGAGTGTAGAAATAGGACCCGAACGCCTTTGTCCATCTAGACCGTCATCAGGTCGTAAGATCGTGAGATCATCAAGACGAAGCTAAAGCAAAAAACGGGGTAGCAAGTGTGTGAGGGAAGCAAATAGAGGTTCGAAAAACCGAGAGACCCAGAAACATAGGAAAGTAAGCCCGCGGGCAGTTGTAATGCCGAGCGACTTGGTAAGGCGGCAAAGAGCTATCACAAGAGACTGTGAATAGCGGCAATCTACTCCCCCCGGCAGTATCCCTCCTCGGCCTCTTTGATGGCAGCTTCATCGAATTCCAGAGCGGCGAAGCGATTGTTGTTAGCCAGATTAAGGTTGCGGGGTGCAACAGAGCTGGCGCGAGTGGGAGTCTCCGAAGTGTCCTGCTCGGGCTGGCGGATAGCACGCCTAGTGCCAATCGCGCCGAACCGAGCTACGAGTTGCGACACGTTAGTATATTTTGTCTCTGAAATATTGAGAGAATAATGAGAATTTAAGTTCGGAATTAGAAACTTACCCGGGCTGTTCTGACCTTCGACAGCGCTATTGCGGCTAAAGCTGCTAATGCTAGTAATAGGGCGAGCGGGAGTAGCCGGGATTCCTCCGATGGCGCCTGTATTTCCAGCACCCGAACTAATATTGACACGAGATTCGGTTTGAGTGAAGAAATCAGAGCCGGAGTAGCGAGTCGTTCCTGCAGCACTAGTATTATGTCGGACGATGGCCGAGTCCTGGATTGTTAGATCGATCGGCTGGTCGTCGGTAATCTGCAGCTGGCCCTGGCGTTGGAGCTCTGCCTGCTGTTTCTTCCACCAGGTGGGGAGGCCGTGGAAAAGGCCGAGATCGTGTTGAGTGCGCCGATCGAAGGGCATCTCGTGCTTAAACTTGCAGCCCTGCTGAGTGAAGGCGCAAGTACCATCGTGCACCCATTTGTCGCAGTAGATCTTCGGGCGACGAGAGAGTGGACCGGGCACTGCGCGGGCCACGACGGTGTCAATATGGTTCTATAAATTGAAGCAGCGAGGTTAGCAAAAAAACGCTCAGTGATTGTAAAGTTAAGAAGTACGAATGGCTGGAATGTTACGAGCTAGCTGGAATGTTTCCAGGTGGCTCGGTTTTACACAAGAGACACAGGGGGGAGATAAACAGGAGCGTATTAATTGTTACCTGAATTGGGTCATTTACACCGAAAGCCTGTTGATATGTGAGTAAAAAGCCGTGCCAAGTACTAAGAGAGATATCGACATCGATCTATATTTATAAACTCAAATATAGAAAGGAAAAACTTACATCTAGGCCAATAACTTCAATGCTGTTAAGATAGTAGCTGCGGCCGTTTGGAGCCAGACCGGGAGGGACTGGCAAGATCGTCAGGTTGCGAGGACTTGGGACCGTGGCAGGAATATCACGCAGAGGCGGCAGCATGTCGACAGGAACAAGGGGGACGATGGAGCCGTTGGGCCGCTGGATGCAATACGCATAGGTGACCGGGCCATTGACGCCTATAGCATTGGTATTGATACCCATGTTGGAGTAAAGTCCAGTAGGGATATAAGCGTTGCCCGCCTGATTCGAAGAGGTGTCGCAGCCCGGAGGGTAGACGAAGCTACTCTCACCAACAAAGGTCGAAAGCGGCAGGCTGGGTCCACAGATAGCAGGCTGGCGCGGAACGTTTGAGACACCAAAGTGAGCGCCTCCTAAGGCGAGATTCTGGATATGAGCTGGAGTGTCGGGGGATGAGGCATTGACGAGGGCGACAGAGGATCCGCTGCCGCCAGAGGTAGTCGAAGTGGTGTGGTGGCCTGGGCCAAACTGATTTCCGTGACTATGAATGTCATCGTTGGACTCCGAGCTCGCATTGTGGAGCAGATTGAGCAGAGCGGCCCGAGTAGCAGGATCTGCCACACGTCCGCGTTCCATGTCACCAGTCGTGGTGGAGATAGGTTCAGCACTCGAAGTCAGAGCGCCGTCGTAGGAGCGAATTCCCTGGTATCCGGGAGCTTCAGTTGGAGAAGAGGCTTGGATGGGACCATGGTGGCCTCTAGCTGAGTAGATGGGTATTAGAGTGCCGTTGCGATCGCCTCCCGAGCTGGAGCTTAGGGGAGCTGCTCCTCGGCGCCAGTTGGACGATGCAACGCCCCGGTCGGCGGTGTTGCCGCCTCCGTAGCGGTCGTAGATGCTGCCACCACTGGTGTGGCTTGCCAGGCCTTCGTGGCCGGTACTTGAAGAGGTGCCATGGGGAGGCATCGTGGCGATATGCAGCAGGTCCTGGTCCTTGGTGGTGTTAGTTGACGTTAATAACGATGATGGTACGGTGAGAAACGGAGGCTACCGTTTGTGACGGAATGTTGGATGGACGGTGGTGCAAGGAAATGCGAATGACACCCACACCTGTGACGGAGTGAATGCTGAGATGCAGAACAAGCGCGTTTGTGACGGAATAGAAGAGGCCCAATAGGAAGCCAATAACTTTGTACCGTTTTACGAAATAGGAAAGTAGACGTTTTGTGTCCGTGCGTTATGGTCCGTGCGTTAGGGGTAACGGTGTTCAGGGGCTCGCTTAAAGGGATGGTTCAAGGCGATGGGTAGCGTGCTTGTTCAGAGCGTCTTCTCCCATGGCGGAGACAAGAAAGAAGAAAGAGTGGTGGGTAGGTTTGAAGATGAGTGGATTGCGAGAAGGATGAAGACAATCTCCTCCAGAACTCTCGCGAAATCCGTTTTGTGGCCGTGGGCTCCGCTTCAAGGCCGCCAGGACAGCAGTGTGCAAGACGGTGCTGCTATTCCACCGTTTTGTGAAATCTTCAGGTGCTGTCTTTCCAGGTTGTACGGAGATAACCAAAGAGAGACGTGGAAATCAAAGGCGTGGAAAACGAAAGGAGTTGTGCTGTGGAATCCGGGCCAAGAAAGGTGGGATGACTCACTGTTTGTGGTCGGGGAGTGTTGCCAGTCAAGATGGAAGAGAAACCTGAGGTGGGAAAGCAGACAAGTTTGGTAAATTTGATCCTGGCCTACCTGTACCAGAGTGACGAAATCTGGGCAGAGGAAACGGTACCGTTTAGGTGGACGGCGGGATCACTGCTCGAAGGAGATGGTGGTTGACGGGGAAATGGCTTCTTAAGCTTCTGACCTGAGGTTGCGGCTTATGATGCTACTTCTTGTCAGACCGTCACACTGGATGAGCTGTCGAATTATTTCACGCTACTAGACGCTCTAAGATACGGTCAGAGCTGACTGGCAGCAAGCAGAGAAGATACATAGTAGATCGAGGAATCCATAAGTTGCTAGATGAGACGCCGGAGGGGCAAGTGACAAGGCTCTTCTCTTGAAAATGAAAGGAGTTTGCTGCTGTGTCATGGCAGAACTCTCAACGCCGTGCCTTGCGGCGAGCATCTCATCCAACGAATACCGTGGATTTGGTACCACGAACTGGCGTCGCAAGTACAAGGACGAAAGACACAGCACAGAAAGCGACGAAAATGATAACTAACCAACCAGAATTGTAATTCGAACAAATGGATGAAGGCAGGGAATTCTAACTTCACTAGCCACTGATGTCAAATGCGCAATGGAGCATATGATAAAGTTGTCCTGTTCGCCGTGTTTTACAGAAGGGGCATAAATAGACCTTGGAATTGGGGGCTAGATATCATGACATCTTGTGTGATCGAATTCATGGAGGTTTGTATTTCGGCAAATATTGCAGACAAAGAGCGCGGGGGTCAATAGCCTAAGCCAGGGCTGTCGTGAGGGAAAGTAGTGGGAAGCAGAACGGCTTAGAGAGAAGAACAAGGACACACCGGTTACGAAGATCGGTACTGGCGTATACCGAAGCGGCAAGAGCTCGCACAGATCTCCAGTTGGTTGAGAAGTAGCAAGACCCGGAAATTAGTGTATATGCCGCCGCTAGATTAGACCACAACCCGACGTTGGAGTATACGATCTTGGCTGACACTCGTCCTGGCCGAGTCTATCAGAAAATTTCCGGCCATACAGTAGACCTAGTTACTCATGGGAAATGAAAACACTGTACTCACATGAAGACAAAGTTAGTTGCAGCCCTTGCCCTAGGATATAGGGAAGTGAGAGGAAATCCAGATGGCTGCTGATTCTGAGAGGGCGTCGAGGTGACGGGTTTGTCCTGGAGCTAAGGGTACTAGGATATGGTTGAATGAGGTCAGCTATGGGGATGAGAGAGAACATTGGCTCGAGACTGTTGAAAGACCATCCGGCGCCAGCAGAGCTGATAACTAGGCAGTGCTCATGAACCCATCAACGACAAACGGTCTCCTGCATGGCAGAAGACTCCAGGAAACTGCAAGTGAGAGAGGTACAATCTAATAGCGGATTGTGGTGGACTTACCGAGCTCTCGCACGGATATTATCGTCGCAGCCAGAGGGATCCGCGACGACCAAGTCCGAGTTGTTGCCCCAGTGAAGAGTTTGATGCGAGATATTACTTCTGAGCACCTAGACCTATTTCACGGCAATTGACGGAGGAAACCGATGGCCGGATGACGCTCTCCGGTTTTCGTCGCAAGAGCGACAACCGTACCGCTCGTAGTAAGGATGAACCGAGATGCTGCGCCGTTGAGCCGTCAGTCTACCAACATGGCATGAATACCAACAGGATGAAGATCAAGGAGTCCGAGAGGGTAAGAAAGGAGGTTCATGGTGCTTTGTTTGTTTGGCTCAACCGACCGCGGGGAGCAGCTCGCGCGCCGGAGATGATCCGATTGGCTTGCCCTAGAAGACAGGCCCTTTGACTGTGGCCGAGACAGTAGGTCTCAAGATCGCCGTCCAAAGCAGCTCGACTGCCAGTTGAAGAGAGCCAGAGAGGCCGATGGCCTTGGAGGTTTCCTATGCTGCTTGGTTTGTAGAGGGTGAAATCCCTCGGCGAATGGTTCGGCACCAGAGTGATGATACGCGACTGCCTAGGAGCTTACTTACAAAACGGCGACCAAGCCCCTTCGCAATGGTGTTCTCTCGTGTCCCGTGGTTGATATTGTAAGAATCCCTTCCCCACCGAGAGCGTGGCAAATGACGATGTTACTCTCCTTGCTCGTGTTAGAAGAGAGGGCTTGTCTGCTGATACTGGAAAAGTAGATCGCAAAGCACCGGCTGTCGTCGAAGGAGAAAAAGGAATCGCCGAGAAGCGGTTTTCGGGAAAGGTTAGAGGGGCGAGGAAGACTTTGAAGGACGTGTTTCTATATTCAGAGTCAGGATAGAGGACATGGAGATGGGTTTGCTCGCGCCGTAGACTCCCTCGATTGTTCTGAGCCAGAAGAAGCTGGCGTCAAACACCGAGCGTGCTGCCGAGCTCGTGGGAAGTGGCAAACTGGGCGACCTGGGCGCTGCGGGCAATGAGATGTCGACGGGGGAAAAGAGAAATCGTAGTTCCTCCAAGACTCACAGCTTCATCCACGAAGAAGAGAGGGGAAAAAAGATGAAGAATCGGGGCAACACAGAGCAGGACATGGCAAGTGAGGCGGGAGAGTCGCTCTGAGGTAGGTGTGGCATGGGCCGGCAGAACCCTTGCAAACGCAAGGCTTTGGGCCGCCACCCATGAGGCCCGTCCCTGGCACTAGGAGTAGAGTCACGGCAAGATACAGGACTCATCGACAAAGGGTGGAACCTGACGCAGCGACACCGCTGTTGATGCGGCAGCGCCCCCCCCCCCCCTCTGAGGATTCCTTCTGGGGACAGAGTCCGCCAGAGGATGCTCGACGGAGCCGCTGGTGTACGAGAGCCGTGAGGCACAGAGCGCGGGCGCTCAAGCTCCTTGTCAAATCTAGCTCTCTGGTCTGCTCTTGTGACGCAGACCTGGAGGCCAATGGGCTCAGGGAGCAAACGGCGTACCGCCCGGCAGGGTTCACTGCATACCCCGACGGTTACGTGCAGCATGCTCTGGCGCTCTTCCACGTGACAAACGGCCGGTGCAAGTACCAAACAAGAAGTAAGGCGGGTTTCCCGGAGCCAGGCCACGGTCGCTTGGTACCCTAGGGGGGGCTGTAGTCCTAATTCTGAGAAGCAAGCTACGAGCTACCAACCTCCTTAGAGAAGAGACAGACTTTTCTGAAAATGATCATTTGGTATTATGAGCTCTATTGCCGGATATTGTTGTGCGTTTCTCATCGGAGGTCTAGAACGTTGGCATGCCTCCTAGTAGTCTATACTCTAGCATATGCATTACGCCGTTTGCCATCCTCCGGCACGCTTGCTAATGCTCCCTGCTATACCAGCAAATGTCTCCCATAAAGCAAGTTTTTTTTTCTTAAAAATACCAGCCACCCCCAAGTTCGTCGAAGGTTCTGGGGAGGTTAGAGGGTTTGAGAGGTAAATAGAGAGACTACAAACCGCCAAAGTCTCAAGGCATAGGTCGTGAAGGAAGATCCACTGGCCGAGCCTTCTCGATCCCGGTTAGGTCTCTCAATCTAGTGTGCAGAAATTCCTTCCTTATTCGCCTCTGCCCTTCTGAGATGTTGGTGGCTTCCCGCAGGTTATCAAGTGCGATACGGAGGCGAACGACGGAGCACATTTCTGGGCAAGCCCAGTTGATTGGGTGGAGGAATCCGCAAACAAAGCAAATGTGCCCGGTGCCGTTGCTCATGCCGTTCGGTACAGTCACAGCTCCATTCAGGAGGGTCAAGGCTAGGGGGGAGAAGTCGGAGTCTACTGCGGCTGAGGTTGGGGCTGGATCTCGTCCATGGACGGAGCCAACGAGGTGCTGCTGCTGTAGGGAGTCAGTGATTCTCTGGGGCTTGGGGGTGCTGCCTTGTGGGCGAGCGGATGCATCGCTCGGTGGCTTGGCGAGCCCGTTGCCATGTCCTCGCTTTGTCGATTGCAATAGCTGGGGGCTGTGTCGATGGGCGACTCGTTGATGGTTCCCGAGGTCAGAGGGTCTTCGAAGGCTCGGCGATGCGGCGCTGGGGCCATTGGAGTCGAGGGTGGCGACGCGGTTTGCACCATTCGGAGCTGCTCGGAGGGCAGTTGGAAGGTTATCAGAAGACTGCTGCGCGAGGGGTTCTTCGGCTCCGGTATCTGTGAGTTTGTGAGTGATTCGGGCGTCTGTTGCTTAGACGAACGAGAAGATGTAGGAGTTTTCTTGGCCACCTTGGCCGCGGCTGGGCTACGGGCCGCACGAGAAGCTAGCTTGCCGGCTTTCGGGCTGGCCCTCTTGCGAGCACCACCGAGAACTGGCTTGCGCGCTGTGCCCCGTCTCGGGGCAGGCGGCTTGCTGTTTGATATCTTTCTAGGTTTCGTACCTTTGAGGCCCTGGGAGTATTCTCCGTCTTCTCCTGATGATTCAGATTCTGTGCCGTCGGCGCCTCGGAAATCTTCGTCCGCCTCGGTGCTTTCGTCTTTCGCCTGGTCATCTTGATTATCATGAGGCTCTTCGAAGCCATAGCTGGGACCGGCGTAGCTTGCGATCTACCCGACGTTAGAACAAGTCTTCTGTAAGGAGCAATGGCAAAGAGAGGGTCATGGCTTACCTGACGGCGGCGACCACCCCGACCAAGCACCTCTATGTTCTTCAAAGCCTCCCGACGGGCTTCCTCCTCTCGTTGCTTGAGGATGTCATCCCACACGCCCACATTCACCACGTGGTCGACTGCGTCCACCTCGGCGGCTAGTGTTCCGTCGTTGGCCCATACTTTCGCAAATGCGAAAGCGCCTTCCGTAGAGCCATCCTCGCGGTTGGTCTCCTCAGTAGCAGATCGATCGAGCAGCTTCTCCACAGCGGCCTTATCATAGACGATGGCGTCTTTCTTCTTGTCTTCACTGAACAATGCAGCGGCGCCGTGCTTGAGGATGGATTCCATATCGGTGGAGTTATCGCCCTCCTCGTCCATAGACTCGATCAAGACGTGGTCTAGGGCCATCTTCTTCCGGCCAATCTGGAGGATCTTCTCCTCGGGCGAGTCCTGCGTCATGAGCTGGAAGCAGAGTACCTTCTTCTTCTGCCCGATGCGATGAGCTCGGGAGAGGGCCTGGACATCCTGATGCGGATTGAAGTCGGGGTCCAGAATGATGACCGTGTCGGCGGTCGCCAGATTGATACCAACACCTCCGGCACGCGTAGAGAGAAGCATGCAGAACAGCTCCGAGTCTGGAGCGTTGAATGCATCGATCCGTTTCTGCTTCTCGATACTGGAGATGCTTCCGTCAAGCCGCTCATACTTGAGAAACAGGCCGTTCAGAAAATCCTCGAGAATTGTCAGCTGCTCTAGGAATTGACTGAATATCAGAACCCGGTGGCCGCGCTCCTTGAGGATGGGGAGCATCGTCTCCAAGAGAAGGAGCTTCGAAGATGCCTCGACCAGGTTCCGCCGCATAGCCTCAACCGATGTGTTGACATCCTCGATGGCCTTACTGTAGAGGAAGGGGTGGCAGAGGCACTTGCGGAGCTGCATCAGAATGTTGTTGAGTCCGGTCTTTTCGTTCGCCCTGAGCTTGCCTCGCGCGAAGATGGAGCGAATGAGCTGCGGGTTCTTCTCCATGATGGATTTGCATAGCTTCTCCTGGAGCACCGTCATGCTGACTGGTAGAATGACTTGAGCCATGGGCGGCAAGAAGGTCAGGACCTGCGCCTTGGTTCGTCGCAGGAAATACGGCCTGATTTTTTTGTGGAGTTCTTGAACTCGGTCCTGGGTAAGCTCCTGAAACTCGGCGTCTAGGTCGGCAGCGTTCATCTCACGAGGGTTGACGAACTGGAGGAGGTTGAAGAGCTCTCTCTTGTTGTTCTGCAACGGCGTGCCCGTGAGCAACAGGCTCCAGGGGATGTTCATAGCCCTGAGGGCTTTGTAGAGGAGATTCTCGTCGTTCTTAAGGCGCTGTGCCTCGTCAACGACCAGGCCGGCCCATTTGACCGACTTGAATAGAGTCTTTGTGCGGTCGTCCTGCGCAGAATCATACGACATGATGACAACATGGGCTTTCATATGTTGTCCGCCTCCAGGGAACAGCTCGTACTGGTAGGCGAGATCTTGAGAAGCCTTCCCGCCGTAGTAAGCCACTACGCGGAGGTCAGGGGCCCATTTCTTAATCTCCCGCCGCCAGTTGGGGCAGGTAGAGTTAGGTACCACGACTAGGAACGGCCAAGCCTTCGGGTTATCCTGTACGAGGCTGGTGAGTAGGGCTACGACTTGCACTGTCTTGCCCAGGCCCATCTCGTCCGCGAGGATGATACTCCTCTCCAGCCGATAGCTCCACAAGAGCCAATTGAGACCGTCGAGCTGGTACCCCATGAGCTTTCCCCGCTGCAGACCGGCAGGCTGCGCGTTGACTTTGATCTCCTCCTCGAAGCTTAGTGTTCGGAACTCCTGGATCCGCTCCCGGACGTTGCGAGCTGACTCAGTGTGAAAGTGCTTGCCGTTGAGGTATTCCTGGTAGGCGAGATAGAAGGACGACCAGACGGTCTCGGAGTCCGGAGATGGGGGCTCATCCCATACGACGTCTTCGTAACCAAGTCCCTCAAACTTGACGTAGATCTTTGTGACGTGGTGAATGCGGCTTAGGTCTGACTCCCTCTTCTCGGCCAACGACATCTGCTTGTACTTGGCCTCGTCGGCTCCCGACCGAGCTGCAATGTGGACATTCAAGATGACATCTGGTGTGATGTTTGACTCTGGAATGGCCTCCTCGGACGAGAACTTGAGAAGCAGGTTCCTTCCTGACTCATCTGCCTCATCCGTGAACTCGCTGTCGTTGCGCTTCAAGAAAGCTGCTCGCATAACCGCAGCGGTATAGCCGTAAGCCCAGGCACCCGGCATCCAGGTGCAGTGGCGATACGACTTCGCTTCCCATTTGACAAGATACTCGATCTGATCTTCGCTCAAGTCGCCAAGAACCATCTTGCTGGCGTCAAAATCAGCCTTGTTGATGGGCCGCCATGCCACAAAGGTTTGAGCTTTTAGGCTGTCCACATCGTTACACTCTTTGCACTGCCAGGTAATACTGTACTCGTCGAGGCGATGCTTCCGCACGTTGTCCGGATCATCCTTAGCCGGGTCGCGCGAGCCGATGGGATGAGGGAGATGCTCATAATGAAAACCCCGACGGCACGAGGAGCAGCGGAAGAGCACGTTCTTCGGGTTGTCTAAAAGCCCCACGGCCACGGTTGTGACGGGATCGATGCCGTCGTTCTGAGCTCGGAGCTTCTCCTCCTGTTTTGGTGTCTTCTTGATCGAGAAGGCGGCGCAAGCAGGACCCTTGGTGTGACATATTTGACAGCTGCCTCCGTCGGGGCCGCGAGGAGCTCCAAAGGCGCGATTTTCCTTCTTCGCGGAGCCGAAATTGCCAATGCAGAAGCGGCACTGGAATACAAAGTAGTCATCACTGGCTTTGGTCACGCAATGATCTCGAGTGCTCCGAAGGCCGATGCACGATTTGTGATACGAGTTGGAACAGCCCTGGCAGTGAATCAAAATTCCCTTGTTCAGTGCCTTCTCTGGACCGTTGCAAACCTCGCAGACGGGCCGGTGAAGTGAGATAAACTCAGCCGAAGTCGGCCGCTGGAACACTTCCCGGACACCAACGACTTTGGGTGCAGCTGGGGCTTTCTCCTCCTGGTAGCCGAAGTCGTCTTCATCCTCATCGAATATGGTGTAATCGATGGTCTTGGTGTTTTTAGTGGCTCGTGTGGATCGGCGACGAGTCTCATACTCTATTGATGATTCGCGGAAGTGCGTCCTTGCCCGTGCCTTTCGCCGTCGCTTAGCTGGAGCTAAGATGTCTGACTGGACAATGGCAAAGTTACTACCGCTGCCGTCTGACTCGACCTGTCCTGCTGCGAGCTCGTCCTCATCGTCCTCTTCTCCCTCGTCGCGGAGGCGAGATTGCCGCCGAACCGCGTATTTCGAGGCAGCGAGTCGAGTCTGGCGAAAATGGCTCTGTCGACCCCTGGATGATAACTCATCTGGCTCGGTGGAGTAAATGTCTTGCGAATGGGTGCGGGATCTAAGACTCCGTCTTGTCTCGCGACCAAGAACAGCCTTGGTCGGGGGATTCACTTCGCGATGGGACTGCCGAAGGCGGCGCCGAGGGGGCGAGTCATCCATCTCTATATCATCGGAATCGTTGCTAGAGAAATCCTTATCGCCGTCCTCGTAAACACGCCGTCGCTTTCTCTCTCTGCCCATCTTGTCACTGTCCTGCTCTATGTTAGTGGAAAGTGGAAGAGGGTAGTTAATCAATGATTTAGGGCTAGAGACAGATATTAAGAGAATAAGAGATTTCTGTTAGAGAAGAGAGCATGCTATTACAGAGGGAAGAGGCGGGAGAGGTTTCAGTATCCTGGAAGGGCAAGAGACAGCGGAGTCAAATTCTTCCGACGGATGGGCTCAACGAGATGAGATACTCGTACCGTCGACGAAGCAGGGCTCGAGGGTTTATCGCGTTTAATGAGGATGATTTTCGTCATCGTGATGCGAGAAAGGCAGTACGCCCAAGGTCATGTCACAAGTGGTGAAGTCCGAGAAGTGTGATATCTCGGACGTGCCTTGAGATCAACGCTGAAGTGACCAGCAAGATCCTACTCAGAGTCGGGAGGAGCAACCCGCAGAGTAGACCTGATGGTAAAGGAAGAAAGAAAGGTTGAGTCAACCTTGCGCCCAAGACTCTCAGAGTACTTTGGACGGTGAGGTGAGGAATGAACCGGGTAAGATGAAAGCTCTAGGCCACAATTACTGACGTTTTGGAAAAGGGAAGGAATGAAGGGGCTCGGGAGGTTCTGTGAGGAGGGTAGTGAAGATGGAAACAGTTAAAGATTAGAACGCCTTAACAGGGCCAGGGCGAAGATACTCTGAGGTGGATGTGTGAGATGCCTGTGAGTTGTGTACATTGTAACAAGCAGTAGTTTACTGGGCCCAGGTTCAGGGAGAAACTATGGCTCACTGGGGGCAGGTCACTGGCAGCTCACAAGTTCCAAGCCCGCTGTGCAATATAAACACGGCTAGCAAGCCACTTCGACCAAGGATATAGGGGCACCACTGGTGGTTGAGGCATGTGCTGCTAACACCTGCACTCTCCAAGCCAAACTCGGCTTGGAGGCTGAATATCCACCCTGAGAACCCAATCAACGAATTCAGGAAAGACAACAGAGGATTCCGCCATTAACCCCTAGCAAGAGGGCGTGGCCACTTGGACATTGCTAGCCGGATCCAAGGGCCTATCATACCTAGTACCCATGCCTTGCAATAGATCCGGGAGCAAGGGGCTATTCCTGGACGAGAGCGGGAAGCGGAGGAGAGGGAAGTCAACTCACATAGGGGCTGTTCTCCCAGTCCGATACCTCAACATGGTGGAATGTTTCCCTCTTGCCTAATGGAACCCATGGAAGCGCAACTTCTATCTCAACCTGCCGAGAGCGCGAGGTAACCTGCTCGTTCGGATCTATGCCGTCGTTCGTGGATGTGGTCTCGGCCGGTTGAAATCGCCCTCGAGAGCGTCCGTTCGCCTTCCCTCCACGTCGATTGGGCCTCCACTTGGGACCTGAATAGGCGCCATCTTGAGCTGAGTAGTCTGAATCGCGGGAGCGCGATCCAAACCGTGGGGAGGTGGCGACGGAGGCTGATGCGAGCTCGTCTTCCGAGCTTGAAGCCGCAACCATCTCGGCGACGCGGGGCGCTGACACCCTCTAATCCTTTATGTCGTGTGACCGAGGCCTAAGAAAAAAGCCAGAAAATTCGGCAGTCAGTAGATTAGAGTCTTTGAGGGGGGCGGTCCCGTACCTGTGAAGAGCGTGCACCCGCATCTGCCCTATTGCAATGTGGCTGACTTCGATATGTCGAGGGGAGAAATTCGGCATTTCGAGGTCTAGTCTCGAAGTCGAGGGGAGACGCGATGCTGCCCACCACGCGTTTTTCCGTTTTTTTGTGGGTAACTCTAAACGCTACCTCATAAGGCGGGCCGTGGCGAGTTACGATAAGAGCTCGATAAGAATTTGGCAGGGATGTGACCGCACCCTGGTCTTTTTTTTTTTCCAACAGGACAATCTTGAGCGGACAAAGTACATATGCGCCTGTCTCGCCTTCGCGCCAATCTCCTCGAAACTTTGCAGAGGCATTGTCGACCAGCACCACTCCTTTTTAATCAAGTCTCTTTTTGCTTGTTCTATTACCTTACCACTAGGTACACTGCGTGACCCTCAAAACACGAACCTCAAATAACTGGGGCGAAAACACCCAAAGCACTCTACCGACTTGCCTCTCGTCGATACCTTCTGCGAACTATCAAGCGCCGGAACATCATGGAATTTAACAGGACCGAATCGTAAAATATATAGAAGTCTAAGACGCGACAAGCCAAGAACGGTCGCAGGCGCGTTCGTGACTTGTTGGGTTCCCAGCTACTAATTGCGGTACATCACGCGGAGCCATGTGGCAGTCACTGTACCGCGCGTCGTCCCTGCGGACTTTAGGACACGAGGCAGCAGGAAGATGTTTACCTAGGGGGTATGCCACCTTGTCCGCCATCCATAAGGGCCTCCATCGATCTCAAAGGGCAAGACCTCAGGGGTTTCGCTCAGCCGAAAAGCCACCCGGCTTCCCGGCTTCGCCATCGGGGGAAAGAACAACGTACAAACAGCGGCAGAATGCCCGAGCGGCAATGGCAAAGGAACACTCGTACAAGATTCGAAGGGGAAAAAAAGACATCACGGAACGACCAGGCGAGGCACGACCAAAGTCCCGGGCCGCGCGGTTTAACTCTAAAGACGACTCGTTTGGTAGCAATAGTTTGGTGTACCAGCTGAAAAAAGGGAATCTCAGGGAGGAGTTGCGTCGGCTCGAATCGATGCGAGACTCTAGAGCCAAGGCTGCGGGGTCTCTCGAATTGGGCTCGGAGCGCCGACCTGGGCTCAGCGAGCTCCTAGGCCGCAAAGGCTTCTTGGACGGCGCGAGTCGGTCCAGTTCGGGTCGGTCTGGCTCAAGCGAGATGCGAAGAAGTGAGAGGGGTCGGGGAGACCGTTCCAGCCGGCCCAGGCCGAACGAAGCGCTCCGTAGGGGCAGCATTGACGAAGACCATTCGAGCTTGACAGCGGTCCTCAGTCGCGGGAAGATTGGGGACGGCCGTCCGAGCCGGTCAAGGGAAGCACGAAGAGAGCGAAGCGAGCGACAACCTCCTGCATGGGCTCCACGGGAACGGGAACGAAGCGAACGACGATCTTCTGCATGGGCTCCACGGGAACGGGAACGAAGCGAACGACAACCTTCTGCATGGGCTCCACGGGAACGAGAACGAACCTTCGCGAACAACCGGCGGAGGTCGGGAGCCAGGCGGTTTTCGGAGGAGGAGGAAGAGCCGTCGCTACCCTTCACCACTGCTGCTTCTCAATTTCTCTATGGAACGTCTGTGGTGAAAGCTGCCCTGCAGGAGGGGCGGCGGAAGCTCTACAAGCTATACATATATGCCGGCCCCAACCGCCAGAACCTGGACCAAGACGTCGCGATCCAGCAGCTGGCTGAGCGGAAAAGGATCCAGACAGAGCTGGTCTACGACGAACGTATCATGGCCAAGCTGAGCGAGGGGCGTCCGCATAACGGGTATCTGCTGGAAACGTCCCCGTTGCCGCAACCACCGATTCTAGGCCTCGGCTCCTACGTGAAGGACGGGCGCAAGGTGGGGTATGAGCTCAACCTGGCGTGGCAGTCGGCCGAGGAGTCAGCAGTCAACGGCAATACCGAGTTTGTGCAGATACCGTCCGAGACGCACAAGCCATTAGTTGTGGTTCTAGACCAGGTCAAGGATCCCGGGAACCTGGGTGCCATCTTACGGACAGTGAAGTTCCTGGGAGGGACCTCGGTGGCCATCTCAAAGGGGAGCTCTGCGAGCCTGACGGCGGTGGCAATGAAGGCATCTGCGGGGGCCTCGGAGATGCTTAACCTCTACTCGGTTAGCTCCGTCGCCCAGTTCCTCGACGAGTCGCGGGAGAAGGGGTGGAAGGTGTACGCGGCGGCGCCGGCCAGCTACGCCTCCCGTCAGGACCGGCACCTTGACCTACACCAGCTGCAAGACGCCGATCCCCTGGCCAACGATCCCTGCATTCTGCTGATTGGCAACGAAGGCGAGGGTTTGTCGAAAGGACTGAAAGCCAGGGCAGATTTTGAAATCAACATTCCCAACCTGTCCGGCTCCAAGGTCATCGACAGCTTGAACGTGAGCGTGGCGACGGGCCTGCTCTGCTCGGCCTTCTTCCACGGGGAGGCGAAGGCCCAAGCCGCCATGTATGAGGCAGCCAAGCTATTCTGAGCAGCCTGCATGGGTGCGAGCGGCTAGCCTACTTGTACGAACCTTTGTAACAACACATTTATGATAGATCTCCTGTACCATAGTGTATGACGATGCACCATGTATAAAATACATAGAAACCAACGCCCGGCCAGTATGTACAATACAATTCACCCGTTGTATGTTTATTAGCTTAGTACGAGACAGAGGCTCGAAAGCCAGTAAACGGCCCTGTAAGCTTCCTGTCTCTGGGCAGCCTCACTTTTCATATGGCGGTAAATGTCACGACAGTGGCTGGTTGTATTGTAGCATAGCGCCAAGAGAGATGTCACAGGAAGCATTCCAAGCCCGCCAACGCCGCTCGGCATAAACCGCCTGTTTCAATGCACATCCCCACTGACCCGCCGCCCCGGATTCAGGGTCCACCGCTTCTAGAAACGGCAGGGGTAGCTCCTGCGAGCCTCGGGCCCGCGTTGCGCTGTGTTCTGCAAGCCGAGAAACAAATGGCATGCCGGCTCCTCGGCGGATGCGCAAGAGCTTCACGTCAATCTATGGAATTTCTATTGGTCCTGGACACTGCAGTCCTGCTAGATATTTTTGTTTGGTTCCGGGATGCAGGCGCATGTACTATTGAGACAGGGAACGAGCTGCCCCCTGAAGCTGGAGCCTGTCTGGTCCATGCGCCGCCGCTTTATGACGTTGCCCCAGCCACCAGATTTCAGAACGAGCTTCCGCCCTCTCAAATCCTATGCGAGAATGCAGACAGAGGTACTCGATTTGAGAAGCAATACAGGATAGTTCCTTTTTATATTAATCTTGCTCCCTCCGGACCCTCCAGGTACTCAAGACATCGAACAGAAGAACTCGGTCGTTTTTTAAAGATTCTTAACCGGGAAACAGCCATTCGACAGCTCTGGTCGTCTTTAGTGGGGTTATTTTTCCGACCTTGAATCCCAAACAAACAAAAAAAACTCCGAACTCGACGAACTAAACGGGGAGCAACCGACGCGACACCGACATCGATCCTCCAGCGCGAGCGCGAGCGTCACTACGATGCGCCTGCTACCACCATCCCTCCTGCTGCTCATAGCGGCCCGCATTGAGGCCCAAGAGCAGCAGCAGCTTCCCACCGCCGTTCGCAGGATGAGCCCCGACCAGGGCGAGAAGTTCTTCCACGAGTACGCCGCCTTTGCCGACGCCCAGCAGCCGGCGCTTCCCCTTGTCGATCGCCGCTTCGCCGTATACAGCGAGGCCGACGCGCGCCTGCTCGCAGCCAATGCCTCTGCAGAGCTCACCTTCCGCCCGCCCTTCGCGCCCCACAGCAGTGCCGACCTGGAGCAGGAGCAGCCAGGTCGGTCGCCGGCCGATGACCAGGAACTCAGGCGCAGCTGGCTCGCCCGCGAGGTGTTTCGGCGCGGAATGTCGGCGTTGGCGGTCCTCCAGGGGAGGCAGTGGTCCTGCCCTACGGGCACTCAGAGCTGCTCCAGCATTGGATTCCCCAACAGCTGTTGTGCGACGGGCGAGACGTGCGTCAAGATCACCGACACGGGTCTAGGGAGCGTAGGGTGCTGCCCGACCGGGTCGACCTGCGGGGGTACCATCACCAATTGTGCTCCCGGGAACACCCCTTGCGCATCCGACATTGGCGGCGGATGCTGCATCCCGGGCTTTGTCTGCCAGGGTGTTGGATGTAAGTTCTGCTACGAGTCTCTAGAGAATCCATTGTGCTAACACCGCTGAACAGGTGTGCAATCATCCACCTCGGTCGTGACCCTGACTAGCACTTCGACAACTGTGATCAGCACCCCCACGACTCGCACCACCGTCACCTCGCCGACTAGCTCGGCCACCGGCACCAGCATCCTGCCGCCCGTCCGCCCGACCTCGACGACCGCCTCGGGGTCGGGCGGGGACACGAGCACCAACTCCTTCTGCCCAACAGGCTTCTATCCCTGCCTGGCCTCGGCGGGCGGCGGTTGTTGCCAGACGGGCCGCGACTGCCAGACCACGTCGTGCCCGCCGACCACATACACCACCATCGTTAACACCGATGGTGTGACCATTGTCGTGCCAGCCAGCGCGGTGCCGTCGCCGACCGCGACGGGCCACTGCGCCGACAACTGGTTCTTGTGCGGCAAGGATGCAGGCAATATCGCTGGTTGCTGCCCGAGTGGGTATAGCTGCGGCACCGCGAGCTGTTTCTTGGCAACAGGAGGCGCCACGGCCTCGGTTGCTAAGGAGCTCCCGGGCCGGGCTGCAGCCCTACGCGTCCACTGGGAGGCAGGTGCTGTGGTGCTGGCCGCGGCGGCTTGGATGCTGCTGGCATAACCAGCCGTCCCCGCCCACTGATGTGGGCTTCTTTTCGTCTTTTTTTCAGGCTGGAGACCTTGACAAGTCATAGATACCTGGAGTGATTTGCATTGCGAGTATTTGAGCACTGTAGAGCGTGAGGGGATATAGAACTGCATTGTTTGGCGTTGAGGGGGGCACAAGGCAAAGGGCCAACCACGTTCGGCTTTTAGGGGCGCCGAAGATATGGGAAACTTGTGGCTGCTAGGACATATTGTGAGGAGATCTTGGAGGGGCTCTGCCCTTGCTACTCTCCAAAGAGTACATAAATAATCAAACGCCTGGTATATTTTTATCGTGTATCTAAGCAGCATAAAGAGGTACTGGTATTGCAAGAACTCCGGCGCAACCCACCGTTCCGGTTTGGTATTTTCATAAGACAGCTGCGCATAGCAGGTCATCAGAGCCACTTTGAAAGCTCTGTAAACACTCCCGTTGCCAGAGGCTATAGCAGCATCGCGACAGCCGCTACGAGCGCTACGATGCCGCCCTCCGCATTCCCTACTGCTGTTGGGGCCGCGTTCGAGGTCGAGCTGGGCTTCGAGGTTTGCGTGACGGTGCTTGTCGGCTGCGACGAGGGCCGCGACACGTTCGGGATAGCCTGATCAGTCATGACCTTGTCGAGAACGTGGATCAACCCGTTGTTGGTCAGGACGTTGGGCTGGATGACTTTGGCGTCGTTGAACCAGATGTCGTCGCCTTGGATCGTGACCGTGATGTTCATCTTACCCATCGACGGGATCACCATGCCGTCGATGAGGTACGGTGAGTACAGGGGCGTGGCTATGGTGTGGTTCCTGTAGGGACGAGCGAGACTCATAATTAGATCGGGTTCATCCTACCGAGAATAGTGCCCCCCCCGGGTGCGTCAGCTCCCGAGATTTGGGATGGACACCCCCCGGAGCAAGCAGCGGGAATCAGCTTACAGGAGCGCCTCGCTTAGCTGAGCGGGCGAGAGGTTACTATCTGCGTTCCCAGCATTCTTGAACGCGTTGGCGCTCGGGCCGAGACAGGTGATGTTGCTCAGGTGATCGACCGTGCTCCAGAGACTGGTCCTATTCAGGGCGTTGTCCAGCGAGCTCAGATTGGCATCCGACCGCACGGTTTGGGAGCACGCAGTGGGTGGAATGAGAAGCCTGCTGTCAGTCAGCACCCGCTCCTGCCATGCCGGTGGTGGATCCAGTCAGCCGGGGCGCCGGGGGCCCGGGTCACTTACGTATCGATGATCTGGAACGAACCACCCGACCACTGTCCGTCCACTAGCAGCATCACGGCGCCCTGAGCTTTGCCTCCGGACAGCGGCGCCCGCTGTGGCGAGACGATGGCCTTCTTGACCCGGCTTTTGGACGGAGCGGACGAGGCTTTCTGTGCAAAGATGAGCTGGCCCTGGGCGGCGTCGTCGCCGTACTGATTCTTGAGTGCGGCGCCTGCGGTACGGTTGTTGTGCGCCTGGTCCTTGAGCAAGGTCGGCACTACGATGCCCTGGTCGGCATTGAAGTCCTGAGTCGTCATGTTTGCGGCCATGACGTGGTATTGGAGGATGAGAACGAGGTCGGAAGCGCCCAGGGTCGTGACGTTGCTGCCAGTTGTGTTGGCGTACTTGGCGAAGGCGTCGTTGCTGGGGACGAGCACCGTCACGTTCTTGGTAGCCATTGGTATCACAGAGCTAATGATTCCGGGGTTGCTGTTGAGGAGCGAGGCGAAGGACGACAGCTCTGGGTATTGCGAGATGGCCGAGCTCAGGTCGGCCTGGGACTGCCCAAGGACCGTCGAGGCCATGCCCAGAGCGAGGGCGAGATAGCGGCGGTGGAGATACATGGCGGATGAGTGTGCTCGTGGAGCAATGCCTCGATGAGATGGGAAAACAAGCAGGTTGCCAACGTCCCTGGGGGGGCCGTTCGAGCAACTACACGCGGACGAGGCAACCGTGAGCTCTTAAATGGCTGACGTCCGCCCAGCTCCAGCATGCGCTGTGCCGCGACAAAGGCCAATGGGCCTGGAGCTGGAGCTAGTCCCAATGCCGTGGCGTAGTAGCTCGCCTGCTAAATGCATGTCCATGCTCACTCACCAGCATTCTATGTGAAGCGAAGCGGCCGACTGGGAGGCTACTTGTGCTGCTGGGTGAGCAGCGCATTTCAGCAGGCTTACTAGATTGGGACTATGGCTTGCTGGCCTTGGCGGGACCGCCAAATGAGACACCACCCCGAAAGCCACCCGCGCTCCGCCCCCCCAGTCGCTGCGGCGCCGATGCATTTGCCCAGGAGGCACCGGCTCCCGTGGCCAAACGGAATAAGCTCAGGCTTCTCGTGCGCGGAGCCCCCGTTGTTTTCAGCTCACTCTGCGACGCCCACTAGCCATCCCCCATTGGCCCGCGCGTGGCTGTGGTTCCCTGCAAGTCCGGAGCTGGTGGATGCAAGGGAGCAAACCGGCTGCGCCTTATAGGGTAGATGGCGTCTGGCATCTGCTGGCAGGGCTAGCCTACTGGGTGCCACCCAGGAGCGGGACTGCATGTCCATGGTAGCGCCTCTCTATTACACCACCCTCGACCCTCCTAGAAATAGATCTCCTATGCACAGGGACGAGGGCATGCCATGCAGGCGCGATCGGTGGAGGGAGGGTGCGATCGGGGCGTCAATGTGCCGAGTTGGCATAGCATAGTGTCAAGCAAGTGGCATTGTTGTCCGTCGATAACTGTCTACCATATATCGTGAAACTCAGCAACGGCTTCCTCGCCCAGGAAACCCTTGATCATAAGGCCTCTGAGCAAGATGCCCTCTACTCGATGAATCGGAAACCACTTCTCTTTGATGCCTTGCTTGTAAATCTTCGCAAGCGACCAAGAATTCATGTGTTGTGGTGGCTTAAAGGTCCCTTGGCTCCGTGACAACGCTTCGGGAGGAGGTCGACCTCAGTACTCAGATTTGTGACTAAGACGCCTATGTGGCACAGCCTGCCCAGGCGCGAGAAAAGTGACCTGGACTTTTCTCGCGACCTGGACTAATAAAGGCATGAGCTATGTTTGCCAGTGAAGCTTGCAGAGACAAGGTTGGGGCCGTCGAGTAGTGGTGCCATCGGGCGGAGCTAATCGTATACCCAAGTATTCGGTCGTAAAGTTGTGCAGTGAGCGGGCGGGTGGTTAGCAACAAAGTCTGACGGAGTCTAGACACTACAGTAGGACCCATCCTGACTCCTCACCGTCCTTGCATCCCTTTGAAGATGGAATAAGCATCAGCGAGCCAAGCCACAGTGCTCCATACGGAACTACCCCTTTTCCCCTCCCAGATCCAGCCTCTCGCAGATAGCTTTTGCGCGCCAGAATACGCCTACCACCGTAAAGCATCAAACACACATCGTCCGGTAATCTATTTTTGACCGCCCAGCAGAACCCCTTTTACAAAGGAAGCCTCTCATGCTTGAACCTCTTCTTCCCCTCACCCTCGCCGTAGACAGCCGTGACGTGGCCGGCACCCCGAATCTTGTACTTGTAGATCATCAGGCCCTCCAAGCCGACGGGCCCGCGCGAGTGAATCTTGTTGGTGCTGATGCCCACCTCGGTGCCAAAGCCGTAGCGCATGCCGTCGGCAAACCGCGTCGACGCGTTCCAGTAAACGCCGGAAGCGTCGACAGCCGACATGAAGCGCTCCGCCAGCTCAGCATCCGCCGTGAGGATCACATCCGTGTGATGCGATCCGTGCGTGTTGATGTGCAGCACCGCATCCTCCAATGACGCGACGGTCTTGACAGCGAGGTCCAGCGAGAGGAACTCGGTGTCGAAGTCGGCATCCTGGGCATCCGAAACCTGCGCAAGCAGGTCACTAGGGAGCCGCGCCTGTAAGATGGCCTTGGTACGCGGGTCGCACCGCAGCTGGACTCCCTTGCGGACGAGCGCCTCGGCAGCAACGGGGAAGACGGTCTCGAGGGCGGCGTCCTGCACCAGGAGCGTCTCAAGGCTGTTGCACGCGGCAGGGTAGCTGGTCTTGGAGTCGACGATGACTTCGGCAGCCAAGGCCGGCTCAACCGACTGCTCAAGGTAGATGGAGCAAAGCCCATCGGCGTGGCCGAGGACAGGGATCTTCGTATTGGACTTGATGTAGCGGACGAGCTCGTTAGACCCGCGCGGGATCACGAGGTCAATATACTGGTCCAGTGCCAGCAACTGGGGGATGACGTCGCGGGTGGTGACGAGCTGGATGGCGCCGTTGGGCACCTGGGACGTCTCCAATGCAGCCGATATCACCCTAGAGATGGCCACGAACGACTCGGTCGACTCCTTGCCGCCCTTCAGGATCGCGGCGTTGCCTGACTTGACGGCCAGGGACGCGATGTTTGCGATGACCTCCGGCCGGGCCTCGAAGATGATGAGAAGCACGCCGATGGGGCAGGTGACTCGCTCAAGCTCGAGGCCATCGTCGAGCTTCGTCCGGAGTGTCACCCGGCCGACTACTCCGTAGTTAGCCTCCGCGGCCGAGCGCCATCGCGCGCAGCAGAGAGCGGAATCATACCGGGATCCTCCAGGTCTCTCACGTCCAGAATCCCCTTAAGCATGTCTTCCCACTTTCCCTTCTTGCCCAGGTCGAGCCGAGCCACCAGGCTCTGGCTCAACTGCCCATTGGCAGCCGCCTTCCGCGCCAGCTCCAGATCGCGGGCGTTGGCGGCGAGGATCTCGTCCCGGGCGGCCGTCAATCCGGCGTGGATTGCCGTCAAGGCCTCATTCCGTGCCGCAGCCGGGAGGGTGGCTAGCACGTGCGAGGCCGACTTGGCCGACAGAGCGGCATCGGAGGGCGTTGCGTTGGTCAAGGACATAGCGAAATTGGAATCTACCAAAAGCCGTGCAGTCTGTGCGTGTTGTGTGGTTTCTGTAGGTAGTCTCGAATTTCCTGGCCTATATAAACAGCTGAGATTTCCCGAGTGAGACTTCCGGTGAGTCAGACCAATGCTGCCGGGGACGGATCCGTTCGGTCGTGGTGGTCGGGGGGGAGGTCCGTAGTTTTTTTTTCCCACCCACTCCCGGCTTCGGCTAAGTACGACAAGGCGGGAGCGAGTGGCATCGGGGACCCACTCCGCCGGTCCCCAGTGCCAATCATAAAACCACACAACCCGTCTGGTTCCAGACGATAGGTAAGTTTTGAGCCTCTTTAATTTCAATGTCAACCGCATGGGTACATTGGACATCGTCACGCATCGAGTTGGTTTCCCTGTGCAAGCCGAGCGTCCTCCTCCGTTTCAACCAGCAGGCACATTCGCTCATCTTCTAGAGGGACAAGTCAGCCTCGCCATCATGAGAAAACCCCATCCGACCGGTAGGCAAGGTGCTGCACCAGTGAGAGCTTCCCAGCGAGGCGGTTGAGAACCAAAGAGCAACTCTGTCTGTTGACCTGATAGAATCTTCGGGCGAGGCCCAGCCAGCGCAAGCGTGGGGCACATGTCTGTCTCTTACACGTATGGACGGGGTTACTATTACCCCCTTTCCAACGCTGTGGCTTCAGTTGCCCCGGGGTGGGGCGGTGGCCTGAGAGGTTCTCGGCCGGTGCTCTGTCCATCGCCAGTCGCCGCTTGTCTTCGAGCGTGCGTTGTCTGCAAGCTTAGCTCAGTTTAGGGACTAGCTCGGCTTTACTATACTTCCTCGGCCGAATCCTAAGCTTGCTGTTGGGTTCTCTCTGCTCTCTTACCCTCACCTCGGAGTTGAACTCTGATTTTGATCAGCTGCGTCTCGCTTGGCTGTGACGCTGTTCCTTCGGACCCTGTTCCCAAGCACACCGGCAATTGCGAGGTGGGGTGTTTTAGCCAGCTCGTTCCCTCGCTGCGTCTCGTTCCTCATGGGTCGGAAGGAACCTGCAAGGGCGCCACGGGCCTAGCGCCATTTGGCCCTAGCCTCTCCCTCTTTAATCATCCAAAATCTAGGTGCCGTCCCGTTCTTTTTGTCAACCAACGGGAAACATAATGGGGATGGAGAAGGGGGGAAGGGTGAGAGAATCCTCAGCGCCACGAAAGGGTCATAAGCCATTGCATAATTGCTTCCAACCTCTGCCAGGATGAGATACTACTGGCAGGCGCGCGGTTGGTGTGTCTCTTTTGGACTGATTAAGGTGCCGAATACCCGTGTCAAGAGCCTTCGGAGGTCGGATGTATGCTTCCGAGCTCCTGGGCACTAGGCGCCGCTCGGTCAACCGCCGGGAACCGCCGCAGCCACACACGAGTCGACGCCGAAGAAGAGAACAAGCTGCGATATCGCCGAGCCTTGTTTGCTCTCTGGGATCGGCACTGGCCTTTGACATGCACGAGCCGGGACTCCCAGTTGTCACGCGCCTCCGATCATACAGGTCCATTCAAATCGGCTCTCCGATGCACTGCCGAGTGGATTGCCGAGTACGGGGGTCGGCATGGATGGTGCCAGACTCGACAAGTTGACGCCGTTGGACCCATGACACCACCCCACCCGCCCGCGCTCCCTATCTGCTAGCCTTCGGATACGGAATGAGGCAAGTCCACTTGGGCTAGGTTGCTTCCGGGTCCGAGCCGAGGCCGTCACATTTGGGCGGGTTTATATTATATGTATCTTGGCACACACCGCCGATTTTCGCGATGCTCCCCTATTTGTTTTTAACCCCTCTCTCGCCTACGATCTGTAGTTTGCTCGATATCCCGCATGCGACCCCACTGTCCTTCTGCCGCGCGCTTGTGACATCCTGGACTCCCGCCCTACTCCTTGCCCGCTCTTAGCTCCCTCTCCTGTCCTCACTCCTCCGACGAGGGAATGGCAATTGGCGATGAGAAGAGTGAGCATCTCGACGGGGCGGCGAGTGAGGCCCTCGACGACTCCCCACTAGCATCGCCGCGCCGGGGCAGTGCCGCGGATAGCGACGGCGAGTCGCCGGTGAAACAAGCCCCAGAGCTGGACGAGAAGTCTCATCTAGAATCTGCTGCGCAGGACGGTCGAGAGAGTCAGGGCTCGGCTCGGAGCCAGGACGACCCCCACACGGAAGATGTGCCGGTCCCCACCCGGACGCGGACGCGGACGCGGTCCCGGGCTTCCCGCCGGTCTCAGTCGCACGGGCGAAACTCGTCCGTCTTCTCCCGTACCTTGGCCCCAGTCCCCCGTGCAGAACGGAGAGGCCTCTTTAGTCGCTTTGCCATCATCCCGGAGATCGGGCGGCCATACGACTATAAGAACTCGACTAAGTGGACTATCACCGCCATCGTTGCCCTCGCGGGGGCTGCCGCCCCGGTCGGATCGTCCATCTTTTATCGTAAGTGCCTGTCTACCTTGACTAGCACAGTATCAAAGTCATTCACCCCTCGCTAAACGTACTGCCCTAGCCGCCCTGCCCGAGATGGCGATAGATCTCAATGCGACGCCTACAGTAACGAACTTGTCCGTGGCTTTGTACATGCTGGCCATGTCCATCTTCCCGCTCTGGTGGTGAGTAGCTCCTGTGTTTCTAGCCGTTTACTCAGCTCCAGTTGCTGACCTTGTGGGGGGGGAAAACAAGGTCATCGTTCTCCGAGACGATGGGTCGTCGCAATATCTACCTAGCGAGCTTCACCCTCTTCATCATCTTCTCTATCCTCAGCGCCGTGAGCGTCAACATCTCGATGCTCATTGTCATGCGCATCCTGGGCGGAGGCGCCGCGGCCTCCGTCCAGGCCGTCGGCGCCGGTACCATCGCCGACATCTGGGAGCCCCGGGAGCGCGGCCGCGCCATGGGATTGTTCTACCTCGGCCCCCTGTCCGGGCCACTGCTTGCCCCCATCATTGGCGGCGTGCTCACCGAGTGGCGGGGCTGGCGCAGCAACATGTGGTTCCTCGTTATCTTCGGGGGCGTCCTCCTCCTCCTCATCGTTTTCGGCCTCCCGGAAACGCTTGCGAAACGGGCCCCCCTCGCGCCACCCGAACCGCCCGCTGACCTGACGAGGGTCTCCACCGCGCAATCCGTCAAGCGGGGGACGAAGCGTGCAGCCGTCATCGCCAAGCGCCTCTTCGTCGACCCGCTCATGGTGCTCTCGAGCCTGCGCTTCCCAGCCGTCATGGTCTCGGTGTACCTGGCCGCCATCGCTTTCGGTTCCCTCTTTATCCTCAACATCTCCATCCAAGCCGTCTTCTCCACGGCGCCCTACGGCTTCTCCACCATCATTGTCGGCCTGCTGTACTTGCCGCCGTCGCTGGGCTACGCGACCTCGTCGCTGGTGGGCGGGCGCTGGATCGACTCCATCATGGCGCGGGAGGCCCGCAAGGCCGGCCGTTATGACGCCAACGGCAAGCTCATCTACCTACCCGAGGACCGCATGAAGGAGAACATATGGCTCGCCTCGACGCTCTACCCGGCCGCGCTCATCTGGTATGGGTGGACGGCCGACAAAGGGGTCCACTGGATCGTGCCCTGCATCGCCAACTTCTTTTTCGGCTTCGGCAGCATGCTTGTATTTAGCGCGGTTACTACCATGCTGACAGAGTTTATGCCAAAGCGCAGCTCGTCGGGTGTCGCTGTGAACAACTTCATCCGCAACATCTTCTCGTGCGTAGGCGGTATCGTCGCCGAGCCCCTGCTCAAAGCAATGGGGACTGGGTGGTTGTGCACTATGATCGGCCTGGTCGCGTTTGTGACGGGGAACTTGGCGGTCCTGGCGCTCAAGACCTGGGCGCCAAAGTGGAGGATTAGCATGGATCGAAAACTGAATGGGCAGGCGGCGTCATGAGAGAGCGTTGCTGTGTTTGTATATATGTCAGCTCAGGGCAAGTAGCCCGCAGAAAAGCATTCTTTCATCCTGTATGAGGATACGGTCTGCCAAGGGCTGCTCCTGGAGACCTGTCAGATTTGCTCGACCATAGGAGTAGCGAAGTACCAGTACGTCAGTGTAGGATGTATATGGCACACGGCTACGAGCACCCAAGTACGACAAGTCACAGGTGGAAGAGGGCAGCGTGTTGGCTCATCTTCTCAAGTTCTGTACAAAATAAATAAAAAAGGTATGTACTAACTAGGTTCCTCGTGCCCAACAAAGGGGGGCAGCGAAGATCTCGTATGCTCGCTGTCTGAATGTGGCCGTTACAAATACGCCAACGAGCTGTACGGGCCCAAATCACCAACTCCACGTTCGTAATCACGTCGTAATGCCGCCGCTCACTCTACGCTGTGAGCTAACCCCCAGTAGAGACCAGTCATAAACTTCGTCCGCCAGATAAGCCGCGGTGCAAGCATAAATAAAAGACGAGCGATTCAAGAGCGCATGCCTTCGGCCCGTGTAGGTCGCGTTAGCTACTTCCTCCAAAAGAGATAGCGCTGGATATCGCCCATTAGGGCCCCTTAGAGAGCCGATTTATTCGCCTCCACGGCCGCGATAGCTTCCCATCCTCTCGATTGAGCTCATGATGCCGCTGCGCGCACCCAGGCCGTTGTTTACACCGGCACTCTTGGTGCGTTCATGCGACATCCGCCCGATTCGGCTCTCTGCCGTCGCTGTAGGTGCCCGCAAGCCCGTCGGCGCCCGCAGCATCGAGTGCCGCTTGGTGCTGCTGGGGAGGTTGCTCTCTTGAAACCGCGGGGCTGAAGGAGTGCGCGCGTTGGTAGCGATGCCGCTGATCGAGGTAGGTCTCGTGACTGAACGCGGCGGGGCGGGCTCCCGGGCGGGCTCCCGGACTGGCTCTCTGGCAGGCTCGGGTGCAGCCACGATGGTCTGCATACTCATCATCTCTTCAGCAAGCTGAACGAGCTCGCCTTTCTCCACACGCTCCTTCTCGAGCAGGCCCCTGAGGTCGTTGTTGTCAGCTTGGACCGTCTTGACCACGGCTTCTAGCTTCTCACGCTCGGCCTCGAGCTCCTTAATGTGGGCGGCGTCCTTGGCCTTCTCGACCTTGCGCTCCTCCTCGATCTCGGCTAGCTTGATAGGGTCGAGGCGGGTCATGGTGGCGTCACGGCCGATGCGGAGCTCCTCGTTCTCGCGGCTGAGCTCGTCGACTTGGTCGCGGAGCTCGCGCACCTTCTTCTCCCACCTATTCTCGTAGCTCTTCTTGAGAGCGGTGACCTTGGTCTCGTGCTTGCTCTTGTATAGCGCATGCAGCTCGCGCGCCACGCGCTCAACAGCAATCTCCACCTCCCGGTTCGAACCAGGGTTGGGGCTCTTCAAACCATTGGGGGATGAGGCGCCAGCAGCGGCCGCCTCAGCGCTGGCCTTACCAGCGCGCATGCCTGCCATCTTGCTCTCGGCTTCTTGAGCCATCATCTCGGCGGCTTGGCACCGCTTCTCGGATTCATCGAGCTTGAACTCGAGGTCCTCGCGCTCGCGCTGGGTGATGACTATCTCGTCCTTCACCTTGCGCAACACGACCTCCATCTCCCGCCCACGTCTCTCCCACGAGTCCTTCTCGGATGTTAACGTCTCCTGCAGACCTTGTAAATCACGGAGCTGCTCCATGCACTCGCCCACTCGCTTCTCGGCGTCACCGACAGCAGTCTTGAGAGACGCCACCTCGGCCTCCTTGCCACTGAGCGTGGCTTTGAGGCTGCTAATCTCCGAGAGGAAGCCAGACTTGAGAGACTCGAGCTCCCGCGGCGTGATGGTGGGCATGCTACGGGGAGTGGGCATCGGGGGAATGTCAAAGTCGAGAAGGTTCACGAGGTTGTTGCGTTGAGGTGTAGATACAGGGTTGCCGTTCATGCTGGGCGATGCCCTAGCGGCCTGCTGTTGTGCGTAATTGGCGAATCTCAGCTGCTCGGTAAAGTCCATAAGGTTCGTTGTGTTGCCCGAATCGGCTTGTCCAGGTGTCCGTGATGGTGCTGGATTGGGTCGCGCCCGAGGGGTGCTCCCTCCTAGCATGGAGAATTTGGACGGACTGTTTGCGCGCATCTGGGCAAGCATGGTGAGATTTGGCACAGCAGAGAAGCTGCTCAAGGTGCTCATCATGGTATCGTCAATGCTGCCTGGCTCATCCATCGCCTCATCGTGCTCGTCAAACTCGTTAGGCGCCTCCTCGCCCTCATCTTCGTCCTTCTCTAGAACGCTGTCCTCGCCTTCGAAGATCTCAATGGCACGCTTCAGTCCCGCGTTGTCGCGGATCGCGTCGTCCAGGCTGACGGTGCGCTCCTCTGTCTGCTGCTGCTGCTGCGGCGGCGGCGGCTGCTGCTGCTTTGGTGACGCACGAGAGGGTTCCACTCCGGCTGTAGAGATCCTGACCGGGAAGCGGCGTATCGGGGAGGACAGCTTGCGAGGGCTCAGTGGGCCAGGGAGCGGGGGGGGCATCGCCCTAGGGGACGGCGAGTTCTCGTCATTGTTGGGCGGCGATGGGGTCTGCTGTGGAGACGGCTGTTGTTGCTGTTGCTGCTGCTGTTGCTGCTGTTGCTGCTGTTCCTGGCGATCCTGGAGGATCTTGAGGGGGGAGAGCTCGCTGCCGGAAATGATGCGTGATTGCGGGCGAGCTTTCACGACGGAGGGAGGCGCGGGGTTCTCCTTCTCGACAAAGTCATCATCGCGCGCCTGCGCCATGAAGGGCGAGCTGCCGCCTTCGCTGCCGCCTTGGCTATGGGTGGAGGAGTGAGAGGTGTAGGTTCGCACTTCGTACTTCTCGTAGCGGCGCGAGGCGGGGGTCGAGGTGTTGAGCGCTGAACTGGGTGCTGGCGAGAGCGGCGAAGCCATCGTCGGGGGGGCCAGAATGCGGAATTGTCCTGTTCCACCGAGAGCAATCGGGTTGCCGTCTGGTAGCAGGAGCCGTACTATGTTGTAGAAGTAGCAATGGTGGTAAGGGGGGCGGTGAGCCGAAAGGGTGTTGGATTCCAGAAAAGTAAGGGTACCGGGCAACTAAGGTAAGTTATTATTGTGGTGGTGCAGGAGCCCCACCCAATCACTGACAGGGGGGCAGCAGCGCCTTATCCGTGTTGATTTCGTGGCCCAGCAACAAAGGAAGCCCCACGTGACTCTGGCCGCTCGAGTGGTGTTGGCGGTGGACGGTCCTGCAGGGGGAAACACAAGCACAGACTTGGGCGCAGTGGGAGGGAGGTCCTTTCATTCAACCGGCCCCCTCTGTCCTCCCCTGCAAGATTCAGGAGCCCCAGCCAGAACCAGACGCGAAAAATGAGCGACTGGCAGGAGACGAAATTGCTGCAAATGCAGACACCCTCGCGGTCTGCCCCGCGAGGAAGGGCCGTCACAGCTTCACTTGCCGATTGTCTCTAACGATTTGTATTTGTGTCTGGCGCTTGGATCGTCAATCCATGGTGTTTTGTTTCTGCGGGCCCGTCGTTGTTTCTCGGCAATGTTTCTCCTCCCGCCTATATATCCACCCTCCAAGACAAGCAAGCATCGACGCTGCATCGCTCGACTAGCAGCGTGTTTCGAACGCTCATTGAAGGAGGAGCCGGCCCCCTCTCCATTTCAGCCTTACTCTTAATTACTTACTACACCCGAAGAATCAGCGCTCGACCCGCTGAACCGTGCTCCCCTCTTATCCTTAACGCATAAACCATTGTAATATCACCACCCAACAACCGTCGTAGGCCCCTCCCCACCCCCTCTCTAGAGAGGGTTGGCGCGCCATCGATGCTGGAACCATGTTCTACTCTACCATGCGTACCGGCTCACCGTTACGCTTTAGCCTTGTAGGAAGTGGTCCGGGACATTGGGGGGAGAATTTAAGCTCATTACGAGACTCAGTCAATGCGCTGCTAAGATTGTGTTGCCGCATAGCTTGCTCGAAAAGCCGGCATGCCAATGCCGGTGCAGACCAGGGGGCTTCTACAAGGCCGACCGGCTTGTTTTCTGGCGGCAAGCCTAGCTGGTCGGTCCAGCGCCACCCCCGTTGCGGTTGGGATTGACGATACTCTTTTCACCCCCTTGGAATTCATAGTCTTGGCCGCACGTCTAAACTGGCCTTCAAATTCCAAGGCGTGGCGCGCAAACAAGTATAACTGACCGATACCCCCAATCCGTCACGAAATGTCCCACTGGTTCTCCCCGCTATACGATCCCGGCCCCGCGTTAACCGCTCCAACCTCACCTCCCTTGCTCTCTACTTGCACCCACGACAGTAACAGGTCACATCGGCATGTTGGGGAAGTTGGTGTTGAAGACTAAGTTCTAAAGGTAGTTGTTAAAAGTCTTTGGTTGTATCTCGGGGGTAGGTTCGAGGAACTTTTAATTCCCTTCGTAAAGTCGTTACCAAAGTCAACATGTCCAGCACAAAAAGCAGACAAACACACCTCCCCCTACCCCGTGTCCCTACCCCCTCCCCTTCCCCCTCCCCGCCTCAGCTCAACACACACTTTTGAGAAGTAGAGAAATAAGAAGTCCAGATTGGTCATATCGTCGTTAAAAGGAAAAGAGAACAAAGACATGTGGTTCCAGTATCGCCCTAGCTCACCGGCACGCTCTCCGCGCGTGCCGACTACCAAAGTAGAAGGGTTGAAATAAAGAAGAAATTGTCAGTTGAGAAGGCGTGGTCGGGCCCAAGAGCCGAAGATGGGGTGAGCATTAGAGGGAATGGGGAGGGCTTTATCCCATCCCATCCCAAGCCCGAGCCCAAGGGTATGAAAGTTGGTTCGCAAGGATGGCGGTTCGTCCAGTCGTAGTCTCCAGCACCTGAATTCATCACAGGTGGGATTCTGGGGGTCGGAGGTGGTTGGTGATCCTGAACTCGGGCGCGGCAGTTCCGTCTGCCAGGCCCGATAATGCGCGCCGAAACGAGAAGACAAAAAAAAGCAAGAGCAAGACGTCGGCGTCTCTTTAGCGATTAGGTCCATTTCCATGCAAACCATTAATCATCAGCCATTTACAGCCATTCCGACATCGCACAAAAGAATCGTAGCTCGTCGTCAGCGCGTCCGTACGTCCATTGCCGAGGAATCGAGTCGTTTCAACGAATTACAAAAGGACAAAAGGAAAGCGAAGTGGTGTTGTTCCGTAGACGATGTTTCCCCACGCAAAGGGCGTCCCGTTTGGCCGCCTCATGGGTTGGGGGCCGTCATGATTAGTGGAGCCAGGATTGCTGGAAGTTTAGCCAGCACTCATGGCCGTCATCGCGCGATTTCGAGTTCAGCAGTGCTGTGCCCCATAGCCAAGGCGCCTATCGGCGTGGCTGGCCGGCGAGCTCAGCAACCGGCTGGGAGCTGTAGACTGGCGAGGGCATCGAAGGGATCTGGCCGTCCATGAGCGTCTTTCGGCGCTTGGGGTCATATCCCATGCCGGGGCCAGCGCTAGGCGGCTTCTGGTCATCGTCATCCCGCCCACGCTTCAGGCTAGCCGGGGCCCCGTTCATGATAGAAGGGGGCGCGGGGTAGCCGTTTTGCAGCTCCCCCTGGGACGAATACATATCGCTCCCAGCGGTCCCGTTCGTGCTGCCACGGTCGTTGCTCATCACATTGTACAGATTGCTCGACGGCGGCTGAGCACGGGGAGGGGTGTTGTACCCAGGCTGGCCATAGTACGACTGAGGAGCGGCGGCCGTGCGGGGTGTTGCGCGGCCGGAGCCACCGTGGTGGGGAGAGCCCGTCATCTCAGGAGATAGCTGAGTGTGCTCGTTGGGCATCGAGTTGACTGGGGCAGGGGCGGTGTAGTTGTACGTGTTGCGGCTGGCATCGTACGCACCACTGTCGTGGGTGTACTCTGCCTCATGCTCCGTCTCGTCCTCGTGCCCATGGTGGCCGTCACCGCCCTGACCCGGGTGGACCAGGCCATTGGGAGGCTTCTGGTCGGACTGCTCGCTTCCAGCACCGTTCGGCCTGCTGGAGGGGGGGCCCATCTCGTTCTTGACGTAGGCGGGCTGCGAGTAGACAGACCTATCCTGCGAATTTGTAGGGGCGGGGGCATATGGTGAGTGCTGAGGCGGGGGGGCGTTGTACATCGGGCGGGTACTATCGTACGGCTGGCTCACTGGAGGATAAGGAGGCATGCTTTGGATGGTCGAGCCAGGTGGCGTAGTGGCCGGAGTTGTGGGCAGCGACCGCGCGCTGTTGAGGCCGGTGTCAATCGACATGGGGTTGGCTCCCTGGGCGCCGTTCATTCCCTGCTGGCCCCACTGGAAGTTCTCGGAAGTGCCCATGCCGCCCATCACGCTAGAAGCGCTCGTGGGAGGGGTCGGGAAGGTGTGTGCCCGGTCCATCGAAGGACGGCCGCCGAGCGGCGGTTGAGGCGGCTGGCTGGGGCCGGGAAGCCCAGCAGGGATCGAGTGGTGGTGATGCTGCTGGAGAGAAGGAAGGCCTGGCTGCTGGCCATTGCGCATCTGGCTCTGCTCCTGCTTCCGGCGCTCTGCGGCGGCCATAACCTGGCTCGTCCTCGTCTGGTTCGTGGGGTGGTAGAGCAGGGCGCCGATGTTGTGCACAAAGAGGGGGTACAGCAGCTCCGTGATCTTCTCCTTGTTCGCGAAATCCAAAGCGCGCTCAAACGGAATCCTGAAGTAATGCGTCAGCTTAAGTAACATAAAAGGGGGGTTAAGTTGGATTATATTGGAAGGAGCTTACCAGACACCCTTCAGGTGCATTGGGCCAATTTTGACCACATGCCGCACCTTCTCACTCTTCAAGATACCGTCTCGACGGCCGCGGGTCATTCCTGCCACGTTCAGGAGCTTGGTACCGTTGATCATGTGGTTGTCTATAGAAGGCAATTAGAATGACTGATGGGACGAAACTGACTGGCCATCAAGATGGCTCACCTTCCCTGCGTGCAACGCAGATGCCTCGCGCCTCAACTTGGAAGCACAAGCTGCCTTCATCTTCCCACAATGTCGCGGTGACTCGGGGCTTCATGCCCGGGGGAGCAACCTGGCCAGTGGTGTCGAAGCCCCCGGAATATGAGTTGGGCGGGATACCTTGGCTACCGACGCCGGGAAGGGGAAGCACGTTCTGTGCAGTCATGGGGGTTGAGACGTTCGGGGGGCCAGGCGGCGACGTCAGCCCGTTCGCATATCCATATTGCTGACCGTAGGCGGAGGGAGGAGGGTATTGGCCAGGGCCGGGCTGGAGTAATGGCGGGTTCTGGGGAGGGTAGTGCGAAGCGACGGTCTGGGGGGGCGGCGCGGGGCCGGTCGACATGTGCGTTTGGTAGTACATATCCGGAGCTGGTCCCTGGTTCATCGCGGGATAATGGTCGTATGCTCCCGCCGACGGGTGGCCTGGGTGTCCAGAGATCTGGGTGGTAGAGGGAAACGATGGCGAGAGTGCGCCTGGGGTCTTGGGTCCGTTCGACGAGGCAACCGAAGTGAAGGACGACTGAGAGCCTGAGTGGGAGCTCGCGGCGGACGAAATAGAGCTAACCCGGGGCGAGGAGGTGCTCGACGAGTAGGCCAGCGGGTGCTGCGGAACAGGCAAGGCGGGAAGTCTGTCGCTCACATACAGCGGACGCTGGGCGGCGTGTGCGTTGTAATATGGCAAGTCAGAGGGGCCCCGGGTTTGCACAGATGAAATCGACGGTAGATCCAGCTTTTCGGTATTGTGGGAGAACCTGGTTAAAAACTTCTTGACGGGTGCTCAAGGCACTGGGGCAGGCCGGCGTCAGCTAGGGGGAGCCGGTGATGATTCGGAGGCGCGGGTCCACGAGACGGGGTTCCAATAGATCCAGCTCGACAAAGACTGCGAAGGCGGTCACTCTGGTCCCAATTGGCTCAGCAACGGTTTCCTTCCACAGCAGACGAGATCAATTGGTCCTTCCAATCTTGCGCAGTCAACAATGCGGCACTGTTGCTGCGACGGAGTTGGTTGCCCTGGGTTGGGAGGGGGAAGCTGACGAGCTGCAGCGAAGAGTTTTCTGGCAAATCGATGGGACCTCGGGGATGTCTTGGCGATGGAGACGACAAAAGCAGTGGGCGCGCAAGAAGATGCAAGCCGGGTTCCAAATCCAGAAGATGACCTGTTTATCTGGTGTCCTAGGAGGAAGGAGGTCGGCAATTGAGAAGAGGGGGCCTATCGGACAAGTCGTCGTCCACCTGTGTGACTGGCGTCCAAGTCGGGAGGGGGTCGCAACCCAAGATAACGGAGTCGGCAGAGAGCAGATGGATGTTGGAGTAAACCGCCCACCAGGTCAATCGATTGACTGACTGTCCTGTGTCCTTCTCTTTCTAAAGCTAAGGTAGTCTTTCTCAAGTCTACCTGTCGGCCACGCACGCACTCTTGAGATCTCGCAGGCTCAGCAACAACTGGTCATGCAGGTGGATTAGCTTAGATCTGCGCGGCACGATAAGACAGCGGGCACGACGGGAGAGCTATGCACAAGAGGGGAGAAGAGATGGGGGGGAAAAAGAACAGGAATGCAAGAATGGTGGCAGGGCCTAGTCATACCTAGCTTGCCTCTCGAGCTACTCTCTGTCCTCGGGAAGAAATTGGGGAGGTCGGTGGGAGCGAGAGGAGAGGGGAGGAAGGGGAGGGACGACGGGGAAGAGGCTTGCTTTAGGTGGTGGTGGTGAGAAGGAGGAGGCCGGTCGAGAGGTAGATCAGCGTGAAAACAGAAAAACAGCCCCCGGTCTGCCGTTCCGTTCTGTACTGGACGCACCCCGGTCGACTCCAAGGCCAGGACAGTGCGTACCGTAAAGGTCTTAGATTAGAAAAGGTAAGGGTTGGTTTGGCACACTGGGGAGCCGACAGGGGAGTGGGAGAGTCGCGAAAAGAGCGAGAGGAGAGAGTGTGTGTGAGTGACAGGGAGCAGGGGCTGGCTGGCTGGGCGGGCTGGGCGGGCTGGTAGTAGCGTAGCGCTGCTGCTGCTCTGGGTTTCGCACACCTCCTCGCCTTTTTTTTTTTTTTTTGACTTTTACATTGCTCACCTCACCCCCCCCCCCCTAGTCCTGTCCTTTTCTACGGAGTACGTATATTCCCTATAGATTCTGGTGGCTTCCTCCCGTGCGCTTCTGCACTAGATCTATAACTTCTATTCTGATCGTGTCTTAGGGCCGTGGCCCCCGGGTGTTTCCTACTCCTTTGCTTTCTTATCTGCCGCGTTTGGGAGCCCAAGGCCGGCGCTTGCTCAAGGCGCAAAGCGGAGAAGGTGATGGTCAGGCAGCGAACCCCGGGGAAGAGAGAGAGAGGCAAAGACCAGGCCCCGGGGGTACCTAGAGGGGAGGAGGCCAGGCCCGCAACGGCTAGCAGGGTGGGTTTGTTGTCCTGGGTGGGCACGACCAGGAATCGTCAACTTGGCGAGGGGAGAGGAGAGAGGCTGGGATATTGGACCGGCCGGCGGCCAAAGGGGGGTGTAAGTGGCCGTGTGAGTGGTCGTTGCACAGCTAACAGCGGCGCCGCACCTCGGGGGAGGCGTGTGGGCAGGGGTTATCGCGGGGGGTGCGCCTGCAAGGTTGCACTAGGGGAGGGGAGGGCCTGTAGCCTGGACCAGGGGTGACGAGCTCCGTGAGGAAGAGGGGACCGTAGTTCCTCAGTCAGCCATCACACTCCTCTCTACCCGTCTCCTCCCCCCCCCTCTTCTTCCTCGTCTGTCACGCTTTGTAACTAAGCGCTACCTCGCCGGAACCAGGGGTGGGTTTGCCAACACGTAGCAAGGTACACACGCTACGGCGGCCTCTAGTAGAGTGTACCTCAGACGAGAGGGGCCGGCCGTACGAGGGAGAGAGGCAGAGAATTAATTCGAGAGCGTGGTGGACTTTTTCTTCCATCTGCTTGTTCGTACCACCACGGACCGCCCGGAAATATGGTTCAGAGCAGCCCGGGGTTGTGATCCCTTCCTCATTTGCTGACCCCCAAGCTTTGCTGCTATGAGGCAAACTAATGGATGTCGACGAACGTGGACAATTCACCACGTTCTTTTCTCTCTTCTCCAGGGTCGAATCAACGGATGGCGGGCTGGCCTGGCCTAAGTTGGGGGTCGGAGGAGACAGGAGACAGGGTATGTACAAAGGAGCCAAGGCAGATGGCGGGGGATTCGCACAGTGTCGCTCCGAGCCAGCCCGCCCGGTCTTTTTTTTTTTCTTTAATCGATTTTATCGACCCTACTGAGGTGGGCTGAAGATTGGAACAGAAGGAGGGATGGGAAACCAGCGGTGACCCGTGCCACCGCGTAGATGTACCCACTAGCGCTAGGTTGACGCCTGGAGGTACCTCGCCGATAGGCTCGGTGGCTGGGTACCAGTGGCCTGCCGGAGGCTGCTTGAGCGGGACCTGGGACCTGGGAGCAGTACAAAGTGGCCTGACCCTTTCTGGGGCCGACTCCGGTAGAGCAAAGGCGTCGTCCGGCCTAGCGCCCAAGCCCGTGCTGGAACAGAATTTGCGCTAAAACGTATCCGTCGTTGACTTCACCATCGCCCGGTAGGCCCCGTCATTCGGACAATGCCCATTGACGGGAAAAGCCACCGACTCGGAGCGGCTACGTGGTTGAGCCCACGTTGGGCATCTCGAGCTTGGGGCAGGTGGCTTCGTTGCGCCGCCCCAAAAAAAAGCGAGGCGTCGCATTTGCGGGAAAGAGAGGTCCTGAAGAGACGGGAGACTCCCCCCCCATAGCGAGGCGCTGAGGGCGATATGCTGTATCCCTTTGCGGCTAGTCTGTCTCGCTCAGAATCCAGCTCCTGCTTCTTCGCATCTTGCCCTCGTCCCGTTTACGCTCGCCAGCCTATGCATGTGAGTGATAACAGCGATCGGCACCCGCCATGGGCCCCGACTTGCCCGACTCTTCGCTTCTCGCGCGTCCCGCTTCCACGCCCCGAGCAGAGACTTCGCCGCCGGCGTTTCTCTATCGTTTGCACCTGTCGGGGCTTGCTGGTCTTGGTAGCCCGGTAGCCTGGGAGCCCACAGAGATCCGCCGCGTCGGCCCTCACTACTGCCTGTAGCCCAACGCTACCGTCGGGGGAAAGGTAGAGAGAACGACTCAGTCGCATTGGCTTTGGACGGTGGATGGTTGCGCACTTGGGCTCGGGACCGTGTCCGGCCGGATAGGTAGCGTCCTTTGCCCCTCCGCGCGCCCCCCCTTTCGTTTCTTCTCCCCTCTGCTTGCTCTCCATCCTCAGGAGCCCCCTCTACTCTGGTACTACTAGCCTTAGCGGCGGGGCACAGTGCACATGAGCTTTTGGCCGCACGGCCGATGGGATCCCAGAAACAGATCACCTCGCGGTCTGGTCAGCAAATCAGCGGGCCCGCTTTGCATGGATAACGGGGCTCACAGGGTGGTGGTGGCCGTGGAGGAGGTGGTGGTAGGTAGTGGTGGAAGTGGTGGTCGACGCGGGCGGTCGACACGGCCGCTGCAGAGAGACACAGGCGAGTACCTCGAGGGCCGCCAGAACGGGCCGCTGTCACACAATCGCACCTAGCGATGGCAACTGCTGGAGACGATGGCCACCACTCGTGCGTGTACTTCGTACAGAGAGGATCTGGCCGGCTGGGCCGGGGCCGAGCCGGACTGCCTCACCCAACATCTTCGAGTTCCAAGATCTCAACTACCGATAGGCGGAGCTGTTTTGTTGTTTTCTTAGCTGTTTTATTCTTTTCTTACAAAATACACTCCCGCCGGCGCCTGGGCGGGTTTGCAACAGTTTCTCCCTTGTAGGTTGGCCTGGGCTATCTCCCATCGGCACGGGAAGTGCTACAACCGTTGCCGTTGCCGTTCCCGCGTCTGCAGCGCGGTAGAAGAAGAAACTCGGGCAGCAGCAGTAAAGCCTAAAGAATCCACAAAAGCAAGAGAGGCTAGAGGAAGAAAGAAGAGAGAACAAAAAAAAAAAAGTATCGAGACGGATTAGGATCGCTCGCCTAGCCACCATTGGCTGTGCTACCGCCTGCGATACGACAGCAAAGTACACATGTACTGTGCAGAGACAACCCGGCCACTCGATCCTGGAGCGTGCTGGGAAACAGCAAGAGCTGGGGCAGGCACCGCACTGGCGAGCGCTCGCATCTCGCATCTTGTACTGATGGTGGCTTCATTCGCATATCTAACGAGGGTGATCTCGCCGCCGACCCCCTCCTTCCCTCGGCTTTGCCGCCATCCCTCGCCGTGGGCAATGCCACTCATCCGCACGAAGCGCCTTTTTCCTCAAATCAACCGGGCCTCGTCCATGTGGCTGGCTTTAGCGCATCCCGTGAGGGCCCCCGGGCCCCTCCCAGCGCCCCGACCTGTTTGACGTCGGCGGCATCTTATTGTATCCTTAGGGATATTAGGGTCTCTATTATCCGCGCGCCAGCCGATCTGTTTCGCGGCTTAGCGGGCTTCGGGCTCTCTACCTCGACTACGTACCTACCTATGGATACATGCCTACGTACGTACGTACTACCTACGCCCGCCGGGGGAAAGGGGGGGCTGTGCGGTGTATGCTCGCCGACACACGAGGTACCGTACCCGCTATACTTTGTACCGTACATACTACATCTTCGACGTCCCGGGCTGGGACAAAAGAAAGAGAGGACCACTTCCCTCACCAACCAGCCCGGCGGGCGCGCCCTTTCAGCCGCCGCCGGCTTTCGGTGGATTTTTTTTCTGCTTTTTTTTTCTGCTTTTTTTTCTTGGCTTCGTTCTGCCTTCCATCGCGCTTCCATAGTTACCGCCCACGCCTAGGGTTAGATTGTCCAGCTGCAGTCGCCCAGCAGGCAGGGGCGCAGGAATTGAGCCGATTCAATTGCGGGTACAAGCCTGCTACCAACGGCTCGTCAAGCCAGGCCGGGACTTAACCTTAACATCGCCGCGTTCTGCTCCAGCGCACCCATGTACCTACGTCCTGTACCACACAGACGACGATCCTGTCCCAAAGATGCTGCTGCTAGTCGACCCATGATTGCCGGGTCATATCAAGTCTCCTATTAGTAACTGGACTGCTGAAGCGCCTTAATATGGAAAATACACCACCTGCCCCCCAATTCGGCTGAGGCGTGCGCCCATCACTCCCAGGAGCCCGTCCTACCCAGGCATTCAAACACCCCCACCTCTTTAACAAAGAGCAGGTACCCCATGCTCACCCCCTCCATCCTCCTCCTCCTGTGCTGTGAGTTGGAGCCCAAGCTAGCACTATCCTGGTCTAGCCTCTCGTCGCTGGTCGGCGGCGACGAGCGCGAGGGCGGGCCGGGGTCGCTGGAATGTGGGAGCTTGGCTCAGAGCCCAATGCCCAGGTAGCGTCATCTTTCACGATGCCGGAGAGGGCAAGAAGGACAGATCCCGTAGCGACGACCCATATGACATGACCAAGAATGGGATTGGGCCTCCATCCTGTCTTTGTCTCGTTAGGATTTTCCTCATATCCTCAGCCGCCTGGTAGGGCCTGTCTGACCCCCCTTCCCCCTTTTTCCCGAGCACTGACTACAGCTGTGTCCCCAAGCTTCCTCCGCTTGGAGCTCTCCCCCATTTAAACACCCTTCAGTCTCTGACAACACACGGACGATGCCCCCTGCGCAAACTAGCAACAGGTATGTCGTCTGACGGGATGCCGGACGACAACTCAACAAAAACGAGTCTAAAGTGAACCCTGTTCCTTCTCCCCGCCCCTGTGCGTGTTTGCCGTTTGTGCGTACATGTGTGCGTATGTGTGTGTGAGGTGTGTGTGTGCCACGGCACGTCGCCGAAGCCGTTCGCGGAGCTGCAAGACGCGGGGCCACTTGGGCCAGAGCTCCAGTCAAGACGGCAGCCAATGCATGCGAGGGCGCTCTGTCATTCAGGGTCAGCGCTGTGGGTGCAGCAAGGCCCAGCCAGGCGCATATGCACATGTACGGCAGGTGGGTGGCCTCGCGTGTCAACGACACGGTGAGTGGTCTGGACGGACCTCTTGGGTGCACTATCGTCCGAATGGTCGCTGCAGGTTGGTTCCTCTTGCATTACATATTGGATCGAAGATGGGAGGAGCAGCCGCCTGCTGCTACTGTGTGGCGCATATCGAGTTTCGTTGTCCATGAAAGTCTCGAGGCGAGGGGAGAACTGAGCGCAAAATGCCCCAATGCCGGGAGGGGCAAGAGCGAGTCTCGCCCGCTGGCTTCTGGCAACTCGTGCCTCCAGGGCTGAGCACTTCTGGGGGCCTTTGCGGTGATTGCTCCCGCCCACTCGAAACTCATGTCACCGCATTTTTGCCTTGGAGCCATCCCTCAATCGCAGAGAAATGTTCCCGATTGACCCTCATCTGCAATGCATGACGATGGGTCAAGGGTGCAGCCAGCACAGTCGGTGAGCGGGCATGCTAACGCAGCAGACAGGCCCTAGAACGCAGAGCACGTACACTGGGTCAACTCCGCCTCCTTCGTGCCCTGCTCAGGTATTTGTTGGACTTTTTTTTTTGGATGGTACCTGCTTCCACATGCAGAGCAGCGCTCGGAGCCCTCGCGCTTGGATGGTAGATAGTTCAACAGTTCCGGCAAGGTAGTTGAGGGTGGGCGAAGTGCGGGAAACAATCCGAACTGTGTGTTATCCATTGGCCCCATGTCAGCTTAGAGAAGCGCCATCACCTCGCCCCCTCTCAGGACGAAGGCCAACTTCCCAGAGAAGGAGGAGCCCTGCTGTGGCGTTCCAGCGGACCCTTGATGGCTATCATAAGGACCAAATCATATGTCAAGGCCGATTGCCACGGCTGCGACGAGTAGACACTTTTCGAACCCCCCCCTTCCACGTTCTTCCAGGTTCCGCGATGGCGAGAGGGAACACCCTTGTTCTAGAGAGTGGATGGTTCGATCTGTTTGTTTGAAAGGCATCTTCCGCGGCTGCGTCGGGATTAGCTACCCATGGGTCTCCCCGTCCAGGGGTTTCCCCTCTCTCCGACACCTTGCCCCTTGAAGCTCGGGGGACGGAGCTGGAAGCCTTCTCCGGAATGGGATTACTACGAACGAGGTCGGAGACGGCGATGGCTGCGTATCACTACTTGGAAGTCCGGGCTCGGGGCCGCCGCGCGGTATTACATCAGGTTGGGGCGGAGGCTTGGATGTCCTGACCCCCTGCGGAGAGAGAGGGGGGGGGGGTTCACAGGTCGGCAACAAAAACTTGACAGAGAGCACACGCCCCTACCCCAGGTAAGCCACGGATGGAGTTTACAATTTCCGTACCGTTATTGGACACTGTGGCGGCCATGTTTCTCGACGAAACGCTGTCACTGCGAAGAAACATTGAGCGGGACGCCTTCCCCCATATAAGAGTGGCGAAGAGTGCATACATGTTCGTGTGGGGGCCAACTTGACGGCGGACAAGCCAGGCATGCGCCTCGCACATCCATCCTGCTTGTTTGCTTCCAAGTACCGGCGGCGATGTGCAATGCAAGATTCCGGCGCGCCTCTACATGCGACATACTGGACCTGCAAGTGCTGCATCTCTGGGGACGCAAGGTCAACTAACCTCAAACGTCCAAAAGCCGCCGGCCAGCGGTCGACGACAATTGATGATCGGCACCAGGACATGGCTCGTAAAGTGAATCTCTGATCAGACAAGCCCGAACTAGAAAGAGCGCGTTCTTGGCTCTTGGGCGCCGAATTGATCGCAACCAGCTTCCCCGATGAGATTGTCCGACGCTGGGGGGGGGTCTGACCACTCCTTGCCGCCTGGGTTTTCAGCACCATCGACGCCGGGAGCTTTGTCTGAACAGACTCCGGAATCCAAGGATGGCTACTCTTCCCCCCTCATCATCCCCTTGCTCACTCGCACGGGAGGAAGGGTGAGACCGGGGGTAGCGAGGCATCGGATCGAATCAGCACGCTCGGGGCTCACCAACAGCGAGTAGGGCGAAATGACTCCATCTGCCACATTAAGGACAGACGCCAGAGATTGCAAGGGTCCATGTCCTAGTCCGAGACCGGGAAAAAGAAAGAATGAGGCTATCACGAGCATTCGATCAACGGCCATGACCAGTCGGAGTCAGTCAATGGCTCTTACAGGTTGACAACGTGGCACCTAGAGGCTCGTGCCACTTCATCCTCCTCGAATGGAAAAAAAAGGGGGAGAGGGGCGTTCCGCGAACCGTCGTAAGTCGTGGCCCCCGGAGACTGGCCGGGATCGAGCCACTTGATTGTCGTGGCTTGTGGTTGGTAGATACCGCCAGGCCGAGCATTTCATCCCGTTCTCGTTTCATCCACCAAATGTTGAACACGTTCAGCCACACGGGAACGGCGTCAACCGCGCCTCACGCCCATGAGACCAGGAGGGCAGGATGGACCAAGTCAGTCGCGCAGCCAGGTCGCCGTGCTTCCCGATTCCTCTTGGCCTCGTGAGTGCTATCCCTAGGTTGGAATCGGGGCTGGGATCCTGTCTCAAGTCGACGATCCGAAGGGTTGGGGGAGGCTGTGGATTTGCGGCGAGGGAGGACGCGGGCTGGGAGGGGTTGGGAGGGGAGGGACGGGACCCAGAGCAAGCAATGGGCCATCCCCTCTTTCGCATCTTCGCATTGACGAACTTCAGGTGCCGGCAGTGCGCTGGGATCTTCCAGCACGGCCAACATCTTAACACGATCTTCCTATGGGAAGGGGCTCTCGCGCGGGCCCAGCAGCAACGGCTAGTGGCCTCGCGGGGCCTCGCTCCCCCTCCTTAACTTTGCACCTTCCCCAAAACCTTGGGTACAGCAGCTAAGGTGCCTTTATCTTTAGCCCAATGCAAGATCGGTAAGGAAAAGAAACAGGGGTCGATTTATGCCGCGTCTCGTCACGTTCCGTTTTTCTTTTCGGCCCACTAGCCTAGAGCGTCCTCTGATCTTCCGTTTCGATCCGCGAGCACAGCCCTCTTGGCTCATGTCGCCTGTTCCCTTGCAGGCCCTGACAGGAAGAGGGAAGGCTACCGCGTACGTCTTGTTTCTAGTCCTCTCCGGCGCAATCTCTCGCTCACCTTCTTGAGACGACAGGGCCACTCGGACGTCGGAAGACAAGGAGAGACAGGCAGGGAGCTAGGCCACGGCGCATCCCCTTCCCGCCCCCCATCCTGGATGGGCATGCACAACAGCCGCGCCTTCCCACCTTGCCACTCCATTGCGCAGGTGCGCCTCCCCCACTCGCCATGCCATGCCCGTCCCCCGCGACAGTCGTCGTGCAGTGAATGTTGTCCACCAAATGCACAGTCGACTTGAGCCTCATCTTATGCATGACATTTTGGCCGCGCTGCCACCTTTCAGCAGCATGTCTCGACGCAGCCCGCTTGACCTCCCGCCTATATTCCTAGGCGATATGTGTTTTTGCCCCTAAGCGATTGATTAATCGACCCTCTGGATCCCGGTTGAATTGCACCGGCCCAGGTTTTCAGCAATACCTGGCCGGACATTATCGAGATGTCGGACATTTGATTCGGGCGCGTGAGCCAATGCCGATCTGGCTGTTACAGCGCCCCCTCCGTGTGCCTGGGTAAGGCGACAGGAAGGCCCCCATGGAGACGTAGCAAGTATCTATTTTGCATACCCTCCATTCCGGCCCATATCAGTCGGAGCCCTGTCAATAGTAGTCAGCCCCGAGCGTCTCGGGGCAAAGGCGCCCTTGGGAGGGGTTCGAAAGTTTGAACACTGGGTGTCAGCTTGGAGGGCCTGGTTGGCCCGGTCAGATGATTCCTTCCGATGGACTCGAGGTGGCGCTCGCCAAAGGGAGGGGAGACGGCCGAGAGAATCTCGCCCACATGTCAAACGTCGTGGTCTTCGATCCGAAACGACACATATGACATCGAGCGCCGGCCCCTCCCCCTTCCATCCAAGGTTGGAATACATAGTACTCATGGGGCTGAACCGGCGCACACGGGTTGTTGAAAAGGTTACTCTCCTCAGAAGGCCCTTCCGAGAGCGTTCAGGGTCCGAGGTCATGCGTGTCTCGTGTCTCTTGACATGGGCGGACTGAGACCAGAGCACGAGTAGGCCTCATGCACAATTCCCAACGCGGCGACTGTTTTTTTAACCATGTACGGTTCGTCGCCGGCTCTGCACCACACCTTCGATGCTCACCGTCCCCTAGGCCGGGAGACCCTGCATCGTGGAGCTAAATTCTGAGCTATGATGGGCCAGCAGGGATCCCGGCTGACGCTCATGCAAGTGTGAATGCACAGCGGTTAGGTGCTTGTACACCACGTCCTACTTCAAGCGTATCCAATCAGGTAGCGTACTTGCCTCGCGGGCTCGCTGGGCCGTTCCCGTTACTCCACTCTAGCGTCGCTCCGCCCATCAAAGTCTCATTGCTTCTTAGGGAAGGGGAGGTTGGGGCGGAGCTTTTTTGTTTTGGTCTCTCAGCATTTTCTGGAAAGAAAATTCAAAGAATAAAAAAAAAAAGGGGGGGAGCGGGTCAAGAAGACGATTCGTCTCGTTTCTTTCCGCAGGTCTCCTATTGACTAAACTACGGGAGGATCGGGCAGACGTAGGGTGGCTCTAGAACATGAAGGCAAGAAACACCTAATCGCAGACTTTATCAAGTGGAACCAAGGTCCTCCTGCCCCCCGCCGAGCCCGCGTTACCCCCTAGGCGAGCACGAGGTGGGAGAGGTTGCCCAGGCCGAGCCTACTGCTAGCTACATTAGCTTACCCGTTGCTCCCAAGCAAGGGCGTGCACGACCATCCGGAGCTCCCCCAGACTAAAAGGCTCCCCAATGGTCTCAAGGCGCCATCACTGGGCCATCAGTTGGGACGCCGGCGCCGGGTGGCGACAGCAAACCATCCTGGCAGGTGCCGAAAATAAAATACACTTTGAGGGTTGTTCAGCTTCTGCTTCCCTCGGATGGGAGGGGAAAGTCACATGAAGATCTGCGCACGCAGTCCAGGTCCGGGCTCCGGTCCCGAGGGGGAACTTTTTTTAACAGCTTCCCAACCACTAGCATACCCGCCAATTTACAGAGACGAGCTGGCACACGCCGGGAGGCAGACGAAAACGCAATTCTCGGTGGATATCCCGTAATCCGTTGGCAGAATGGCGTCGGGCCTTGTCGCTTGTTGCCTTGTCCACAAATCTGCCTCTCCGCTTCACTACCAGGATCCCTCACCCCTCTCTTCTCTTTCCTCCCTTGCTCCCCCCCCCCCCCCCCCTCCGAGTCGTAATCGGTCGCTGGGAGGATGGATATCGCCCAGGGGGGCAAGGGCGTGAGGGACACTTCCTGGTGGTCGAAGAGGGTCGCGGTTGCACGGTATGGTACACCTGGCTATGCCTAGCCCTTCGGGTTTGGCTTTATCGTCCCGCGCCAGCCTCCATTCGAGTGTGGTAACGAAACCGCTCCGCAATCAACCCAATCATCGCCCACCACGTCTCGAGCCCACACTACACACCACCACACCACCGACCACTGACCAGCTCATTCTCGCTAGTGGGTCCGACGCCTGGCCACTTGCCCCCCCCGGAGCGAAGAGGGAGGGAGAAAAAAAGACTCTCCAGGCCGAGCCCCTCTGGACGCTATCTCACTCATTACACGTACCGTCCAATGGGTGCCCCTATCACAAGGGGCCTGTCGGGTTGACCTGCTATCCTGTCCTCCCCATTGAGGATATTTTCCATATATGCTGCCTGAGGCTAGTCGGGATCTCTCTTTTTTTTGCTCTCGCCTTTCAGCGATCCTCCCGCGTGGACACCCTCGGGGTGCGACTTGTCATGCAAATCATAGCTACCGCGGGTTCCCACACCCCCTCGTAGCCCATCCTATTCGTTGATGGGCCTGCATGTGCGGACCGTTTTCCGCCCTACATGGAAAGCCAGGATTTGGAGCGATGGAACACGATGGTGGAGGAGTGGGGAGCTGTGAGAGGTGTGGCGTCAGTCTCGTCAGAGCTAGCCCTTTGTGCCTTTCTCACCAGAATGAGAGGCTACCGAGCGGCCAAGTGGTGCTACAGGCAAGGCACTCTGCAGGGAAGCAGGTGTACTACCTACACTAGACACAAGGTCCGCTGCCACAGCAAACCGCTTGTGTCTAGATATCAGCTGCACCCATGTCAAGCAAGGGAGGAGGGCAAGAGGGGAGAGAGGTGGGGGAGCGAAGGTTCCGACGCCTGCTGAGCATTGCATTGTCGTCGCCGACGATGAGGTAGCCTGATGCCAAATCAGCAGCTGGGCCCGAAGGCCACCAACGAACACGATGCCAATATTGCGGGTTGGAGGTCCAATAACCGGGCGCAACCCGATGGGAGGGCTGCACGACGGCGACAGGTTCTGGACTTCGGCCTCGGGCTACGCTTGGAGACCTGGACCATGACGAATTTACCCAGTTTTGCCTTTCATATCGGGCAATATCGACCTCGTCTCCAACCCTGGATTCTTCCAGCGTCGGCGCCCAGTCGAACCCGTCTTCTTGGTCTCCATGGCTGCAAAGACCCGTAAAATCTGCGCTCGCTGGCCTTGCTCCTGCGTGTGCAGGTCCTCTAGCTTGGATGCTCCCTCTCTCCTTGCGTTCGGGGCCTCGCTAGCGGCTCTGGGAGCCCCGGGTCGGTCGAACACCGATTCTGACCTCCATCTAGTAGCATCCTTTCCCCCCATCCCCTCCGTCTACGAACCGTGTCTATCGAGGTCCCAGCTATCATCTACTACTCCCCCATCGCCGCTTGGAGGGGCGGGGCCCGCGAGACGGAGAGCTCTGAGGCTCCAAAGCTATACTTGCCTAGAGGAATCCCTCACACTGTGCAGGCTCTGGGTCAAAATCCGCTTTGGGTCTAGCTGGACCCTCACCGCTCTTTCGCTCATGAATAAAGATACCCCCCCCCTAGCCTTGTGCGATAATAGTAGAGGCTACGGACGAGAGCTGGCCCACCCTGGAACAGAAAAATCAGCTCGGACCAGAACGGTTTCTTGTCGAAGAGCCAATGGTCAGCCACATGAGGAGGGGGCAAGGAAAGCTCCCGCCAGCTGCTCCACCAGAGATGGGCAAGGCCATGTCTGTCCGCTGCTCAGTGCCCGCTTCGGGGTTTCTCGCAGAAGACGGTGTCAAGCTCTTGCGCCCGCACAAGCCCTCGCGATTTCTCTCGGGCGCTCCGTCGGAGCCCTTAGGCTGAGAGTGACCAACAAACGGCCCGCACGCGGCGCCGGCGACGCCTCGGTCCAGAAGAGGGTGACCACAGACGCGGGAATGACCTGCCCTTTGGCGAACTGGACGGCGGAAGCGAGCCCTATCAGCGGGGGTCGCCAGCGCAGGCAGCGCTTCCGCGGTGTCGATCCCTGTGCCCGAGAGTGCAATCCCGCCTCGCCCTCGGCAGCCACACCACAAACCACGCAGAACGCAGCGCAGGGAGGAACTCAACCCAGACTTCACGTGGACGTCAGCCCGGATGGTAGACAAAGCTGGCCAGGCACCCTAGGATGTTGAGGGGAAGATCCTTTCCCGCTTCCTGCAAAGGAATCTGAGTATGTATCGGCTAGCACCCGGCCTATGGTCAGCAAATCTAGCCAGACTAGAGGGCGGCACGCTGCTCAGCAGCCAGGGCATGCCGGCATGTAGGTAGTCCTTTCCCACTCTTCTCTTTCCGCCTGCTACTGCTACTGTACCTACGTGCTCACTTGGCCCACTCGGTCCCCGCCCCCGCTCTGAGTTTGGTCTGGACCTCGTCCATCCATCTCCTTGGCCGTGGCCCCGTCCGTCCTCCCCATTCTTAGCTAGGAGCTATATGATGATGACGACGATGACAGCCCGCCCACCAAGGCGTCTTCCCTGGAAGGAATCGAAGGACTGAGGAGGTGCGTGAGACATCTGACGAAACACACAAAAAGACGCGACTCGTCGTCGTACGACACTCCAAGGCCCGTTGATATATTGAATTCTTGCCCAACCCGGCCCATTGTCTTACTGAGGGCCGACCCAGCCACTCAAATTGGTTAATTGGCGTTGCTGCTGTGGAGCGCGAGGCTTGCAAGGGCCTCGCTGATCGCGAAGTGCGAATCCTTTTCGTTTCCTCCCCTCCCCCCCCTCCACCCTCCCCCCTGCTGCTTCTGCTTGCGCGCTGCGCTGCGAGCTGCGAGCCCACCCTGCGGCTGCGGTCCCTGCCCTCTCCCCCTGCAAGTCAACCGTCAGTGACCCTCTTAGTCCGAGGCAGTGGCCGCCTGCACAGCAGCTCCCTCATGCCATGCCAACACGGATGCCGGGTTACTGCATTGGTAGCTTCGCTGGGGTCATGTACAATGGTCGATCTCTGGCCCTCAGGTGCATATCGACTGTCCTACCCACGCCCAGCCCGTACAAACCACGATAGGTGAGCCAGGCAAAAGCTCGGCTGCGTAGGCAGGCGCATGATCTCCCCGAGCATACATAGGGCATAGAGAACGGTATGTGCATAGATCGAGCAGCAACCAGAGGCCGGGGGAGGGGGGGCCTGTTGCGGCAGCGCCATCGCCGTACATATCTGCACTCCTTCGCATCGGGATGTGGCATGCGGCCCTCTTGAACATGGGGCCTGGGGAAGGATCATGTACGATTGTACAGATTATCTTCTCGCACATGGGTAGCGCCCGTCCCTACAGTCCGACTAGCGTTCGGGTCGCTCCCCCGCACACACCTATATACATTTGCGTGCTGTCGGTATCCTAAAGCGAGGAGCAAGCTACTCGATCAAGCAATAGCCCGCGCCTGGGGCGGGCCAAGGGTCCCATCGACACACAGCATCGCGCCGCTGCTTCGCCGTGGTGGTGCAAGCAGGAGCTTCCTACAGCGATTGGCCTATGAACCGTTGCTCTCTTCGCACACGACGAGCAACGGCCCGGCGCAGGGCATGCACAAGGCGACTTCCGCGAGCCTTCGGCCGGGGACTTCGATGGCACAAACCCCACCTCGCTCCAAGACAAGGAGGTCTCGGCTTGTTGATGGTGCGCGCTACCCATGTCTCTTGAGACACCTCACCCATGCCATTCTCAACCTAGGCGGGCAGCACGGCCGGAGCTGATGGGGGGTCGCCTACGACGGAGGGAGGGAGGGGAGGAAGAGGCTGGGCTTTTTTTGCGACCTCCTCCTCCGTTCCCTCCTAGTAATTTTCGCCATAATCCGATAGTGTCCAGGGGTCCTTGCTGAGAGGGGGTGAGGAATGGCGGGGGCCGAGGAGGGGGGGAGATGAGGGCAAATCATCTCTTCTCTCTCTCTGCGTCACAAAGACCAGGCAGGCGGCGGCGTCCGTCTTGTCCGCCTCCCGGGGATTCGAGAGCCACACACAGATGCGCGTAGCCCGGTGCAGATGGGACACACGACCAGACGCAAGTATGATATGCAGATGTACTGTCCCCTTCTTTTTTTTCCCTGTGTGCTTGCTTCTTGCCTTACCCTCGCGCATGATCCCAGTTTAGGAGCCGGACTTCTGGGAATAAGACGTTCGTGGGTTTCGCGGGTGCTCCCACCGCTTCCGTTTCCTGTTTTCTGTTTCCCATTTGTATGACCAACGCGAATCGAACCCGTCGCTCCCCCCCCCGTCACTCTCACCCCCTCAGGGCTCAAGGGGGGGGTGGACGGGGGGGCCGTCCTTCGCGAAAGGCGACGCACCTACACACACATACACGACTCAAGCTCACATCGCATCAGATCATGAACCCTTGCCTCCCTCCCCGCCTCCTCTTCTACGACCCCTTCCTACCCCCCTCCCCCTCCTTTACTCCGGTCGTCTTTTCCAACCTTTGAATCCCAGCACACAGTACGAGGATACGGTACCCGGGCCAATTGCCTATCTTCGAACTGCATCCCACGTTGGCAGGCTCCTGCCTGCTGTTTCTCCTCACATCATCCCTGCCGTTTGCGCGGGTATCCCATGAGGGACGGGTGGAAGATAGACTGGCATTAGGCGCCGTCATGCCGTTCCGGGCCCCACCGCCGGCTAGACTGCACTATCACAGCCTCGACCAGGTGGGTGGGAAAAACGCAGCCCGTATTTATCCAGGTAGGTCTTAGCCGTCCCGGGTGGGGGGAAGGAAGGTGCACTTGGGTGCCCTTAGTGCCCTTGCGATAGGGGACGTCGCAGGAGTGCGGGAATGCTCGGACTTCGGTCGATATGGCACTAGATGAGTGTGAGTATATTCGGCTCCTCGAGGTTGAGGGAAATTTGCAGTTCCAGCCCGCCTGCCCAACAACACCTTCCCTCTTCCACTTTTGCTATTGATGGAGGAGATCCGTACCACAGGTATCGGAACCCCAGTGCAATCACGTCTACGTACGTACATGGCTCGCCACGGGCTCCATCCATCGGGGCACCAGGAGCTAGGGTTCCTATCTGGCACCTGCTCCAAACAAAACACCTCAGGGAGGCGAGGCCGCAGCCAAGAGGGACCCTAGCCTGACGTGATGTTGCCTCTCCACACCACGAAGCTAGCGGACGGGAGGGGAGGGAGAGGCCTGAGTGCCACCACCTCGTCCTTCTCGAGAGGGCCAAGCTTTGGTGATACGTCGAGCGGACGGGCCTCGCCCACCCTCCCCTTGTCATTCATGCGACCGATGCCGCTAGATGACAGCCCCGTGGTCTCCAGAGGGAGATCGCTGGCAGGGGCGGCCAAGTCCAACATGGATCGTGCTAAAATAGGTAGGTATTCAGAGCGCGTGGTCTACAATCTGTCTGTTGCTCCCTTGCGTAGATGCCCACGAGAGGCAAATGGGGATTAGAGGTGCATGAACGCCTGGGACGGGCATGATTAGTTGCGGGCATTATACCTCACAGCCGCCAGCGGTCCCGCCCTTGCCTTGGGAGGGGTGGGATGGGTGGTGCGCCGGGAGGCCCGCTGGGGGATCCCCATCGGCCCAGGTTTGTCGTCCAGTTGCATGAACTACTGTCGCCGTCGACCTTCCCGCCCCGGCGACATGATGATCGTGCTGCAGTCGGGGATGCACGTCACACCACGAGTCCAGTGCTTTAAGGTTGAGTTGCAGGAAATGGGGCAGTGGGTTATGTGGGATGCTGGCTGCTTTGGAGCATAGGAGAGGCAATGGCAGGAAACATCGTGAAAACGCGACAGAGCATAGCATAGACCATGACGCCAATCGCACTTGCATCTTCCCACCCTCCTCTCCCGCCCATTCCCCCCCCCCCTTTTCCCCCAGTCAGTCATACACACACCAGGACAAACATAGCGAGGCGCCTGCATAAAAGGCCAAAACGTGGGGTAGCAATGTGTCTGAGTGAGCAGCCGTCTATTCAAGACTCTGTGGGCTGCTATGGGTAACACGCCTTGTTTCGACCGCCGGACAATCATTCCCAAGCTGTGACTGGCAGGTATGTAAATAGCACATCGGGGCGAGCTGGGGGCTGCAGACCGGGGGGAACGTGCTTCCCTCCCCAAGAGCGGGCGCACAGTTTTGCTTGTATGTAGCAAGCACGTTGTTTCGCAAAGCGTTGAAAATAGCATCTCTAATTTCACTCAACCCTCATCGACCCTTCAGAGTTGTCTCTCGGGGGGTTCTGGAAACGCCAATCATCCGTCAACCATGGAACGGCCAGAGATGGGTCGGTGCCGCTCGTCACACGTTGTTTTCCTCCACTTGGCCCATTCCCGTCCTTCTCGACCTTCCCTCTACTGCCGCCCGACCCGTAGTAGTAGTACTCGACGACCGAGGGCTTCGCCGCAGCGGATGCTGGCCTCTGTGCTGGGCCGTCCAAAAGTTCCGGCCGCCGGGCTTCCCCTGGCAGGTTTTCTACTCAGACCTGTCGAATTTTTGGGGCGGGTTCCCGAGGTGGTGTGGCAGCCTAATCAAAAAGAGCGTGTGCCTCGCATCGGCACTTGCTTTCCTCCCAGCTTACGAGCCGTCGAGGAAGAGAGAGAGGGGGGGGGGGAGGGGAGAGCAGGCGTCTGATGTTGGTGGTGGTGCGTCGTTGTCTGGTGCCGACCAACTGCGTTTGTGTGCTGCAGCGCACTGCACTGCACTACACAGGTGCTCAGGAAGGTGCGCAGGCGCATACAGGCTCCATTCTAGCTAAGGCTCACATGACATCGCGCGGCCCACGAGCGGACAAAGACGCGCTAGACGTGTCGCAAATGGACCCCGTCGCCGTGCCAGCCGCCTGGCGGGTAAAATTCTCGGTGTTTTTTATCGCGGTGCGGGAGCCTCCAACGTAGTTGCATCATGAACTGTCTCGAGAAAAGGGCGAGACAAGTGGTACGAAGAGGCGCCTAGTCCTCCCTGGAGAAGAACCCACCCTCCATCGCTTCTAGGCAGTGCGAATGGCGCATACAGAGTGACCAGCATCGTAAGAACGAAAAGTGAAGCAAAAAAAAAAAGGGGGAAAGATGCCTCAGCCGAGCAAACCACTCATCCCCCCGGCAGCAGAGCCGGTCTATGGCAAGAACTTTGACACCTGGAACTCGGTCAGCACCGGTCACCAGCGTGCTGAAATGACCGGTCCCCAGGGATGGAGGGACTCGCGGAACCGGAAGCTCCAGAGCCAGTTCGTCTCGGGACACTCCGGCGGCAAGCGGCTCTTCGACACCGTTGGGGCCGGCTCTCCCGATTACGACGACAAGTCCAAGACCTTCATCCCCGGGGAGCTACGGGCTCGAACCATGAACAGCGTCGCAGATATGCTCAAGCGGCCCAGTACTATGCACCAGCCAGATTCCCGCAAGGAGACGACCCCGTCTGCGTTGCCACCAGGGAAGGGAAATGTCACAGCACAGGGCAGCAGTACCGCCAACTACATGCCTGTAGAGGGCGAGATGCTCATGGCGAAGAGGAAAGGGGAGGATGGGGCCACCGAAGCTCGCAGGGGACAAGGCAGGAAGCTGCTCGACGGCCTCACGATATACGTAAACGGCAGCACCCACCCCATCGTGTCGGACCACAAGCTCAAGCACCTGTTGGCTGAGAACGGCGCCCGCACGTCGCTCCACCTCGGGCGCCGGCAGGTAACACACGTCATTGTAGGCAGGCCAGCTGGTGCGACCGGCGGAGCCGGAGGTGGTCTTGCGGGTGGCAAGCTAGACAAGGAGATCAAGCGCGTCGGGGGCTGCGGTATCAAGTTCGTGGGCGTCGAATGGTATGTAATGGCCGTCTACCCCCTCTCCCCCCCATTCGCAATGGCCACCACCCAGTCGAATGTGTTTGTTTAGCAAGGTGCGGACTGCTAACGGGAGACGAACTAGGGTCCTAGAGAGCATCAAAGCAGGCAAGCGGCTTTCCGAGGCGAGATTCGCCCCTCTGAAAGTGGCTAGTAAGAGCCAGCAGAGCGTGTTAGGCGTCTTCTCGAAGGCCTCGGAGACGCAGCAGCCCGGTCGTGGGTGAGGGCGCGGGCGTTCGGGGCGAGACGCGCACGTCTCACCAGCCCTGACTCCTTGCTTTGGTCGGCGGTTGACGGGAATGTTTGGCTACAATATGCATCATACATTGGTCTGCATGGCAAGGGGGGTCTTCTAGAAGTAACCTCGAGGAACGAGGGCAGCTCTCTGCTGCATGAGCATGGTCATGGGCTGGGATGGACACATGGGCATACGGACATACGGACACGGAATGGCGCAGGTTGACGGCTTCGTGCATACTTGCATACCTGCCCGAGGGAGGGGACCTCGACCGTGGCCCCTGCAATGAATTACGTTGTAATGAGAATATCATGGACACTTGTTTATTCACTTTCGGAGAGGAGGGTTCCTGGTAGACCTGGTAGATGTTGACGCGGCTACGGTGCGTGGTGGGCAGGAGATATTACCCTGCGCCTTGTACATGTGTCCCGCGATCACAAGCATCTCTATCCCCGGCCTGGACAGCGGGAGTGTTCATACTTACCCGAGGCCAGCCGAGTCCGGAGTTTCTCCTCCTTGCCCCTGACAAGCTGGGCCCTTCACCCTTGAGGGCCACGAGAATACCGGCATCCGGGGTTCCAACGGCCATGGTCGGCACCTATACCGTTCATGGAAACTGTTTTCGGTCGGCGTGTGTTTGTGCTACCTGCACTGAAACACTTATACGGCGTCGTGGGAGCAAGAGTATATAGCCTTCCGCTCGTACAAATGCCGGTGTCGTAAAGAACACCGAGGCTAGTAGCTCATCTCCCATCTATCTCCAGGTCGTGTCGGACTATTTATATTGCTTCGGCCGCTGCTGCCGCCTTGTGTCGCACGCTGCACCTCGACTTGGTACAAGGACAATCATCAGTTGATCACTATCCGGTGACCTAGACTAACCCTACTCCCCTATTACTCCGTCCGCTCTGGAGATACTTGGGCACCATGGTGAAGGGTATATTGTGCGCCGCGTCCGGCGACCTGTGGAAGGATAGGGGCTCCTTACATGATCCCTGCGATCTCTAGCGCTTCCGTGGTGACGCACGCACTACCACGACTGACCGGCCTGGCCGAATAGCTAGACGGATACCGGGCGCTAGGAACTTGTATGCGGCCTCTGATTTGTTTGATGGCGCCTTCCGCTCGTGTTTCTGGGGCCCGAGGAGCGGTAGCTGGCGAATAACAAGCAGGCGTGTAGTAGGGGGAGGGGATGGGGAGGTCCAAACACATGGCCATGTACCCTCAACTGCCACACCGGCAGAGCACGTACCACGCAGTAGCTACGATGAAACATTTCTAGCATCCTCGAGTACCCATTGGCCCCTCGGGTACGAGTCGCGGCCACGGGTGGCACGCCGCGACACCATGCGATGGTCGCAGTGGCTGGCGCACGAAAGCCTTGACTGCACGTATCCGGGCTGCCACTACCCTGGTGCGGTTGGCGCCGAACAAGCTTGCTGGCTATCCCTCTCACACTTTCGTGACACTCGGGATCATCTCAGACGCCTTTCGGAAACGTGGTAGGCGCGCCATTAGTCCTGCAGCCGGGCGGTTCAACTGAGTCGTCTCCAAACATCAACCCTGTCGTTTTCCCCCAGGCACAACGCCTCTTCTTTCATATATGGGGAAGATTAAGGTATACCATAATCTTCGTCGTTGAAGGCGTCCCGTCGAGGGAAAGAGCCGCCGGTTATGACTCACCCACTCATCACGCCTGGGAGCTGGTTCTCTGCAGGCGGGGAGGTATCACCACGGGGAGCGCAGACTATACAGAGTCGGCCATTAGTCCACTCGAGGCCATATGCAGCCCCTTTACAAGGCTAGTAATTTATGTTGACTAATATGTGCCAATGAGAGCAATCGCCACAACTATGACGGCCAACCACGAGGAGGAGTGAAGCTGCCCGCCATGTCGGGTCAGCACTAACACTGGCCCAACCGAGAAGCCTGGCTCTGCACGATAAGTAAATCGATGATGGTGCGTCGGCACTCCACCGGATGCATATTTAAGACCATTTGTGCAACCGGTGGTCTGCCGGGCTGCATGCTGATGTGGTGGTGTGGTTCAACAGCAGTACCTGCGACTTGCTAAGGCGGGGAATGTCCCACTCCTGGCACGTAAACTCCATGATCTTGTAACGAATGGGGGTGAAAGATGGAGATATGCTCAGAAGCGCTTGTATGGGGAACTGGAGCTGTGGTGTCAAAGCTAGACGAAAGCTCATATTTCGGCGATTCAAGTATTGCTTCACCAGGTGGTATTAAAATGTATCAGCTAGGTGTACCGGCGAAGAGTAAATTCTCTTAGTCACAAGATCAATGCATGAATATCGTCAGATGGAAGTTCTCAACAAGGCCGTGCGTATTGGGTACCCAGGGGCGAGGATGAAATCTACTTTGCCATGTTGGACTGGAGACTCCGGCCACGCCATCTACCTAGAAGAACATGTTTCCGCTATACCATGAAAGTGCCGGTAGTTATAAGAAGGAAGGAGTAAAAAAAAGGTAGCAGCAGACAGTCTCGATCTGTCAATCTTCAGGAGATGGGTTAATACAACCGCATGAGCCTGACGCTGTTGCCGAGTTAGTGTCATTCGAGAAGGGAAGGATAGCCAGTTACGAACCGTTCCCAATTACGCCATGCTGCTTTGTTGAGAGCAATGCCCTCGAGGCAATGGATATAGCCCATGCATGATGGGTGTGCGAGGGACTGACTCTGGTGGTCCCGAGGGTTGGCGACGACGGTGAGTCACACTCTCGCTCAGCCATAAGGCACAGCTAGTCGGTGGAATCAGTCCTTGCCCACTGCCGAGTACAGACTCAAGGATCAGGGTACTGAATTTTAGGAGAGAGCTACGTGTGAGATGAGTGCTGTGCTGTCTCGAGTGGCAGGTCCCTGCGTTTGCGGTATAGTCAACCAGTGCTCCTTCTAAGGGACGTGGAGTGACTCAACCTCCTCCTACCAACTACGCCAGGATAGAAAGACATTGAATCAAGGTAGTTTACATGTTCAATATGAGTGCGAGGTATACACATTGATTTGACGAGACCCTCCTCCATGCTACCTGGGTAGGGTAGATCATCAAGGTGGGCTAAAGGTCTCTAGACTATCCCGAGATATTCTACATTTTGACAGCAAGAGAAACCGGAGCACGCTTTTGCTAATATGAATATTTCCAACCTAGGAGGCATATACACAGGCGGCTCAGAGCTTTGCCCTCGCCTCGATCGACTGGTGCCGGTGCCCTTGTTGTTTGAAGTAGTCGCGAATCCTCTCCCTCGCCACATCGACCACGCTGGCGTCCTCCACCGTCGACGGGACGTTCACGGACTTGTCGAACTCGCCGTGCGTCGCGTTCTCAACCAGCTCTCGGAGCACGCGACGCAGCGTCTTGCCGGAGCGCGTCTTGGGGATCATGCCTTTCCCTTGTATCATACCCCCTAGGGTGGCGATGGCACCGACCTGCGAACGAACGAGAGATTGGATCTCGCCCAGGAGCTTGTCGTCGGCCATGTCGGTGCTGGTGCTGACAAAGGCGAAAGGCATCTGGCCCTTGAGCGCATCCGGGATGCCGACGACGCTGGCCTCGGTCACCTGGGGGTGGCTGGTGATGGCCTGCTCCAAGGTTCCTGGGAAGTGCGTTAGCGTTAAGACTGGCCAATATTGCAAAGGGGAGGGGGAGGCAGGTGGGTTTACCTGTGCTCAGGCGGTGGGCGGCGACATTGATGATGTCGTCGGACCTCGCCATGATGTGTATGTAGCCATGCTCGTCGACGATGCCCGCATCGCCCGTGTCAATCCACTTGCCGCCGAATCGCTTCAAATAGCCCTTGTAGAAGCGCTCCTCGTCCTCCCAGAGCGTCCTAAACGCCGTCGGAGCCAGAGGGAGCGCTAGAACGATATTGCCCATCTTGCCTCGCGGGACCTCGTTGCCCTCGTCGTCCACGGCGCGCACGTCGAATCCCGGCATCGCCTTGCCAGCCGACCCAGGCCTGATCCCAAGGGGTGGGTGGCCTCTAATTTCTGTCTTACGGTCCTTGCCGGCATGCGGGACGAGCGAAACGCCCGAGATGGGCGACCCGGACTCGGAGCTCCACCAGTTGTCGATCACGTTCGCCCCTGGGGCGCCGTACCGCTTCAGCAGCTCCTGATACATGGTGACTATGGCGGGCTCGGACCGCTCGCCAGCGAGGAAGATGGCCTTGAGGCTGCGCAGGCCGCCTCGCTCGCCGATGTCAGAGATGAACTTGTTCTCTGGGTCTTCCTTGCGGATGGCGCGCAGGGCGGTGGGGGCGGTGAACATTGTGCTGATCTTGTACTCGTCGACCATGCGCCAGAAGGCCGACGCGTCGGGCGTGCCGACAGGCTTGCCCTCGTAAAGCACGGTGGCCGCGCCAGTCAAGAGGGGCCCGTAGAGGGTGTAGCTGTGAGACACGACCCAGCCGATGTCGCTGAAAGTTCCAATCTGCAAAGGAAAGGGGGGTTTCATATTAGCAAGTCTCTCCTAGACATCTTAGGCGATGGAGCTCGGTCAAGGAAGCAACCCACCACGTCCCCCGGGCCGTGGATCCCGAACAGGTAGCTGATGGAAAGGTGAAGACCGACGGCATGGCCACCTGCCTCCCGTAGCACGCCCTTCGGAAGTCCGGTCGTCCCGCTGGTGTAGATGATGTAAATACCGTCGGTCGACTTGACGGGAACGCACCCGGCCCTGATGTTCCTCCCACGGGCGCTCTTGACAAGGTTCTGCCAGCTGCGCTCGCCGGCCTCGGTCTTGTTGAGGGGGTGCCAGCTCAGCTGCTCGCGCTGCCAGATGATAGTACGAGGAGGCTTCCATGACGACTGGCGCACGGCCTCCTCGACTAGTGGGCGATAGTTGATGGGCGGCTTGTTGCCGTCGATGCCGCACGACGCCGTCAGAATGGCGACGGGGCGCGAGGCCTCGATGCGCTGCGCCAGGGCCTGGGACGCGAAGCCGCCGAAGACAACGGCGTGGATGGCGCCGAGGCGGTTTACGGCCAGGATACCGATGAGGGTTGCTGGCACCATGGGCACTGGACAGCGGTTAGCTTAGCATGGGCATGTGTTGTGCATGCAGCCGGCAGCGGCCAATGGCTCTTCCATCGAACCCGGGCAACTTACTATAGACCAGGACGACATCCCCCTTCTTGACGCCTTCCTGGCGGAGCACGCCGGCGAAGATTTCAACCTCGTCCAGGAGCTGCTTATAGGTGATACGCGTTTTGGTGTTGGTGACCGGGCTATCGTACAGGATAGCCGGGGCGTCTCCGTTGCCTGCCAGTACGTGACGATCGACGCAGTTGTAGCATGTCGAGATCTCGCCGTCTGGGAACCACTCCCAGTGGTCGTGAGACACGCCGCTTCCCAGCTCCTTCGTCTTCCGCGCCAGCACCTTGGAGGGCTTTTTGTGCCAGTGCAGCTGCTCGGCCTGGTGCCCCCAGAAGCCCTCTGGGTCCTGGAGCGAGTGGGCGTGGACCTCGTCCTGCGGGTGAGCCATGGCGCAAGTGTGATACGGGGTGCAATGCCGGCGTGGACGACGAAGCCAACACAGACGCTGAGGGAATGCAAGGCAGAGAGCTAGGTACTTGAAGTGCACGCGAAGGCGTCGTCGCGAGAAAGGAAGCCACGACGTTGAGCCACTAAACTCTCAATTGGATATCCTCGGCTGCGAACTTCAAACCGACTGCCAAGGCAGGCACCAAAGGAGGCACTCTCGGACCGGCGGTCGAATGCGTGGATGTCGTGACGGGATGGTCGAGTCGCCGAGCTTCCCCGCATTGCTTTACCGATCTGCCGTAGCTACGCTTCCTCCCGTCGCCCGGGGCTCCCCGCTCCCCCGGCCTGCACTTTCATGCCAAGCCCGCCTCTCCATGGGGAATCCGCCGGCTGGATGCAAGGGCGCGCTGGCCAATAGGTGACAATGTAAATAGTCTCCTCCCCAAAATCTCAACGCATAGAGAGGACGACGGCTACAAAATGCACTACACCTGATACTGTTGCTAGTTAACTGACTTAGCATTTGGATGCCACTGGATGCGCCGCAACAGCGATCGGCCCTTTGCTCAGATACAGCGCGCCGCCTTGGGCACAGCCTCCTAGCCGGGGCTGGGACATGGCCAGACAGAGGACAGGCGGTGGAGTGGGGAGGCTTGTATGAGAAGTCGAAACAAAACACGAAGGCCTCCTTATTTTAAGATTGTAAGTCGCTTCCGAGCGCCACTGTGTCGGGCGGCGGTTGTTGCGGGACCATCTTTATCTGAGTCTACCCAAGCACGCAGTCTGGTTCGATGTCTTGGACATGGAACCTTCTACAAAATAGCCCCTGTTTGCTCGTTAGTGTCGGGATTTGAAGGCTACCGCTGTCTTACATTTGCTATCATAGGCGCTACGCTACGAAAAGATACAGAAGGCTTATAGGGCCAGCAACGATGCCCATGCGCTTACAAGGCCGTCTACTGGGGGGTTTTTTTATAACCCTCAACGTCGCCCACCACTCTCTACCCGTACCAAGTTAATAAACATGCCGTAGTGCAGATACGGTAGATTATATGCTTTGCTGCTCTGCTGAAAGAATCATCGCTTTCTTTGATTGAGGTACCCTGGAATGCAGCGTCTCGCGCCTGGGACATATATATATGGCTTGCATGTTCCGACACGATCAATGATCGGTAGAGGCATCCACAGGCGATTGATCGAGAAGCTTGCAAATCACAAAGCCCGACAAAAGTCTGTCTCTCTTCCTCCACACTAAAGAGAAAGAGGGGAAGAAGGAAGGATGGGCATGAAGGTCGCAATATTTCGTGTCTTGCAACAGACACACTCATCAAGATCCCTCAGCGGCATGTGCAGCCACCCCGTTTCTATAGGTAGCATTGGTCAAACGTTCCCCTCCCAGCCTCCTGATTCCTCTGGCCTGACGTTTCAATATTGGAGGACAACTGGCACACATCTCGCCACTTGCCTGCCTGCCTGCCTGCCTGGCGGAAGCAGAGCAGAGAGACTCGAGTGGCAGTCCGGCTTTCACGAGCCGACCAGCCGCACTGGCAGCCATACGAACGCGGCTGACCCTCCGGAACACGAACGCGAGAGATATCGCGTCGGAGCGGGGATGTGCGTTAGCCGCACGGCGAGCACGCGTCGAGATTCTACTTCGGGAGCGTCCTGCTCTCTCCCATGTCTATCACCCATCATCACACTCCGCTTGGCGAGGCGCCCGTGGGGGGGGGGCAGAGTGGAGGGTGCTTTCTCAATCGGTGACAACCCGAGCGGCTGCCCAAGCCATCGAACGCCTCTCAGGCCTGAGATCCTGGTCTGGTCACATTTTTATTGCTCCACTGTTATCAGTCAACTCCTGTCAGCAGGGGAAAGCAGTGGCAATCTCGCTTGTGGCTCGTCGGCTACGTCCACACCCCCCTGCCGCCGTCGCCGGAGCGTGGCGCCGAGCCCGCTCTTGCGGCCAATCTCGCGTGGGATGACGGGTCGCATCTTGCAGGAGCGCCACCAGCGCAATAACCGTTCGCGCGCCATCGCTGACGGTACCTGCGTTAGAATAGGCACCGCCTTTGCACCGGCAGCGAATAAGAGGGCATGGCGGTCGACACCTGAGTCGAGGTAAACAACACCGCCGGTGGTGACGCCATGGAGGCCGCCTCGAAGACAATGCGCGCCACTCTGACTGGCCTAAATAAAAGGGAGAGAGAGAAAAGAGAGAGTGAGTGCGAAAAAAAAGAGCTTGTTAGGCCGAGGAGCGGCCAAGGACGATGTGTGCAAGCGCAACACGTCAACTCAGTCCGATTGCGCGGACTGCTCGGGTGTACTAAGATCTTCTCTTTGGAAGCGGGGGAGGCCACCTGAAGAGGTAAATAATAAATGGTAGGGATGGCCGGCAGTCCGTCCGACGATCGCTGATCCCTCAGTCAAAGATGAGCGAGCATTCAGGCGATCAAGCGCGGAACGTTGCACGGAGGGCATCTATCTATCTCTCTGAGCGGCTGGATCGCCCTACGTAGTAGCCAGCGGCGCAGCGATATAAACAGTGTGAGGCGAGTAAATTGCCCCTACGACCTCAGCAAGCCCCGGGGCAACGACATTCGTGGTCTTTTGCGGTCGCACGGGAGGCACAGCTGCTGACCTGTACGCATACGAGGGCCGGATAGGACGTCGTCCAGGAATAGTGCCGGCCCTCATTTTATCTTTTCTGCCGTCTGCCCGACGCCGAATAGCTGGGACGAGCATGGGGCCCGCGGCAGATCGGCCCTGGCCAGCGATCACTGTGTCCATCCAGCCAAGCCAGCGTAGAGAAGAGGGGAACAGAGGGAAGAGGGGAGAGGGGATTTGCGCGAGAAACCGGGGTTGGGGGGAAGGGGGGGGGTCTCGCTCCGGACATGCAGAGTGCCTGCCGTTGCTTGTTTACTGAAAAATCTAGGTCGTCAACAAGAGATGTGTTTATCAATATTGCCATGCATAGCGCGCTATTGTCCGGAGCCCATGGCCTTGTTTTTTTAGTATGAAAACTATTGAATGAACCAGGCGCCTGGAACCAGAGCCCGGGAAGCCCAGCGGGAAAAGAGGGTCAGGGTAGTTCCTCACTATCGGCTATTTGACCCATCGTCCCAAATGGCTAGAAACGCTTTCATGCCTAGCGGTAGCTGTCAAAAGACACTGGCACCGGGACCTAGAGCACTGCCGAATGCCTCGCAGGCATGAGAGCTCTTCCGTACAAGACAGACCTAGAGAGAGGTGGCGGAAGAAGGGGGGAGCTTTCGGCATAGAAGGGGAACGGAGGTGTAAAATATTCGCCGGGCCAAAACTGGCCTCCTAGCAATGCTTTGCTTGGCTATGAACCTAGGCTCGCAGAGCATCGGAGTGTTGACAAGAAGCCATAAACACACCCGACTATCTATCAACAATGAAATCTGTGCGCCCGTCGACACCTGTCAACGTGAGTCTGCTTTTATGTACAGGCGGAAGAGAAGATGATACAGGCGGAGCACAAGAAGACAAGATTGGTAGATGATTTGGGAAAGGTTGTTGAATTGATTGTCGAGAGCACCTCCCCGAGGGGAGAGAGCGCCTCGTGGCAACAGGTCCCTTGCCCAGGGATAAGGTGTGACACTAGACCGCACACATTGGCTTTGTTGACAAATCCTCCGCGAACGATGTCGAGCCATCCCATCTCCCCGAACAAATTACAAAGAATCCAAGAAACAGAACCGAAAAGACTTCCCAGCATCGCGTGGACGACTGAACTCCGTAGGACGACGCTCGTAGATGCCCCGGCACCTGTCTTTCGAATGATACTCCAGGTTTCCCACGTCTATCCAACTCCCGTCACCTCGGGGGAGGGCCCCTGCCCCGTCCTCCAAAAAACGCAATCGCACAGCTCCAGTCGTGATTAAGTTGGCGTGGTGCCCACGAATTATATGGTATTATGACACATAGGAAAGTCGTAGGTCATCTGACATGGAAGCAGAACGTCGCGAATTTAGAGAACGAAAGCAGCCAGACCGAGGACACCAGCGAGGGCACCGCCCGAAAGGGCAGCGGCCTTGCCGGCACCGGCGGTGGCAATGCCAGTGGGGGCGCTCTTGGAGGCGGAGGGGCTGATGGTGCCGACGCTCTTGGTGGGGACAACAGCGGTGCTGTTGGAGTAGCTGGAGCTGGGTAAGGTGGTTAGCAAGACGTATTCTACTACCCCATCTAGGGACTCACCAGGTGTGGCAAATGACTGACGAAGAGGTGGTCACGGGCTTGGTGATGGTGCAGGGGCAGTCGGTGATGGTCAGGGTGGTGGCCTGGGGAATCCTGGTTAGCTATCTGCCGTTCTTTCACGATCCGGGGAATCTCAAGAAACTCACCTCAGTGACGGTGTAGGTGGTGCCACCGTGGGTGATCTCGGTGGGGCCGGGGCAGTAGGTGGTGTAAGCAGTGACAACCTCGGTGGTGTAGGTCACGTTGCTCTTCCAGGCGGAGGCGCCAGCGGCAGCGGCAATGAGGACGGCAGCGGAGAACTTCATCTTGACTGATTTGTCGGGGTATTAGGTATGTACTCGAGGAGTAGTATTGTTAGGCTCTATTAGGGGGTATAACGAGTGAAATTGACTGAAGAGTCAAGGTGATTAAGAGCGAGAGTGTGTGGGTGAAGGAGGAAAGGGAAGAGAAGATGCCCAGAGTCGAGAGAATACTCTTATATACAGGAAGGCCCGACAAGGGCCCGAAGGGACGACGGGGGGCGCGCCTGGTGGTGGTGGCATGCCCGTTTGGGGACCGCCGCCCGGGGGGGGGGAAGGCGGCTTGGGACGACGGCCAAAGGTCAGGGGCGGTGGGTGGAGCGCTCGGTGGCGCGCTAGTCAGACTGGGTCGGGTGGGCCTCCTGAGCGACCCATCCGTGCAGGCCTTCCCTGTTCGCAGAGAACAGGTTATTTTAAAATCGGTCAAATCAAATCCTCTTTCCTGACAGAGCCTAGAACAGGGGTGCCAGTTCGGCCCATGGGGCGTGTGTCTTGCAACGGGAGAGCACCCCCAGCGGGTGAGCCTCCTGTCTCTCTCCTGAGCGGAGGCCTGGCAATGTCTGGCTTGACCCCGGAAAAAAAGGGGGTGTGGAAAAAGGTTTGGATACCCGTGAGGGCTTTCTTGCTTGGGACGCTTGGGACGCTTGGGACACTTGGGACCTGCCATACTCTGTTTTCCCTCAATAATTGCATGCGCTCTGGCCTTCCTGCGCCCACGCCCCTACCTCCCCTTCCGACAAACAAACTTGGCTTGGTTCAGGGCCATAATTTCCTTTCCTCTCCACTCCACCCCCCTAACAAAAAGACACTGTTTTGGCAGGCACTGCAGGTAGGTATGTACGTACCCTATTTACCTCCAGCTGTGGTGACTCCTTGATGTTGTTATTCTTGAGATGTCATGCCCCCCCCCCATCATCCCCACCTCAGGCACATAGCTAGACTATGTAACTAGCAGGTGATAGTGCGCTACGAAGTACAAACCGCTCGCATATGCTGATCCGGCAGGGTTGCGGATTGTCCATGCGATGCGTACTGCTAGGCATCCAAACGGATCTGATGGGATGGACTTTCACCTTATCCATTAGCAGGGGAGCTTCGAGCCGGAGTCCGAGTCGAACCTACTAAATGGGGGAAGAGAAACAAAAAGGGCCTCTGGGTGCCCCGAGACCACCTATCTCTCCGCCTATCTTTGCAGGGCACAACGTAGGAGCCGGCTCATCCTCGACTGCTTGCGCACTAATTCCTAGTAGGACTTCGTACCTATGTACTGTACATACCGTCCGCATGTGCTGGGGGGGTGGGTGGCTAGCCTCGGTTGCTGTGTAGAATGATCAGACAATGGACATGACTGGCGCATTGTCCATATAGGCGAACCAACTTTTGTTCGAGTCCTGGAGAATTCTCGACCTGGAATTGGCCGGGGACCGCCGACTCGACACACCTCCGTCCAGTCCAGCGCAGAGTGCAGCAGCAAGAGCTGCTGCAGGTACCAAGCGATCACCACCACAGCAAACATGCAAGGGGAAATTGGGCGACCCACACCCCCTTCTTGCCGTGCCAGGCAATTGTGGCCGAAAATCAGGACAGTGGGCAACAGGGCTCATTTGCCCACTCTTGTGTGTTCCTACTCAGAACCTGGACCCAGACCTGCAGACCTGCAGCGCAAAGACCTGGGCACTGGGCGCGTGCTCCTCCACGGCCTCTTCGGCCTCGGGAGCAACATTTGGCAGGCGCAGTCGCAATCATCTCTGGGCATCTCTTGGCGTGACGTCGTAGACGTCCTCCTCTGCCTAGTAGGTACCCCATTCCGTGCAATTGGGTATACTGCAGTCTCCGCCGGCATCAAACCTAATCAGGGGGCATATTAGGGAAGTTCTGAACGGACTCCCCCCTTCTCTTTCTCTTGTCCTGCTCGTGATTCTAATTAGACAACACCTTGCCCAAGTTGCTTCGATCTCGTTTATCCAGTGGCCCCATACAACGGGGGCAATGTGTGAGCCTTTTTTTTTTCCCCTTGCTCCTTTCTTTTCTCCTAACCTTGCAATCTCCAGCTCTGGGCTCGTAGAAATTTTACCCAATGGAGCTTTGTCTTTTCACTGGAGAATACCAGGCCCCGGCCACCTGGGCCGTGGAAATTGCCGCCGTTATGCTCATCCCGTCCCCGTATCGCCTCGAGGCCCCCGATCGTATTGATTCCGCCGGATGGAACCCGGCACTTGGGTGGGCTCGGTCGCGCGGCCCCCCTTCCCCTCCCCTTTCCAGGTTCTTTTTTTCCTCACTTGGCTGTCTTCCCCCCTGTGGTGTGGCACTGGGAAGCGAAATAGGCTCGTGGTTTACATGGGCTCGATGAATGCGTGACCCGCCTTGCCCGTTGGCCAGCCGTTCCCTGTCACACCGCACGCCTCAATCTGGAGCTCACGACGCTCATCTCGGGGTCTGGAACCCTCGGTGATCTGCCCCCAGATCGGTATTAAGCCAGCTGGGCCAGCTGGGGTGGTGCCCACCGCCTGCATGAACCATCGCCTTGCGCTTGCTGACCTGGCCATCCGAGCTCCCAATATCTCGGAGATGCTCTCTCACTGCCCTGGGAGGTTGCATCCAGGGGCTCTTCGTGCCTGGTCCCGTAACCCTTCCAGCCTCCTTTCTCCAGCTCTTTGCAGCCCGGCAGACCAGGAGGTCGCGTGAGGTGGAGATGCTGGCAAGCTGGGATAGGCTGCCCCTGTGCCCACAGGGCCACATTATGTCCCCAGGGACCAAGAAGGTTTGGACCTAGTAATTAGTATTACAGAGTATGTAATCTGTATACAACAGTATGTTGGAACTTGGCAGCTCGTCCCGGCACCAATTTGCCGATACGAAGGCCCGCCTGGGTTGCGTTCACCGGCGGCGGTTCTTGTAGTCTGCTTCCCCGGCTGGTACGCTGACACGGGCGCGCTCCCGCAGTGTACTAGCGCTCTGCACGCTGGTGGGAAGCTCATTTCCACAACTGAGATCGCCGCCGGTTGCCCCCCCAAGGTAGATAAACGACGCGACTCCCTCCAACGGCTGTCAACGGGCGCGTCTCTGTCGTGTTGCTCTGTTATCGCTGCTGGATGGGTCCTAGCCTGCTAAAGGACTGACTTTCTTCCCTCTTCTTGCTGACTCATGGCCATACAGGCGGTATTAACCTTCACGAATCTCGATATAACCAAGATGTCTCTTGCCCTTAGCCTATCGACCCGAATCGAGCTTCGTACCTAAACCGCCGCTGCCCGCAACATGGCACCCACAAATCTGTTGCAAAGAGCGAAGTTACGAAGTTTGCTCGGGTCACACATCTTGCTCGCATCATCGAAGACGTTCTACGTGGACTGGACGATGCCCTTGGGATGGGTGGAAGATGATGGAAGAACTTCGTCGGCTGCTCTTTTTGGTCTTCAAGTCCACGGACAATCAGGGCTCGAAACTCTCAAAGTGTTTTTCGGGTCTTGTACTGCTGCGTCGAGCTTTGGTCGGTAGTCAAAGCCAGACTACACGGCGGGCTCTGGTCCCGACGATCTCTGAACTAGTGTTCAGGAGCTTCTCTTTTGTGCAGACCTCTTGTACCTACGTATACCCAGTCCCCCTTGTCCCTGGAGTGGAATTATGTTCTGGAATCGCCGTGGCCATGGCCGTGGCCCATCCCGTGTCTCGGGCTTCCCTCGTGCTTTCCCATCCCGGCGGATGCTCTCTACGGGGCTGTAGTCCCTTACAAGCCGGGACGAACCCGCAATCGCGCCATCCCGAGGCGCTAAACCCCGAATGATGGCATCCTACCGAGCTCCTCGTTCCGATCCCCCTCCGGCCTTTGTGGCCCGCCCTGGAGTTGCCGCTGGTATTCGGTACAACCCTATTTGCCGTATGTGGGGTGCTATGTCAGCAACCTGACTGCAGAGTTAGTATATCGGTTCGAAGGCGGCGCTTATAAAGCCCCCTCCGTGCTAAAGGGGGAAGCTGCGGGGGAGTGACGTCGAAAGACACCAGTGCATTCCAGTGCGAAACCCGACCAGGAAGTTCACGATGGCCAGTCTTATGAAGGCAGTGGGTAGGCAGCTTTTGAACTCGGGCTGGATGCTGTCGGTCAACTGATACTGGTGCAGAGGTGAAAAACAAGGGCGACGTTGCGGAGGACCTCTTCATCAATGACCAGACGCCAAAGCCTACCGCGGCCAACGGGCAGGTCATCGTCAAGATCCGAGCCTTTGGACTGAACCGCATGGACCTCATCCAACGCCACGGGCAGTACATGTTACCCCCGCAAGCTCCCAAGACGCTCGGGGTAGAGTTCTCCGGTACCATCGAGTCGTTCGGCCCCGGCGACCACGGCAGCTTCAAGATCGGCGACGAAGTCTTCGGCCTGGCCTACGGCGGCGCCTACGCCGAGTACATCGCCGTGAGCTCGCGCATGCTGCTGCACAAGCCGCCGCACCTGACATTCGAGCAAGCCGCGGGCGTTCCCGAGACCTGGATTACGGCCACCCAGGCTCTGTACCTCATCCTCGGCATCACCGCAGGCAAGAGCATCCTGTGGCACGCGGGCGCCTCGGGCGTGTCAATCGCAGGCATCCAGCTGTCCAAGGCTGCCGGCGCCAGCGCCATCTACGCCACGGCTGGGTCGCAGGAGAAGGTCGACTTCATCGTCAACGAGCTCGGCGCCACCGCCGCGTTCAACTACAAGACGCAGGACTGGGCGGCCGAGATCACGCGCATCACCGGTGGCAAGGGTGTCGACTTGATCGTGGACTTTGTCGGCGCGCCCTACTTCCAGAAGAACCTCGAGGCCATCGCTCGCGACGGCCGCTGGGTGATGCTGGGTCTCCTGGGCGGGGGCCAGCTGGATGGAGCGAACCTAGGCCTGCTGCTCTACAAACGTGTGCGTATTGAGGGAAGCACCCTGAGGAGCCGAGACGAGGACTACCAGGGCCAGCTGAGGGACCACCTTGAGGAGCACCTGGCTCGGTTCGAGAGCGGCGAGTTCAAGATCTACATTGAGAAAGTCTTGCCCTGGGAGGAGATTGTCGAGGCCCACAAGCTTCTCGAGACAAATACCACCACGGGGAAGATCATCTGTACTATTTCATAGAGACCGTCGCCTGGAGAGCGGCCCCAATCCTAAGGATGCGTGCCTCGCAGAATTTTGTTCTGCCACGTTCGTGCCGCCTACGTTCTCGCTAGAGCACATTGTCGTCCAAACAAAGAACCGTGAACACCGTAACCCGTAACCCATGAAACCCAGATTAATGCTCCTTCAGCCATTTCAACGCCTGGTCAAAGGCTGTGGCTTGAGCCGACTTGATGTTTGGATCTTCGTACTCGCCCACCACCGCGAAACCTGGATTAGTGTTAGCAACGGCTGTCAGTTGCGAGCCTCGAGGGCGGTAGTCTTACCGTGAGGCACACCGGGATACACCTGGACCTCGTGTTCGACGTTGTTCTTGGTAAGGTAGTCCTCCCCGGCGGTCCGCACCTCGTCGGGAAACAATGGGTCGTTTTCTACGCACACGAGACTCACGGGGACTTGGAGGCCGTTGAAGTCGTCCGGCGATACGAGCGTTGCGTGCGCAATGACGCCGGTTTTGATCAACGGTCCTACCTTCTCGGGCTTGCTCGCCTCCTCATCCGCAGGTTTTTGCGTGGACCACGGGGTCGGGATGGACTGGAGCTGTGGGTGCGCCGGTCGCTCGGCGGCGAGGAGCAGCACGTAGCGTCCGCCGAAGCAGTAGCCGATCGCGTAGATGCCGCCGCCGTGGGCGACAGCATCGGCGAACTCATCCTTGATCGCGTCTAGCACCTTGTTCAGGATGGGCATCACCTTCTCCTCCGTGTGCCGGGCCAGCCACATGTCGATCATGAAGCTCTTGGCCGTCTCGGCCGCCTTGGTCTTGATGGTGTCGAGGAAAGAACCGGTGGGCTCGTCGACCACGGTGCTCGTGTTGGGGGCTGGATCGCCATCGAAGAGATCGGGCATCACAGCCACAAAGCCCTCGGTGGCGAAGCGGTCGGCCTGGATCTGGTTGTTGACGCTCTTGACGCCGGTGCCGCCGGTGAGTAGGAGGAGGAGCCGGGCGGGGGCATGGGGATAATCGGCCGGCTTCGAGATGTAAACCTATCATGCGGGAGGGGTCAGAAGCCGCTAGCCTCTTAATTACATCGCGCCGCAATAGAAGGTCGCCGGGTCTTGATTCCCTGGCCGCATGTTTCTCGTACTTACGTCGACGCCGCCCATCTTGGTGAGCTCTCCAGTCGATGCCTGTCCGCTGGCTAAGAAGGTATAGTCAGCGCCTGCTAGGAGATGGGAATGGAACTGACAGAACATCTACTTACGGGTTGGACGATCGCTTGTGCAGTGGTCGCTCATCTTAGGGGCCGCCGGAGCTGGATCATCGGTAGCAGCTGGGGCCGGCGCCTCCTGGACGTCGCTCTCGGGAGCTTTAGTTGCAACCTCCGCTTCCGTCATCGCGAATTGCTTGCCGGCTCTGGTATCGATTGCAAAATAGATGGGGGCCTGAGGAACCGGGGGGGAGAGACAGGCAAAAGCGGGATGGATAGCAGTTCTAAGAAGAGAGGACACGGGGACGACTGAGGAATGCTAAGACCTTGGCCCCCCTAAGCTTCTAGTTCAAAAAGATGACACCAGCTCCTCCAACACACACTCACACCACACACAGCCCCGCGGTGACGTACCCCGCATGTTGTAACGGGCCAAGCATCTGATCCCACTGCACACTTGGAGGGAAGGGTTAGGGTTGACCTTCCCCATCTGATTCTGATGCCGCTAGCCGCTACCCGCTATGGGTGGGATCGAGAGGAAAGAGGAACCTTCATGGCCGGAAGTGTTCAACCCATGCTCTGCCGCCAGTCCGACCTGCCTGGCGTCATTGCGATGCCGCCTTGGACGAGATGCGCATGGCCATGAACCGGACATCTTTGAGATGGACATGTCGACCAGTTCCCCCAGCATGGGGCCGTGCCACTTCTTCTGCAGGCAATTGCTTCAGTTCAAACCACCCATTTCTCATGTTTGAACCCATCTCTACGGTTTGATGGCCTTGAAACCTCGGTTTTTGGGAGACCAAGCTTCTTCTTATTTGTTCGCTCTCGCCTTTTCGACCTTGTTTATTTTTTTTCTAGCGACCCCGGCATGAAGGGCTCGCTGCGTTTCATCCGGGGGGGCGTCGCGAGGGTCCATCGCGCCCATGCGTTCGTGGTAGCGGGTGGAGCCAACGCGGCCCCGGCCCAGCGCGCGTCATTTTGCACTTAACGCGTGAAGTCGCGTCTGGCGTCCCAGTCCTCGGCCCCTTCTTTTAGTGCTCCGCCCGCAATTTGCAGAGCTACTCCTCCGTTACTCCCAAAACCACCACTGCACTTTCCACCTCAACTCAAGTCTGCCTTCGCTCTGTAATTCTAATTGTTGATTCGCCTCTGTACCTTCTCAGTCTCGACAATCCCGCACCGCAACTTCAGTTCCACGATGCCCGGCGTCATTTCCCGCCCGACCCGTGCTGCCAGGGGCAAGCTCGGCCGGCCGTCGAAGCCCGCCACGGCAAGCATCACCAGCTTTGCGCGCGTCTCAAAGGTGCAGACGACTGCCGACAAGGAAGCGATGCAAAAGGCAGCCGCGATTGAGACCCCCAAGACCACCATTGAGATTGTCCTGTTCTCGAGCAAGAAGAGAAAGGCCGGAGAGGAAGATGAGAAGACCAGTGCCGCTTCCCACGCGAGCACCAAGAAGCTCCGCCGGGAGGCAGAGCTTACAACCACCAGCGCCCCATCTCCCAAGCTGCGGCGGAAGAAGACGGTCACTTTCGCGCTTCCAGAAGACGCTCCCCTCGTCCCTGCCTCCTCCTCCACCACTTCGTCGAAGCGAAAGCGAAGCTCGGACTCGGAATGCACCCCCCCCACGGAGTCCTCCGAAGTCGAGCAGCCGGAGGCCCTCTTCGAGCGCCTCAACCTGCAGTCCTCGCCCATTCGCAAGCGCACCAAGACATCGACCTTGAGGTCCAAGTTCGAGGCAGACCTTAATCTTCCCCAAGACCTACTCGACCTTCTTGACCTCCATCTTGCGTTCCTCAGGACGCTCTCTCTCCACCATGTACAAAATGGCCCCACCGTGCCGGTCGACCTCAACGAGCTGTGCCCACGCATCACCCAGACCTGGGGAAAGAGGAGGGTTACCGTGGACGATGTCCAACGCTGTGTCGGTATCCTAGGACGGGCACAGGACAGTCGCGTCAAGTCTGCGGCGCCGTACTTCCTCTTCGAGCTAGGACAGCGGAAGATCTGCCTCGAGCTACACAACCCCACCATGGGGCCTCTACGAGAGCCCAAGCTTAACATGGATTTTGAGGCGAACCTCCGAGCACTCTGGGCGGCCCGGCGGGACACCGACATGAAGGCATTCATCAAGTCTCTGCCGATGGCCCCAATCAAGACTTGCCCCAAGCCCTCGCCTCTCCTCTCGAAAGGCAAGCGAGCCCTCGAGGAGTTGAAGAACGGCGTCGTCCGCAAGCGGGAAGAAAAGTCTACTCAGGCCCAGGCGATCCCGACGCTGAATGCCGACGGCACCAAGATGAGCGTTCTGGACCGGATTCGATTCAAGGAGCTGCTTCAGGCTCAGGCAGGTCAGGGACCGACCCCGGAGGAGCTGCAGCGGCGCGCTGCTTTGCAGAGGGTGGGAGACGTCGCCGCCGTCATCGGTATGCTCGCGAAGGCAACATCGACCGGCCAGGCACGTGTCTCGTTTACCATGGCGGTGGTCCTGAGCAAGCTCAAGGACTCGATTCGCGTGCCCGTCTCTCCTGAGGAGGCAGGGGCGTGTGTGAAGATCCTTGCGAGCGATGTAGCGCCTCAATGGCTGCGCATTGTGACGATTGGAGGGCGGGAGCACGTTGTTGTCCAGACTGCTGCCGAGCCCAGCAAGATGGCGTTGGAGGAGAGAGCACGTGCCCTGTGCGCGTAGGTGTAGGTGAATTAACTGTGGCGAATCGACTGGGAACATGGGCGTAGGATATACCACGGAGATTTAATGTTGGCTGAGAAGCTGGCGCATGGAGTTGGCCTGTCTGTATTACTGCATAGCAATTACTTGGGAGTGGATGGGAGGCATAGGCACTATAAGCATATAGCATTGGCGTACGCATAATTATCGTCTTCAAACATACACATGAGTTGCAGTTTGGGGCTCATCCGCTGGTTCCAGATACGCGCTCCCGGCCAGGACACAGCGTTCAAAGTCGAGCTCTGTAGGGAGGGTAGCAGTCGGGTGTGGCTCTGTTCGAGGGGAAGAGTGAAGAAAGAAATGTCTATTTGCCTGATTTTCTGCTCAAGGCTTCTACAGAGAGTCGGATTATTTGTAAACCTCCCATGCCACGCATGCAACGCCGTCAAGAGCATCGTCCATCGTAGCCCCAGTCGCCAAGACAGATCGCGGCGCTGTCCTTTAGCATCCGTCTGTCTATCCATACCTCAGCGACGGCCGACACGTGCCGGCCAGGGTTGACAAGAAATACCAAGCCCACGGATCATTCCTCTCTTCCTCCTCGCCACCTCGGCTCGGAAGCGGTCATCAAAGCAGTGGTTCGCTCATTTCTTCTTCTCGAAGCGCGGCTTGCCGATGTCGGTGCCGCGGAGCTTGACGTTGAGCACGCGCTCCATGGCCGACAGCACCTTCTGGTCGGGGGTGGCAGTGCCGCGCTCGAAATCGGCCACGACGGTGGGCGTCGTGTTGCACTTGGTGGCCAGCTCTTTCTGGGTCAGCGCCTTGGGCTGGAAGTCGGCCCGGGCCTTAGAGATGGCTTGGCCGACCTCCTTGCCGACGGTCTTGGGCTTGACAATGTCATCCGACCGGTCGACCATGGTCAGGCGCTGGCCTTCCACGCCAGCCTTGGTGGACTGTAGAGAAGTTTGTTAGTCGCTGCGCTCGTCCGGCTGAGAATACGGGTCTCCAGTCGTCTCGGGGAAGGGGAAAGGAGGATGACAGGAGGATGGAACATACCGCATTGCCAGTGGCGAACTTCTTCTCAGTGCTGACGACGTTACCGCTGCGGAGGGCAGCATTGAGAGCGCCCTTGCCCTTGACGACACTCTCGCGCGGGCCACCGCCACCGCGGTTGACGTTCTTTCCGATCTTGACGACATCATCATCCATCTTGACGGTTGTGGAGGGAATGGGTCCCGGGCCTAATCTGCGGTGAGGGGTCGGGTCGAAGTGCGGTGTGCACACGTAGGGCGGGGCTCGAATTCGAATCGACGGGCGATCGGAGAAAAGGAGAATTCGATCGAAAGGAGGCCGGTCTACCTGCTTCGATACAGACGATTTTGATGGGGATTTGCCTCTGAGGCCTCGCAACTGTGCTCTGGTGGAGGGTTTGTTAAATAAAGAAAGGTTCCCGCTCGGGGGATCCGATGGATTAAGCGCAGAAGTACGTGGTTGGCCGTCGAACATCCACGAGTCAATCGGGGAGCAGAGCTGGAACAGCTGTTAGTGCGTGACCTTAAATGGAGGCCCCGTCGAACTGTTGAAGTCAGCGGTTTCGGAAACCAGAGAAAACCTCTGTAGGGGGAGAGGTGGAAACTGACAACTCTTTAGAAAAAAGATAGGTTATGCTACATCTGAGAATATTTGGACTTCTTTTTGGCTGATCAAATGTTGAGATGGAAAACCCATGTTTGCTGGTGTCTCCTAAGTCAATCGCTAGCAATTCAGCCGGCGACCAATTCGAAATAGTTCTCTGTATGCGCTTAACAACATCTTTTTGCTCTGCCCCTCCTCCGCCACACGCCACACTTTGACGACGGACTTAGGGCCTCCCAGTGCCGCCTTAGTCATCGCCATACCATACCCAAAACGGAGCCCTTGTGCCTGCCCCCTCGTACTGCCCAGTCTATGTGGGCTGGACGACCGATCCCTGTTTCAGTCTGGCCTGACATCCGGGCGCGACGTAGGGGACCGGCGCCCGGAGCACAAACTGCCGGCTTCCTCGCCGTCTCGACGGCCTGCTTTCATTCCCCCCTTCTCTTTCCCTTTCAACGCACTTGAACCTGCCCTTCTCCCTTCCCCTATAAAAGAGTTGGCTTCTCATTCGCTTCATGGCCTGTTGACGGACTGCGCGGCGCAAAAGGAACGAGGTGTTGTATTAGTTTACAAACTCTGGGAGACTTTGGACCCCCGGAAGGGAATATTGTGTGAGGCATGGCCGGCCCGCTGCTCCCGGTGGGCGCTTTTGCAGTGGCAACTGCCTTCACGACCCTGTACGGCGGCATCGCCGACCTCGCATTGGTCGTGGCCTTTACGCTCGTGCGGCAGAGACATGTGCTCTCCGGTCTGGTGAGCTCGGCTGCTCTCGAGAAAGTCTGGACCGTTGGCCAAGGGACGGTGGCGGCCTTCGCCGTCTTCCAGCTTGTGAGGTATGCATGGACGAGGAGCGCCGGTCCGCGGTGGCCAGGACCCAGCAAGGTGCTGCTCTTCCCGAGCCGCACTGCGCACTCGAGAATATTTCCGGAGAAGCACTCGTTTAGCTACTCGTACCTCGTCGTCGGGGTGCCGGTGGGATGGGAGGGTAACGCCAACGGGATGGTGTCGGTGGGAGTCAAGGGCGAGTCAGGCCTGTCGTCCTGGTTCTCGTTCAAGCGGGGGGTGCAAAAGGGCTGGTACTCCATCGACGCGGCCGACTACCTCGAGCGCGGAAACGGACATCTGGGGCTTCGAGGGAAGCTAGATGCATACCTGGCCAGTCAGGTGAGCAAGTTTCTCATTCCAAATATTTCTATCATATGCTGACGCGCCCGAGGGCGCCGATCCGTCTGCCTACCCCCATGCCTACTTGGTCACGGCGGCGCGGTTCCTCGGCTATCACTTCAACCCGGTGTCTTTCTGGTACCTGTATGACGCCAACAAGTCCCTGGCTGCCATGATCCTCGAGGTGAACAATACTTTTGGCGAGCGCCGAATGTACTATCTAACCCCAGCCGGGGAAGGCGGGAAGGAGCTCGAGGGTGCGTCCTCGGGGGGGGCGGATGCGCCGTCCCGTGTCATGCTGAAGCAGGCATGGCCCAAGGACTTCCATGTGTCGCCTTTCAACTCGCGCAAGGGCGCGTACTCGCTCGCGGCTACTGACCCCCTGAGCCCTTCCATGCAGGGCATTGGCCCTATCAGCAACACCATCAACCTGATCTCTTCCAAGGGGCACGGCAAGCTCGTAGCCAGGCTGTTCCCTGAGGGCTCGGCTGTCGACCCGTACAGCATGACGGCTTTGGACAAAGCAAGATTCCTGGCGTCATGGTGGTGGGTCGGACTTGTTACGTTCCCCCGCATCGTCAAGCAGGCAGGCATCCTATTCTTCCGCCGCAAGCTGCACGTCTGGTTCAGGCCCGAGCCGCTGAAAGAAAGCATGGGAAGGAATGCGGACGATACGGAGCGCCAGCTTGAGCTCGTGTTCCGTCGTTACTTACGACACCTCGTCGAGCAAGCCACGGCCCCCTTGGCCGTCAAGTATATCCCGGGCGGCATCTCGGAGGAGGAGAAGGAGCTGATGCTCTCACCGGCAGCCCAGGACGGCTCAGCGGACGTCCAAGAACTTGAGTTCAAGGTGCTCACCCCCGTCTTCTACTCACGGTTTGTCTACTATGCCCACGACGTGGAGGCTCTCTTCTGCGAGTCCCAGGAGAGCCATACCTTGTGGGTATCACGTCCGAATCTGCTCCCGAAGCTTGTAATCAAGAAGCCCATGCCGACCCTGCAGCTGTCACACTATGCCGACTTTGCCTACTTCAAGTTCATCCAGGCCCTCCGCACCAGGCCCGAGCGTATCGAGCGACCCCTCACGTCGAGCGCTACGGCCCAGGACAAAGCCGTGGCGGAGGACATTCGAGACTTCCGCATCTCATCCATGGACGGTCATGTTCTCGCTCACGAGAGCGCCGAGACAAGGTCGATATACCGGAGTTGCGTCTTGAAACTGTTCCTCGCGGACCGGATAGCACTGGGAAGCGTGCCCCTGCTCGAGGCCCAGCGTTTCGTACTGCAAGCCTTGATGGCGTGGGCCTTGTCCCGAACCATGGACGGAGTCGTCTCACAGACGGTGTTGGCAGTGGGCGAGTATCTCGCCGCCGGAGGTCGATAGAATCCCTGCGGAATGAATGAATGCGACCAACCGGAGCACCCCTCCGAGTGGGAAGGACTTGTGTCTCTCCATCTGACCGCGTCTCGGTCCTCCTTTAATACCAACGAGGAGGCGCGCGGGACACACGCCTGATGATTGCAGCACGAGCCCGCGCTCTGACCTCGGTCGGTCGTCTCTCCCGTGTCCCCGCCAATCGAGTGCACACGGGAGGGGCGCGGCAATCTGCGAACTGTATCCTGCGTGCTCCGCATCGAAGCCCGGGAACTAGTGTATTTGGAATCGCGGAGCTTGCCACGGGGGATGTGCGACGTCACTCCTACCCACTCCCCGGTCTAGGCATATCTCGGGTCGGCAAGGTGCGAGCGAATGGGAACGTGCATGCGTGTAGCTACGCACAGCAGGACGGCAAGGAGAAGCACGCGGTGAACCAACGGCGCCCGGGGAGAGGCATCATGACTCGGCGTGGGAGGAGCTGGTGTGGGTTGCGCACCGAGACAGGAGGGCGGCCACGGCTTATGAAGTGCTGTTCTGAAGGTTACATACATGATGTAGAGTACAAGGAAGGATCGCGCAACGCCGGCTAAGTGGGAAAAGACAGGGCTTACAACCCAGAGAGCCGGGTTCATCGTTGCATGGGGAGCTACGTTGGACCGCGGGAAGCGGCCGTTTGTCGGGTTGACAGGAGCAGGAGCAGGGACGAACACCTCGGGTGATAGTCTCGAGAAGTCGTAGCTCGGTCGAGCCTGGTCCCCGTTTGGCGGCGATATGCAGGGCAGTCACTCTTGTCACCCAGGCTAATGAAGGAATTCCAAATACGCTGGCCATGTGGGCGTGGAGCCTGGCACAAGCGCCGCCGGTGAAGGAGCCGGCTGTGGAGCAAGGAGGGGGACCGGCGCGCAATGACAAATAAAGATGGGATGAGGTTAGCCCCGCCGTGAGAATTACCTTACACCTTGCTGTAATATCTCGTACAGAGTATTTTCGCCAATGACCCCCCCTAAGCTCGATTCGAAACTCGAGACGAGAATGCGATAGGCCGCATTCCTGCTGTTTGATCTTCCCGGTGGCGAGCGGGGAGAGAGGGATAGAGAGGTTGTTGACCCAACCCAACCCCGCTGGGAGCCAAAGCCTCTCAGAGGGAGACACGTGCGTGCGGCCTGCGCGCATTGATGCTGGCCTACCGCGTCTGCGTACTTTGGTACGTGGGGGGGTGGCCGGTGGGTGGGAGCCGCTGCTACTCCATGGCAAAGGCGCCTGTGGTCGGTCCGCAGGTGCGAAGGTGGGTGTGATAGCTCCTGGTGTTGTTGCACAGCGGGGAAGCGGCGTGGACTCGGCGGCTCGATTTAGGAATCTGCACCACGGACGGCGCTGTGCTGTACTGTACAAATCTATCTAAGGTACGTAGCAAGGGCCAGCATATATACGTATAGTTACGGTACAAACTAGGATCCAGGGAAGCTGCGCTCGCCCCGCTCCACTGTTCCAAGAGGGGCAGCCGCTGGGCTGGGGCGCGGCGTCGACGCTTTGGTGGGAACGAGACTCGAGACCCAAACAATCGTCTTGTAAACCGGTCAGGTCGCCGTCAAGAGACCCCTCGTGTCGAGGCATGCATGCCTGCCAAACATGCCGGCCTGCCTGCATAGGTTCGCTCCGCGCCCGTCCGTTCCTGATCGTTCCGTCGCTGTAACGCGATCCCGGATCGGCATCCCGCTCGCCTTCGCGCATTCCCGAATTCATGTTAGATAACTCTGGTCCTGCTCCAGAAGAGGGTTGGAAACGGGGGTCTGTGGGCTGCAACAGGTGATCACCTAAGAACACGGCAGCTCGGCAGCCCAGGCTTGCCAGGGTACCTAGCTATGTACCGCGCATAGCTTCCATGCCGCTAGGCAATGTACTCTGTATGTGGCATGTACGTCAGGCACCCGCCAAAGACGGCCCCAACGACGATCCCACGGTCCAGTGTGTACAATACTGTACATACCTCCTGGCCTGTATCGGTAGGCCAATCTGCCCCAACGCCCAGCCGTGCCCGATAGGGAGCTGCATAGCAGCAGCCGTAGTAGCAGCAGCAGCAGCAGCAAGGAGGACGAGGAAGAGGGGCGTCTGGGAACTGTGTAAGACTCCCCCACCCCGGCCCTTCCCAACCAGCTTGTCTGGATGCTGGTTTATCGCTTGCCTTAGCGTCTCGTTCGCCCCTCAAATTTTCTCTGAGCGCCCCAGACGTCGATACCTCGCTCCTCGGCGCCGCCGCAGTGCTGAGTCCGCGAACCTGTGGGACGTCCGGCCACCGCCCCCTTTGGGCCCCCCCGATGGCTCCGTTTCCAGGAAGAAGGCCAGATTTGGGGGTCCCCTCCCCGGCGGGGGGGAGATAAAGGAGGGTGGGGATCAGTGTTGGTGGGTAAGCATAGTAAACAAGTGGCAGTAGGACAAGTAGGAGGAGGAGGAGGAGGAGAGGAGGAGGGCGGCTCTGCACAAGAATAGGACGGCGCCATACAACCGGGGGCTGCGTCACAGAGCGGTCAGTCGCTGCTGGCGCCGGAGCTTCCTCGCTCGACCTTGCTTCTTCCTCTCTCCGGCTAAGGAGAGGATCCCACCACCCCCTACCCCCGGGTCCGAGTTCGTCCAGAGCGGCGCTGGTGGGAACGACTCAAGGTATTTAAGGGACACTTGCTTCCCTCTCCCAGCACGCAGTTGAACTTTCCCACACAGCCCGTACCTCAGCTACCTACCTAGTCAGCCCGTCTCCATACAGCCTCCCCCCATCCAGGGCTTGTGCGTTTCGACCTGCCCACACCTCGCAGATACTCTTCGTGCCTTCCCCCATACATTATATATAGCTCGGGAACCAACCGTTGCCTCTCTCTTCGGCCGTCCATCCCACCTCCAACCTAGCCTACCGCTGTCGCGTCCCGAACCAACACACCGTCGTACCGCCTGCCCGGTCTCAGAACAGCAACCTTCCTCGCTTACCTTCTCGAAACATTCAAAATGGGTCTCTCTGGCCACTGCCTCTGCAAGGCCGTCACCTACACGGTCGACGTCGATGCTCCCCTCGTCACCGGGTACGACCACTGTGATGACTGCCAGCGCCAGTCTGGCTCGACCTATTGTATGTCGCCTCCCCTATTTCTCCCCTTCCTGACTCCCTTTCTCCTCTCGGAACTCGGTCGGCGGGCGTTGTCTCGGCGGTACCTTGGGGCGAGCTCGCCTCGAGGTCGCCTTGTGTGGGTGTACTGCGTCATGGTGGGCGGGGGCACCAAGCTCTGCGAGGAGAGCCCCGCCCCCGCACCCAAGTTGCAGAGCTGAGCTCAACAGAGCTATCGTGGGACCCCTCCAACCAGGTCTCCTCATGGGCGGCAAAGCCGTTCTCAAAACCTGCGGTACAAGGGGGACCGGAACGCTCTCGAATGTACTGATTCTTTTCTCGGGGCTCCAGTGTGCTGACTTGATGGTTCTCCAGCGCTCGTCGTCGTGGTGCCCAAGGATAAGCTGACCGTCAACGGCCCGGTCAAGAAGTGGGAGGGCACAGGCAGCTCTGGAAAGTCTGTCTGGCGCTGGTTCTGCTCCGACTGCGGCTCCCCCATCGCCCACGACCCCGATGCGGCGCCCGAGATCATTGCCCTCAAGGGCGGTACTCTGGACAGCGAGATCAAGAAGAACCTCAAACCGGTTTGTGACCCCTCCCCCTCGTTGCCTGACCTCTGTATCGCGCGCCGACCCTGACCCTACTCTTAAGGATACCGAGATCTGGACAGTTGGAAAGCTGCCCTTCTGCCAGGAGCACCTCGCCAAGCCCTTCACCCACATGCCCGAATAAGCGTCTGCCTCGACGCTCCTCTCTATTCATCATGCAAGCTGTCAATGCTGCCGCTGCTCGGATCCACAAGGCCAACGGGGGAACGAGAAAAGCACAACGGAACGCAATTTTTATCGGCGCCACCAGAGGATTTGAAACGATGCAATGATATATAAACCAATGCTGTCTTTGAGAGTGAGAGGGCCCATTATCATTAAGAGAATGAGGACGCCTAATACAATAAGCAGGGGATAAGTTGACCCCTGGCAACACTGGGCCAGACATGAATTAAACCCCCATTTTTCTTGAGTTCCATAGCGCCTCGTCTCGCTCTTTTAAACCAGTGACCCATCCCCTCCCAATCAACCCTGTGGTAATAGTGACCAGCCGGGGCCGGAAGCACTTGACCGGCGTGGAAGCGCCTTCGCTGTCTTGCCTAGAGAAGCAGCCTGCTTCCCACCAGCGCAGCCACAGCCAGCAAGCTGCCAGTCTGCACACGCAGACTCCCAGCAGCGTTTGGCTTCGTGCTGCTCGAGCTCGGACTGGAGCCTGTAGGGGTTCCCCCACCGCTGCTCGACTTCGAGTCTGTCGGGGTGCCGGACGGGCTTGTCGCCGATGGCTTCGCCGTTGCGCCCGTCGCACTCCCTGTGATTGCTCCAGGACCCTGGCTCGCGCTCGGGGTGTAATACAAAGTGACCGCGGTGTCGCTCGGGGCACGATCGCTGCCGACTGTGGCACCTGTCGTAGGCATTGTTCCTTGGTCGGCCTGTTTGGCGAAGGCCGTCTGCCACACGGCCGTAGGGGTTGCGGCGCCGCAGAACGAGGACGACGCAAGGCCAATAATGGTCTGATAGAAAGCGTAATCGCGCGGCGACCGGATGCCGTGGAAGTATTGGCAGTCGAGGCACCCAAGCCAATCGGGGAAGTAAGATCCACCGCACATGCATTCCTGGTGCGCGAGGAGCGCGAGTGGCTCAGTGCCGTTAGGCCAGCATGCCGTCTCAATCACCTCGATCTCGGTGCACGGCGGGATGATGGTGCTCGGAGCCTCGACGGCCGGCTTGCAGACGTCGGCGAGGTAGTCACGCGGGAAGAGAGTGTCGCGCTGCGCCAAGGCGGGAGTCCCCAGGAGAGCGAGGGCCACGAGGGACACCGTCCTCTTGCTAGCCATAGCTGATGGCATGGTGGTGGACTTGGGCGTTGGATACCTACGTCCACGAACGACGAATCGGTTGTGGAAACTAGTGTCCGAGCTGCTAGCTAGGGCAGGTCGATCCAGAGCGGCGCGCGAGAGCTGTATAGTGCCTGCGATTCAAGCTCGCTCCTGAGATGTGTGTGTCTGAGCAGTGCGAAGCGACGAAAGAACGGACTGGGCGTACAGGTGGGAGGGCGAGCGGAAATAATGTCCCAGAGCGCGCGGCGACAGACACGAACTATCATGCTTGGAAGCTGTGCCGCACGTCTCGGCTAGGCTAGGCAGGCCCTAGCCATCCCTAAGTGGTAGCTTTCCGGTCTTACCGGAATAAGCTCTGCTCCCTATCGTGAAGGCTTGGCGTAGGTGCATTATTTAACCGTCTCCAATCTCCCAGGTACACCGCCGACACACTGCACTCGAACCGCACTTGCGGCGCCCGCAGAGCCAACGCTGCAGGGGCAAAAGTTCCTCGTCGGCGTAATAGCCGTGCATATATGTATCACAGAGCCTCGCCATTCCCGGGCGCACGGGGAGGAGACGGCAGCTGTTCGTAACGAGATGGGTAGAATTTGCTGGACCCGACTAAGCGCCGGGAGGTGGTATTGGCGTTGGGGGCGGAGACACAGCCTGGTTGGGAGAGGAGAGGAAACAGGTAGCTGTTCTGCCACAGACTAGTCCCGAAATGTTGAAATGGGGAGGTGACTACCTACCTAGGTAGGGTTGACTGCCAGGAAACTCATCCGGCACGCAGCGCCTGCCTCTGTTCACGACGCTTTAGGCTGCCTTGTGGCGTGTAGACAAAGTGGTGAATGAATAGGAGAGAGCTTTAGAAATAGGCTCCAACCTTGCTTATATGCCCTGCTCCAGAAGCTTATTCATCAACATGGCCAGCAAGGTTGCCCAACAGGGTGCCTACCTACGCACGAGCTACTGCTACCTACTCCCCGTATTGTACAATCGATGAGGCGAACCATAAGCGTCTTTATTGAGCTGTGAAGAGAGTTTCTGTAGACCATGGGCCGGCCACCTGAAGCATCGTGAGACCGCTAGCGAGCTGGCATCTCCCTCTTCTGGAGAAGACCGCACATCTGGGGCAGCCTGGCTTCAGGTCATGCCCGAGGTGGTCAAGTTGAGAGTATAATTCGCGCTCGTCGGATCGTAATACGTCATACCAACGAAGACACGCGGGCATTCTACAGTTGTTTGCAGGGATGGTAAGATAAATTGCCGCTTCTCTTGCCGGTCTCCTATACTCAGTCTCTGTCGACCCGGCAGCAGTTTCACCCTCTGCGTCTTTAATACCTTAGCTCACTCTCCATTACTCTAACGCTCCTTGTCCATGAATTGAAGTTTAACTAGGTAACCCCGGCCCATTGCTCAAATCAAGCGGCGAGTTGTTTACCTACCCTTTTCTATACAGGCCGACATCATTGCACACCGGAGGCACCGTGCCTGCGGCCAAACATACAAGGCCCGAGGACGGCAATATTGGACTAATGCTGGTTTATAGGTGGCCTATGTGTGGAAATCTTGGGCCGACAAGCCCACCTGGAGCTTCACTGGCTCGACGTGCTGCCCCGTCCGCCCTGTTTCTTACCTGCTGGAGCGTCCATGTCCGACCATGCAAGACGAGAAGTACTAGGAGCTAGTCGGTTGACAACCTGGCCGCTTTGTACCTCCAACGCGGCGGCACCTCTAGGTCATAGCGAAGATGGTCTTGGGTTGGATAGTAGGGAGCTTAGCTCCTTCGGAAATGCTCTTCCTCGGTCTCTAGAGGTATGATCAAATTGCAATATTTCGGCTTAACTCTCGACCGCTTGATCAGGAGGTTGGCTGAATAGCAAGTATCTAGCCGGCCACCGTCCATCTAGTTCAACAGTTCAGCCTTGGCCTGGTATCTCGCAAGTGACACTCGTTTGACCAACATGATCTAGATTTCATAGCAAGGAGCCAGAGACGCCTGCTCTGTCGATCCTGCCATCGTTGGCTTAGCCGGTGGCTGCTGGCCCCTGGCAGCAGGCCTCGGATTACCGTATCTCTTGTGAGGAGCGCTTGCAGACAACTCTCACTCGAGAAGCAAACCGTAAGAGGTTCGTCTTAGACAACGTCCACGACAATGGCCACTGGGCTTTTCAGCTCCGAGACATTTCTAACACCTAGCTAGTCGTAAAGTATCTCTGGAAATATCGCTCTAGTACGGGCCAACCATAGAACATCCCGCATATTCGCCCCGCCCGCGTCGAAGGACAAGCGCCGTCTGGCATATTGCATGGGCGGTGACTAGATGACGATGAGCACATGCGACTACGTGGAATGGGTCAATTGACGCCACGGGGCCGACTGGGAACTCGGAGAGTCACTGAATGGCAGCCTGAATGAAAAAGCCCAATGTATACAGATACAATCTGCTAGCTAGGAACTGACACCACCATCTGCGAATTCGTTCAAGGTTACCCAGCCAAGACTCAGCTGGGGTGTAATTACTGCGATTACGCAAATGATGGAGCTGGCGAAGAGTTTGGCTCTGCGGATCGGGCTATTCCGGGCAGACAGTCTAGTTTGAAGTCGCAATGGACCAGCGATCCTGACTCTTAGGGCGTTAACTGAGTCACATAAAAGCTAAGGGTGGATGATCAAGAATCACGAGAGAGTGAGGGCGCCGAGCACGCCAAGAGCGGGTTAGGGAGAGAGGAGTGGCGGAGATGATACTAGAAAACGCTGGACCGTGGACTATTTCGAGCGATCGATTGCATTTGGTATGGCGGCGGAGTTGGGGACTGCGAGGGACCAACATGCGTCAGCTCCCGGGCGGCAAAACGGAATGGAGCCAAGCTGATACTGAATGCTGAAGCGCCGGCTATCCTACAAGGGCATGGCAAGCTCCCGGCAAGTCTGCTATGCCCCCCCCTCTCCCAAGCGTCTTCTTGCGATGCAGCTCGGGCAACACCTAGGAGGGGCGAAAAGGATGGATAGCCGTCGAATGCAAGAGACGAGGTGGTGGCGCAAGCGTAGGCGGCCACATGTAAGCAAGGAAGGGCAGAGAGCTGGACAGAAATGTGGAGGGGACGCAGATGAGGCAGGCGATGACGGCCCTGGATGCTGCCGAACGGGCAACCCGGCTATTTCGACGTGCAGGCGCATGGGGAGTCACGTTGGCATCACATTTGCAGGGTTAGGAATGTGGACTGGGGATGGGTCATTGCTGAGCGAAAAAAGGGGCTGACACAGGCATCCTCGAGTTCGGATGCGACTCGCGCGGCACGAGAATCGAGCACGCGCCTTTCTGGGGGCGGGCGGGTGGGAGAGGGGACGATAGGAGAGGAGTACCTCCCACGCCCCGCGCCCCTCCACAACTCTTTGGGATGAATTTCTGAAGCGGTGGCGGCGGCGGCCTTGGGGTGCAGCGGCGGCTGGCGAACGAGGAAACTGGGTGAATGAGAAAGGGAAAAGGGAAGGGGAGGGGGTTAAGATGGTCTAGTTCGCCGAGATCGTGCGCCGGAGGAGCATACAAACCGGAGGGTCCCCCTGCACAGGCTGGATCCGGAAGGACTCAGAGCAGGATGGAAAGAACAACGACGGCTAGGCAGATGGGATCGCTGGCCGCGTTGGCCGCTGGCCTTCACATTCGCTTTTGATTCACCCTGACAAAGTTCGCTTTGGGAAACGGGGGGATCTCCGGTCAAAAAAAAACGGGCACAGGGCGACAGACTTCGAGCAGCCACACAGAACCTGGGAGAGAGATCCAGAACCGAGACCAGACCACCCGGCTCTCCTCGTCGGTTTCGCCAGGCTCGCCCTTTTCCCCCCATCCACTCTCTCACCTCACCAGCCCCTTCGCGTGGCCCCCCCAAAACCCGAACAGCGGGATTATACTACACCGCACGGCACCTCACGATGGCGCTCGCTGCAGCGCAAAAAAAGCCCAGTTTCCCATTTATTTAGACACTTAGTCGTAGTATTCCGTATAGAAGAACCATGTCCTCGATACCAGCCTCTCTCTCGATAGACTGGCGGGCGTGCTCGGCAACGAGAAGAGAGTTCGGGCTAATCGCATGTGTGGGGCGACATGGATGGCACGGGCCCCCTTCTTTACGTGTAGAGGGAACGTCCAACCCAAACCATCTCTGAAAGCGCAAGTCTCGCGGAGGAAGAAAATTGCCAGACCAGCATGAAGAGCTTGTGTTCGCGGGCGTTCCTCATCGGGAGGGCCCAACCTTTGGCAATTATGATGCGGCGCCCACCCCTTCAATAACCCGCAACCTCAAAGTCCACGCCATCCTTTCCCCTTTCCCTCCCCATCCCACCCGCCCATCCTTTTTCTTGCATCACCGCCCTCGTCTCCCGGATTTGCATCGCCGGCGAGCGCAATAAATAAGTGCAACGCCAAACTGGGTAGTAGATTTCTCACCCCAGCTGAGTTTCGCCCGCTCCCCTTCGGCTCCCCGACCAGTGGACCGACACTTCCAACACAAAAAGGTCAGCCTGGCCCTTTGCCAGCCACCACCAACCCGCCCATCAACACGGCACCATCCCAACGACACAACCTCTGCACTTGGCCCATTGTCGTCGTCGCCGTCGTGACGCCCCCTTCCCCCCTTCGCCCTCTGCCCATCCCGCCATTTTGAATCCACCCTCTGCCCCCTTGTCGGTCGGCATCCACTTTTGCATTTGCTCGCATCTTCCCCCGGTTCTCTCACCATGGCACCCGCTAGCAAGAACGCTGCTGCAGCCAAAGACCGCCGGAAGTCGACGAACGCCACCACCACCACCACCACTACCACCACCACTGCCGCCGCCGCACTGCGCGACGACTCACCCTCCAAGGAGAGTCACATCATCACCCTCACCGTATCGTCCGAGAAGCTGCGTCGCATCATTGACCCCGACTCGGTCGACGACGAGTCGCCGCTCAAGGACGCCAAGGCGTCTCCGGCCACGTCGGCTACCCTCCCTGCCGCGACCAACTCGAACGCGGAGAACGCATCCGACTCGACCCCTAACACGCCGGCTCCCGGCACCCCTGCACCTCAGTCCAGCGCCATGGGACCGCCGACTGAGGGCCCCAAGAAGAGAGGCATCAAGAGGGGTGTAGCCGGCGTCAACGGCGAGCCTAAGCCTCGAGGCAAGCCCGGCCCAAAGAAGAAACAGAGACTGTAAGCATCACTCATCTTTATCCATCCCACCGAACATCCTACCGAACCTCCCCCATCCCTTCGCCGTCGACGGACACCGTTTGACAGCCAACCCTCATCCATTACATCACCCATCTCTGCTTGTTGCGACCGAACCTGCCTGCTAACAGCTTCCCAACAGCGACGACGGAACCCTCGAAGGCGGCCGGAGCAGCCTAGGCGTGCATAAGCTCGGGCCCAAGGCCAACCAAGGCGCGATTAATGCCGGCCTGCGCGCCCTCGACCGCTCGGGCAAGCCCTGCCGGAAGTGGAACAGGGGTGGTTTCACGCTCAAGAGCTTCACGGGCGTCACCTGGGAGATCAACCGATGGACGGCTCCGCCCAAGCCCCGACCGGAGGAGTCCAACCCCGATGACTCGACTCCCGCGTCTGCCGAGGGCAGCAGCAAGGAAAACAAGGAGAACAACAGCCAGGTAAAGAGCGAGAATAGCAACAACGAGAACAGCAACAACGGCGGGGGCGACGTCGAGATGCAGAGCGGTGCGCCGAGCCTGGCCGCCGCAAACTCCCCGGCACCGGTCTCTACTCCCGTTCTCGTCGAGGCAGCCTCGTAATCTTCTACGCGTTCCTCCACGAGTCAATGGCGCTCAAGGTGGCACGGACGTATTGGCTTCAGGAGTCTAAGGTTGATGTTTGATTTTCTAAAAGCGACTGTATGGGTCTCCTTTTCTTTCCCTTCTTTTTTCGGCTTTTGTAAGAGGAAATAGCATGGACTGGCTTTATCCAGAGGAGCTTGGCTGGTACGGTTGCATGGCGTTTTCGGGGGGGCACACAAGAGGCATCGGCCTGCTGAAGTAGCAGGGCCAATACTGGATTATATCACTGGCGTCCACGTTCGCCTAGATCTGGGCATCCTGTACACTATCTGTGGAGAGGGCACGGCGCTCGACACACTGGAACTTGTCGGGTTAAAATCAATAGACGTGGTCATCATCTCGAGACTGCCGAGCCGGTTCGCGTGAGCCGTTGAGTTCTGCTCATTCTTGCGAGACTCATCCCCTATCTAACTTCGCTTACAACCTGCTGCTGTACCACGGCCCGCTGCCCGCCAATAGCGTAGGTCAACGACCTCCCTTCCTTTGGGAAGTCGCCTCTCAGGGCCCGACGGCTATGGCTACATGCCCATGCCCAGGCCTCACCTTCCAAGGCACCTCGTCCAAGACCTGTATAAGACGTTTCTAGAGGATTTGCACTACCTCGACCACGTTACGTTACTGAATAAGACGTACGGGTTTAAGTCTCAATAAGATGTATCACAAGGTTGGTCTCGCTTACATCTATTTGAACGGTCCGGTGCCATGTCGGCAACATCGACACAATCGTTCGACCAAATCCGACGGCTGACAGAGGCGGTTTCTGCATTGTCCCTCTTTGCCGTGGGGGGTTTTGGGTGCGAACTGCCCAGGGATGGTGGAGGATGTGCCAGACACGCCCTGCGAGTTCCGTGAGACTCTTTTTTGGAGCCCCGTGGGAGATAAATGGCAGCGCTATGTAGAGTGACGTGTTTCGCCCAGAAGAGGCGTGGCCTTGATACTAGCATTGTGCTAAAGACACTTCTTTACGCGTGGGACATTGTATCCCGAAACCTTGGCCAAGGTCCTCCGAGAGGCCGCTGGAAGGGGGGAGGGGGCTTTGTTGGGCAAGTAGGCTAATAGCGAAGAAGTCACGCACGCACCGTGGCGGGCTCACTGCACTGGATAGGGAGCTCCTGCAGGCCTTGTTCTGTGGGTTGAGAGGTGGCTGGCGGGGAGTGGGTGGGCGGGCACGGACTCGCCTCCGCAAACAGCAGTGCTGGGGTCCAATGGTAGCGCCAATTACAGAGGGGTCTGGGCCGTCTGTTAGCGCTTGGCCTCCACTACGCCTTCACTGAAACCTGTAAACACCACCCGGCAGCCGCCCCTGCAACTCTTCTCTTTAGCGCTGGAACTGATGGTCCTGCTGGTCCTCCCAACCCCAATCTGACCTTGAGCGACCCTCGTGATTGACAACCTTCCAACCAAGTCGACCTCGGGCATCTCGCCATTTTCGTCCAAATTACTCCATAGATGCACCATCTGGTCGACAGCGGTCCCAACGTGTCCCTGGATCCATCGACGGCTTGATCCGGACGACATTGAAGTCGCTGTCGACTCGACGAAACCCGCCGTCGCCGGATGCCATCGTAGCCCACGTCATTGACCCCGACCACACGCCGAGAGCTCCCACGCCTGCCTGCCCCGACGAACCATCCATCCTTATCTCGGACGAGCAGCCATCGGCAAACCGCGCCTGTCTGGCCGCTTACGGACTCCACCTTCGCCATCCTAGAGTCCCGGGAAGCTCTCAGTCGTCCCGGGACCTCGATTCGCTATAAGCTCTGAACCAGTTTCCCACTCGTCGACGCTTGCTGCTCACCCCTCCCCTCGACTCCCCAACCTGCCCGAACGGCACCTCCGCAGCCCCCCCCTCCCCCCCTTCGAGCTCCTCGCTCCTCACAACCCCTCACCATGACGAATCCGTTCCAGCAGGGAGGCAGCGGAGGCTTCTTCGACAACGATTACACCTCGACCGGCCTGCCGGCTCCGATCGGCCAGCGTCGGTGGTCTTCGTACGGATCGATGGTGTCGGGCGCCGCCGCCCTCTCGGCCGCTCGCAACTCTCGTACCAGCGGCTTCTCGCACCTCCTCAACCCTTCCCCCGACGAAGTCCCCTCGAACAACAACCTCTACTCGACCGGCAGGTATCAGGACTACACAGGCGGGTCCGGCCGGACAGACGCCGCCGGCGGTGATCACGCGGGCTGGGCGCCCCGCGTCTCATCGAGCTTACCGAGCTTCTCGAGGGCATTCGAAATGTTTACGAACAAAGATCCGCTCACCCTGGACGGCGACGACTTCAGCGCCGGCTTGGGCTACCCCGGCAACTTTATCTTGCCGTCGTATCTGCGGGGATCGGTCTATCTCAACAAGCTCCAGGAGCAGCACCGGGCAAAGATATTGGCGCATCGGGAGAGCCAGACGCAGGGAGCGCCCCAGTCTGGAAGTTTACAAAGCAATGGGAACGGCCTCAGTTTACACGGCAAGTTGCCACCGGCGCACCGAGGGGGTTCGTTCGAGCTGATCGGGAAGACTTTCCCGCTGGAGGGTGACGAGGACTTTCCCAGCCCGCTACCGTCCAAGTGGAACAAGGATGATAAGAGTGCCAACTTAGAGGTCCTCGGCGAGGGCTTCGAAGTGAAGCACACCGGCAGTCGCGGCTCGGGCGATCGGGACCACGAGGCATGTGCGATACGCGCCGACCACTATATGCCGTCGCAGTGTGGCGTCTATTACTTTGAGGTCATCATCCTCAACAGGAAACGAGACGAGTAAGTGGCTGCTTGCAGCGTGCCTTCCCCGTGAGCGCGAGAGAGACGGACGAACTGACATGAACGGACCGACAGGTCGATGATCGGGATCGGCTTCTCCAGCAAGACTGTCTCATTATCGAGAGCTCCGGGTTGGGAGCCCGAATCCTGGGGCTATCACGGAGACGATGGTCACTGCTTTGCTGCGCAGACAGTCGGCAAGTCCTACGGCCCTAAGTTCGGCCCCGGCGATACGGTTGGATGCCTGGTCAACTTCCGCTTAGGACAGGCGCTCTTTACAAGAAATGGCATTGAGCTACGTACGTCTATCTCATTCTTTTTCGTCCCTCGCGTCTCTCGTCCTCCTTGGTAGGGACTCGAGTGCTCCCCTACATTCGAGTCGTTATGTCATGAGTAGAAATGCGCCGAGCACTTTGGCTAGCATCACGGCACTTGAATGACTCTCAATATCATACCCTCTCCCCCACCCCGCCGGACTTTCACTCTCACCGCGTCGTCTTGTCCGCTGCGACTAACTGACCATGCCTGCATAGCGATCGCTTTCCGAGACGTTAATTTCAGGGACGTTAAGGGCAAACTCTATCCTACCGTCGGACTGAAGAGACCCGGCGACCACGTCTTTGTTAATTTTGGCCAACTACCATTTCAGTACGATATCGACCGCTACGTCAAGGTATGTTCCTATAACTTGATTGCACTCTTATCTCGGGCAACTCCATTCCACGTTCCTTCCTTCCAGGCACACCCCATGCTTTCCGGCTGAGTAGCAGCCGTGGCATCCTTTCCGCAAGCTGCTAGATGCTACGAGTAAGATGCTGATTTTGTATGACCATCACCAGATGCAACAGCAAAAAATCGAGCAAGAGATAAATGAGACGGACACTTCCTTCTTGGCTCCCGGCCTTAAGGAGCATGAACTTGTTGAACAACTTGTCCTCCAGTTCCTCCAGCACGATGGTTACGTCGAGACGGCCCGTGCCTTTGCCGAGGAGCTGCGCGATGTTAAGATGGCGTTACGTCAGGACCCTCACGAAGAAATACCGGGCATCAACATCAAAGACGACGAGGATGCGCGTAACCGGCAACGCATCCGCCGCGCGATCCTTGAGGGTGATGTCGACAAGGCGCTAAAGTACACCAACTCGTACTACCCCCAGGTCCTTAAAGAGAATGAACAGGTTTACTTTCGCCTACGTTGTCGCAAGTTCGTCGAGATGATCCGCAAGGACGCTGAGCTCAACCTGCTCGTGGAGCAGCGCGCCGCTAAGGCACGCAGCGCTGCGGCTACTGGCGACCTCGATGAGATCATGCTGGAGGCGGACGGAAGCGCGTACGACGATCAGATGGATACAGATGCTGAGGTTAGCAAGTTGCTCCAGGAAGCACTCGAGTACGGCCAAGAGCTCCGTAACGAGTTCGGAAAGGACAGGCGCAAGGAGGTGACGGCGCATCTCGAGGAAATATTCGCGCTGATGGCATATCAAAACCCATTGAAGGAGAAAGAGGTTAAACACCTGCTGGATCGCAGCGGGCGTGTCGCTGTGGCCGAGGAGCTCAACTCGGCCATCTTACGTAAGTTGATGATGCTCCTTCTACCTTGTCTCGATCCCGCCGTGCGAATGATCAACCGCTGACTGGTGTCCAACTGGATAGGGTCACTCGGCAAGTCCTCACGCTCCGCGCTGGAGAACATGTACGCTCAAACGGTCGTGCTCCTCGAGATGCTGCGAGAGGACGGAGGTCCCGGCGCATTCGTCGACGTGCAGCAAATCATCGACCGCATTCCCAAGGCTAACTTGGACTGAGCTGCCCCCCCCACTCGAACTACCTCTCCGCACTCCACTCTTCCTGTCTCTGTTTCGGTTCTCCTCCCTTCATGAACAACAGTCTTGCACATAGTACTACATTGGTGGCGTTTTCTTCGGCTCTGGTTGACTGCTAAGGTGGCTTGGTCGGCACCATGGACAGGGGATCGGGTTACTCACTCCGGCCGGTTATGGCATCTTGCACTTCCTATCATGTCCTCTTGTTCTCATTTTCCCTTTGTTCACTCCCTCTCCTGCGAGAGCCGCCTCTTAGGGGCCTACGACGTCGACGGCACAGTTTCGGCGAGGACGGAATGCCTTTGACATATCATAACTGGGAAGCATGCCTGCGAATCGAGGTACCCAGGTCGGGAGGATTTGCTCTCTGCACAGCCCTAGCCCCCCTTCTTTGCTTATTTTGTTCCTTTTGCAGTCGCCACCAATCTCGTCACCTTTTCAGGCCTAAGGGGGAGTTTGATTTAGATGGCAGGCACATAATCCGGCAGTGAATGCAGCGGGCCCGGCTGGACTGATTAGGGGATGTCTGCGGTCAGGGGCAGCACAGGCGGTGGCGGTGTGTTCTCGGAAGGCCGGGCCTCGCACCGGTCCTCTCATGTTGCGTTGTTGGCCCTCACAAGAGGTGTACGGAGCCTTTTGGTCATTTATCTGGCTTGCAACCCGGCAGACTTCCTCGAAGTCCAGATTGCCATGACTAGGGAAGGGCCGTTTGTCATATAGGTAGCTGGCCCCTTGCTACGAATAGAAGGCCCTGAAAGCATATATGCAATGATTCTCGTATCGATGCCAGTGTGTCTGAGATTTGCTACGTCTCGAGCTCAGCGTTCGGCCGGTTCGACCGCGAGCCTCCCTTGCCTTCCAACCTCACTGGGAGGCTCCATGCATACAGCGCTAGAAAGTCTTTGATGAGTGAAGTTGTTGGCTCTAGGCCTTTATTCTAGATGCTCGAAATGGTATTCCCCCCAACTCCCCGTAATCAACAGTTTTTTACACTCCTTATAATTATACAGGGAAAGTCTAACATGACGTACGATGCACGTCTCTTTCCACCCTCTAGTTATCCATGAAATCTAGCATGGTTGGGCAGATATATCAGCTGGTCGACGAATGGCCCCAGTGTATGCGACACTGCTTCCTGCTTCTAGGCCATCTCTAGACGCCCACGTATGCTGCCTTCTAGTACGACGACCTCGAGAATATGTCGTAATAGATACCCACACAGTGTGTCTAATTCGTTCGTGGGGTGATGGGCAGGCCATGATCCATCGTCGCCACGGACCTTCACGGTCGCAATACAACTGTATTTCTGACTCCTTGTCTCGTCTCTGCTGGGGGCCATGGGATCCAAGTCTCCTTGAGCGTGGTGTCAGGCTGGAACTGGATGGGGAGAGGCAGTATCCACAGCTCGTAACCAGTATTGGCGCCATTTAGTAGACACGCCACGGCTTGTCCTTTGGCCAAGGTATTACTAGCCAAGTAAGCAGCTGGTTTCGACATCACTCGCCATCCGGCACAATGCTGAGATGAGCATTTCGGGGCCGGGCAGTCATGGCCAAAGCTGGAGCTTCGTCGAGCTAAGTGAGGGAAGCTGCTGCCCAGGAATCGCTCAAGTCTGGTTCCGGCAGCAGGACGTTCCAGAGCCGCCGTTGATGCTCGCACAACTTTTCGGCTCCGGCGCTGGCCTCCTTCAAGCCGACGGGCTTGGCGTTTTCATCCGGCCAGAGCGAATGCCTCCCTCCCGGCATTAGAAGCCCCATGTAGGCGAAGACGCTGGCGTCGAACAGGGTGGGCGCCTCGGCGTCCCAAAACCACTGGCTGCGGCTGGACTGCAGCAGCGTCTCAAGAGCCGCCAATGCATCCCGAGCCTCCGCGTAGAGCTGGCCTGCGTCGATAGTCGCCGCGCCTGGGGTGGACTTGAGTATCTCGGCTTCCGCTGCCCGGCGCAGCTGCCGCAAGAGGGCGACCTGGATGGGGAACGCGGAAGACGTCGGAGTGATGTAAAGCTGTCTCAGCAGCTCGGTGCTCGCGGGCTCTATGTAGAGCGTATAGAGATATAGCTTCCGGACCGGTCCGTCGAGGAGGGACTGGTAGGCATCCTGCCTGAGGTGGTTGATCTCAGGGACCTTGTTAGGGCCGTGACGCGCGGCGTAGTCGTAGAGCTTGCTGGATGCGAAGGCCTCTGCCGGCTGAAGATAGCTAGCGCGCGGGGCGATGAGGAATGGCAGCGATCCGGTCGGGGAGGCATGGTTCGTCGAGGGTACGACCTTGAACTCGACGGCGGCGAGTTTGAGATACAGCTACGGGTCCTCGCGGTTAGACAGGCCACGGGTTGCGCCAGAGGGAATTGGCTGATGGCTGGGTAGGAACGAGACGTACCTGCCACTTTAGGCAGCTCGGATTGAAGCTGGGAAAGCCAAGATGCTCGTCTTGGTCGCGTGCGAACACATACAAGGTCGGCTCGCGGCTGAGGGCGGGAGATCGGGCCGGCAGCTCGTTCGGGGGATAGGTTATGAGAGGAAATGCGTCAAAGAGGCGCTGGAGGAAGCCTGGAATGCGTGGCATCCAGGGTTCCCGCGGCTCCGACATGGTGGTACGCTTAGCGTTGAGGCTCCGGCGTGGAGGGGGGTGGTGGTGGTGGTGGTGGTGAACCTTCTGCTCGGTCGAGCAGGCTACGCGCTCCGGCTCGAGATTTCGCAGCGGCAAGGACGTCACGGTGGAGTTTTTGGCGCCGGAGCTTGCCGTGCTGCGAAGCCGGGCCGCCGGCCGAGGTTGTCCCGGACATGCGGAGGGTACCTGCCTTATTCACCCTCCGTTACAGTAGACATGCAACTCTACAAAGTAAGTTACTGTAGCAGTAGAAGCGATGTTGCATTTCAATGTCGCTTTTTCTGAGAAATGCCGTCCACAGGCAAAAGACATCGAGTCATGTAGTTTCAATCATCTTCATCCGGCAATACTGCTTCTCCCCTACGGTTTGTCCGACGGAGACGCCAGCCTCAATTTGTGGCCGTGGGACTGTGCCTATCGTTGGTTGGTCCTTGACGCTTGACCATTTTCTTTATGGCTTCCAAGGCTTATTCTGCACGGCGATTTACCTGTAGTCTTTTTGTCCTACCATGCCCCCAATTTGGCATCGTATCCCGAGATCTCTTCTGCCTCTACCCCCTTCGGAACATCCTCGCTGAACACCTTTTTTTCCCAAGTGCTTAAGCGAACCAACATGCAAGTTCAGCTGGCTTCGTCAAAGGAGCGACTCCTACACCTGCAAGCACCAGCCGGGCTGCAAGTGCCTGGCGAAGGGGAAGGAGGGGGAGGGGGAGTTAAAATTTGCGCATCCCACGCCACGGCTGGGTCGAATGGCGCCAGTAAGCTGCCGATTGCGAGATAGCCGGAAAAGAGTTCTAGAGCTCTCTCCACAGATGGGTACCGGTAGCTAGCACACCGAGCGGGGGCTGTTGATGGCATTGCAAAGCCGAGACGGAATGGACGGGCCATCCATGCCGAGAAAGCTGCTGTGTGCACCGAGTCGCTCAGCATTGAACTCGACATGAAAGTGGGGGGGGGGAAGCTGTTTGCTGCAGTGTTTACTTTCGGAGGGGCAGCCCCTGAGCGGCGCTATTATCCCGGCAGATACAACACGACAGACAGGATGCTCACTCGTTGCTGTTGGTTATACCCAGCTACACGGCGGCATGAGGCTCTCTGCCCCATGCATCTCCGGTCTACTAAGGACCGTGTCTGCGCCTTTCAGATACTTGATGCCCGTAAGCTTCGTGTTTGATTGCGGTCCTCACTGATGTTTACGAGACGTCAGCCATCAGCAGAATAAGGCTCCTTTTTGGATCCTGCTGCCACCGCTTGTATTTGACGGTCCGTTGCGGCCCCGGAAAATTCTTCAGCTCCTCTAGGATCCCGAGGCGTGCCCCCGCAGCCGCCATCTCAAGCCGGCAGCCTACCGGCCATGCCCCGGGAGGCGTGGCCGGGGCGACGCTCCGTAAGGTGGGGGGAGGAGAGAGAAAAAAAAAGGTGCTTTTCAAAGATACTCCGTCGAGGTCCGTTAGCGCGGGGTGGAAGGGACCCACAAGGGTCCTCCTAGCCTACCCTGCCCATGACGAGGCCCTCTCCTACCCAGCTCCCCATAAAGGTGTGCATTACTTCGTACAGTAGTGCTGTACTCTATATGCTAGTATGCATTTGAAGGCCTGTCGGCCTGGAACCATGGCGTCCTGGTTGGCGCTCTAGGCCGCAGTATTGACAGGAAAAGAAGGGAGCGACTTCTAGAGCATCTCTTCCGGATCGAGAGATCCCTCGGACCGAGAGATGGAGGCGGCGAGAAAGCCGAGATAGAGACAGGGAGAGAGAGAGAAGAGATAGCCCAAAGCGTTTCCCCGAATAATACCGCGCTCAGAGGGGCTTATCCACTGACTGGTACATACGGCTATTGAGACCCGCGCTTAAATCTGGTTCGGCGGTCTGGCCGAGGAAATTAGGAGGCTCCGCTCCCTCGTCGCGAGTCGCGAGAATCAATGCCGAAATAGTCCCGTCGGGTGTATGGGAGCAGCAGCTAAACAAGCTTGACAAGCAACCACTGACTCTCGACACTCTCTCTCTTGCTCTCCTTTGGTGCACATCGCCCAAATGGCGGTGGAGAGTTTGTTTTCAGTTCCGACTTGACCCGCGTCTCACGCCGCGCCCCGTTCTCCACGGTCGCTCAAGTTGCCTGATGGTGGACACTGGATTATTGCCATGAGATGCCGTTGGTCGACGTGGTCGTATGTTTTCGCTGTTGCTCGGCCGGCTACTACATTGAACTATGCCCTGCCGCCGCTGCGACTGAGGATTGTCGTAGCCGAGCGAGTGCGCTAGCGATATTGCCTTCGCGGCGTTCTGGGGTGGAAAATTCTTTTCCGGATTGGCAACTCCAACCACCCGGCCGAGCGAGCGAGTGTGAGAGCAGGCGCCGCGAATCCACGATAAGCCCGCGGCCAATTTTCGTGTTGGCAGGGGTGGAAGGACGACTAGCGGCACCGAGCATTGGGTTCGGTGGGATATCAAACTTGCACTATCGGGAGAAGCTAAGCTAAACCGTAGCCTGGCTCTAGGTATATTTTCTTCCCACGTGAAAGCAGGCCGACTCGTCTGGATGGGGGGCCGGGAACCCCAAACGGCGGCGGAAGTCGGCGTGTCGAGCAAGACGGCGCAGAAACGCTCGCCTCTCTGCCTTGGGGCTGGCTTCCGCGTCCGGCAGGAGTGTCATATCGCTGCAGGTGCGAATCCAATGCTCAGCCATCAGCCCATCCCAGCAGCATCCTGCGGCCGGTGATGCTCATGTCGACGGGGGGTGCAGCGACTTGGCCCCCCGGGCCTGTCCAGTTGGTCCATGTCGATATTGGACCCCCCGAAAGTCTGTCCATCCATGGACCACCACCCCGATACGCCTCAGGGAACACCGCCGAGAATGTGGGGGATCAGGCTTCCCCCACGCTAGACCACGTCCGGACGAGCCGCAACGTGACGCACCAGAGGAGGACGCACTGTCGGCGAGGACCCTGCTGGTACCTCGGAAAACCGGGGACAGGTCGGGAAAACGGCCAGTCTCACACCAGGGCGGCCCCGCGGGTGGGTTTCCGGCAAGTCTCGCCCAGGTACTCTGGCGCTCCATGAGTCGAGCTGGGGGCGGCGGTCGGGACTGTGTGCAATTGGGGGAGGACCACGGTTATGACGCTGGGCTGGTGCGCTCGCCGTTTGTCCAGGACGTGTAGCCGCCGTGGGGAACGCTGGGGAGGGGATCCATCCTGACCCCCGAGCCGAAGAGGTTGCGTCAAGAAGGACCGTTTGCCTCGTGCCGACGATCTAAGTTGGTTTCCTGCCTTGTGCTTTCCCCCCTTTGCTGAATGCGATCGATCGTCCTCATAATCACGGACGCCCCTTCCCCATCCTCCCCCATCAGCCCTAGTATCTTCTTCCTCTCTTAGTCCTCGTCCTCCTCCACCTTCCTCCAACTACTCGGTCGCACACATTGCCCTGATAGCCGACGCAACCCCCTCTCCTCCCCCAGTCTGCCTCGTGCTACCACCATCCCACCCTCCAGACGACCGAAGAGAGAAAGCTGGCATCTCGCCTGACCGGCGCCTGTCTCACATCGGCGCCTCCTTGAGATCGCTCGCCTCGCAGCTCCACTGCGCTGACCGATCATTGCTTGTGACCAAAAGGCCAAGAAGAAGCAAGGGTGTCCGTCCGAAAGAGTCGGCCAGCAGCCAAAGACCCAGCATAAACTGCGGCGTCCCTCCCGCGCCCTGTCCAAATACTTATTACCACATATTGGCCCTTGTTTTAGCCGGCTCGTCCTGAGGCTACCTGGCATCTGCAGAAAGCACCATATATCGCGACCGCTGCGCATGATCGAGACACTCTCGATAACCATCCAGACACCGTTTCTGGCTTTGTGATACAGCGAGCCGCCGGGTTTACCGAGGCAAGACAAAGGCAAACAGTTAATCCACCACCCCTGGTCGGCCGTTATCACAAGCCAGCCGAAGGGAGGAAGAGGCAAGGCACTGGACAACAAGAGAGAGAAAACAGGGAGAGCAAAAAGCTATATTGCCAGCACCGGCTCATAATCGAGCCCGTGTCTTCTTTTTTTTCCCAACTTCGCAAAAACACCCATCTGCCTACCGGCCCTGTTTGTATTCCACGATCGCCCACGAAGTCCTCATTCTCCGTACACACAATGAACGCCCCAATCTCGTCCACCTCATCCCAGCAGTCCTCGGCTCTGTCCTCACAGCAGCAGTCGCCGGTGGCCAAATTTGTACCCCCTCAGCCCGTCCAGACCAAGACGCCGTCGACCGATGCATTCCTCAAGGACTTCACGCTCGTCGCCGAGGCCGCCAAGCGGGCGCAGATGGCGGTCTTGATGCGGGACATGGAGAGCTGCGGTCTGTCATAGACCAGCCGCTTTTCCCAGCACCTCTTTCTTTTCCCGCCGAGCTGGTGTGGGCCGATCATCCTCTCGGTATTTTGTGACCCTCTTTCAACGCTCCCGTCGATAAGACGGCACGCGATTGCTTCCCATTGGCCGCCCACAGCAATCCATTCTCTGGATCGCAGGCGCGCATACTGGCGGCGCGCAGCATACGCAACCACACAACTGGACACAAACTGTCTCTAACCGACTTGCCTGGATGAGGGTCCAATGGCCTTGGACGGCGGGACAAACCGAGAGGGGGCACACTATCTATCCTGCAGATGCAGACCCGGGAGCGGCTTTTGTCTTTTAATTCGCGGCGCATGTCGGTTCATCATCATCATCATCATCATCATTACCGGGAGTATAGGAGGAATCGGACACTTTTTATGGCAGGTGTTTATCGGATGATCACTTAGCAATGGCCCTTTTCTTCCATGCCGCGACTCTATCACTGTATGAATACCTATTTGCTTTTGTTTTTGGGAAGATTTCAATCACATCCGGACTGCGGGACCGCCATCACCGCCGTTCACCCACATCATAGACTTCCAGTGCAACGGGCTCGGAACTCGGGACTCGGAAATGGTTGGGCTAGTTGGGCTGCGAAGGAGAGAGGCCTTGGGAAATCTAGACCTGTCTGCTAGAACCTACCTAATGCGAAGACACGATTAACCTATGGATACAAGAGCCCCGCCCACTCACCCGTCCCTCTCTAGTGTGAAGCTACCCTCAACAAGCTGCCAAGGGACTAGCAAAGAAGGGCTGATAGGCAGACAAGAGATACCAAGCAGAGAGAAAAGAGAGGAAGCAGCTAGGGGCAAGCAGGTGGCTATGGTCAGGGCATATGGATCAACACATTAGCTAGAGTATGCCTATGGATCCTACATAGCGTATGCTGCCGGCTGGAGAGCGGTATAGCCGCCTGCCAGCAGTCGGTCCAGTCCGTGGTCTGGCCAGTTCCACGACAAATGCGAGCCAGCCAGCCCAACCAGTTCCCGTTCCGGTGCATCGGTGCCTTGCTTGCGATACTGCTGGCCGGCCCTGCCATCAAATTTTAGCCATCAAGGACATGCCGCCGTCCAGTACCAACGTAGCCCCGTTGACGAAGGCCCCGGCCCGGCTCGACAGAAACATGCACGCCCCCGCCACGTCGCCCGGCGCACCGATGCGGCCGAGCGGGTTCACCCCCTTGATCTCGTCCTCATACAACCGCAGCGTCTCTGCCATCATCTTGCTGCGGAAGGGGCCGCATGCCAAGGTGTTGCTGGTGACGCCGCGCGGTCCCAACTCGGTGGCCATGACGCGCGACAGGTGGTGCAGGCCGGCCTTGCTGGCACTGTAGGCATAATTGCCAAGCATGGGCACGCGGATGGCGTCGATGCTGCCGATGTGGATCACGCGGCCCGGGTCCGTCACGACGCCGCCCTCCGTGCTCGCCGCGCCGGCGGCCTCGAGCAGCGGCGTCAGCGCCTGCGTGAGGGTGAAGACGCGCTGCAGGTTGAGCGTGAGCAGCTTGGTCCAGGCGTGGTCCGGATAGGCGTCAAAGCTCTCGCCCCAGCTGGCGCCGCTGTTGTTGACCAGCACGTGCAGCCGGCCCTCGCGACGCTTGATCTCGTCGGCTAGCCTGAGGCACTCGTCGTGCTTGGACAGGTCCGCGGGCAGGGCCACAGCCGCACCTCCCTTGCCGAGGGCGTTGAGCTCGGCCGCCGCCGCCTCGCAGGCCTTGGCGTCGCGGGACGAGATGTAGACCTTGGCCCCGTTGGCGATGAAGCCCTCCGAGATCATGCGGCCGATGCCTTTGGCACCGCCGGTCACGAGGACGATCTTGCCCTAGTATCGGATGGTCAGCGACCTGCGGGCCTGTGCCGGCTCAGCTACCAGCAGAAGGGGAGGGGAAAGGTGGTGACTGCCGAGGCAGACTCCGGTGTTTGCTCAGAACCCACCTTTACCCCAAATAGGGTTTCGGCGTCCATGGTTCGTTCTTTGCGTAGATTCCGGCACCCCCGGTTCAATTCAATCCCCGACTTGTTGTGCTGGCGACAAAGTTCCGAAGCGCCGGCCAAAGTTCCTTCCGGAAGAGCCAGAAGAGAGTTGGTGTCAGGATGTGCGTGTTGGTTGCTTGATCGCCCGAGCTGAAAGCCAATTAGTCGTTTTTAAACTAAGCTCATGCCAATGGCCCTAGCGTTGTTCCGGGACGCAATTCTTCACGGTTTGGTGGCAGAGCTGGGCTGCGCAATGTCGTCGTCCTGGATGCTTCGTCCCAGTCTTCTTGGGGAATCTCGCCCGAGAAGAAGCCGAGGTCTGGAAGCTTGTGACCTTACGCATGCGGTGGAGCGAGCGAGGAATGAGCTAAAACCTGGGGTGAGCAACGGCAGACCCCTGACGATAAAAGTGGGGGGACTGGACTACTAAGCGTCAGCACTTGAGCAACTGGGAAGGAGCTGTCTATCTACGCATATGCCTATGCACTTCTTCTATTCCCCTAGGGCAGGCACCTTGCGTAGTATATTCAGGCTTCAAGAAAGCAGGACTGTAAATTGGGCCATATTGAAGCGTGGCTAGGAGTTAGAAACACCTTTCGTCACGGGTGCGAGGGTGAGCACGAGACTAGAGAGCAGAGTTTACCTAGTTTAATCGGTGCTTACACCCAATCGCTTCGGGAGGTTTACTGCTGCCCCGTAGCAATACATAGGGCGATGTCCCACTCTGCATCCCTCTTGGGAGATAAGTGCTCAGGCTATGCTCTGAGCTAGCGGGTCTCTACTCTGTCAGGCAGTGGCAACATCGTGGCTCTGTGGCCAGTGTGACAACCCCCCCCCCTTTTACTTTGCAAACAAGCGACTAGCCAATCAAGAAACCCTCGCCCTGTTTACTGATCATTCACAAAGCGCTGCTCAAATCCCACACTAGAGCGCATTTATACCCGCGCAGGCTCAATCCGAGCAGATCCCCCATCCTTCGCCGCCCACGTCCAGGCTGCGCAGCCATCCTTCTTCTCGCCTCAGCCAGACACCGTTGGTCCGCCAGAGAAACTCAGCGATGGCTTCCGAACCCCCTAAGCAAGAAATCGGCCGCCTTGAGCAAACGTTCCAGGGGAGCGACGTCTCCTCGCACGGCTCCAAGTGGGACGGGCTGTGGAAGGAATCGTACACACCATGGGACCGCGGCGGGCCCAGCCTGGCTCTGCTTGACCTCGTGGTCGAGCAGACGGAACTGGTGCCTCCTCCGCAGGAGCCCGGTAAACGGAGGACAGCCCTCGTCCCGGGATGTGGGCGCGGCTACGATGTGCTTCTCCTCAGCGGGCTCGGATACGACGTCTACGGCCTAGATTACTCCAAAGACGCCGTCGAGAAGGCGGTCGAGAACCAGCGCGAGATCGGCGGCCAGGATCTCTACCAGGCGAGGCAGGGGGTGCAGAACGGGACTGTTACCTGGCTCACCGGGGATTTCTTCGCCGATGCATTCTTGGATGAGGCCGGCGTGAGGAACTTTGATCTCATATTTGACTATACAGTGAGCCTCTCCCTCTCTCACCCCCCCTTGACAGGGGCGGCGGGCCGAAGCCCTCGCTGACGGAGGCTCAAGTTCTTCTGTGCTCTCCCGCCCGCGGCCAGACCTAAGTGGGCGAAGCGCATGTCACAGCTGCTCAACCCAAATGGCGGTCGGTTAGTGTGCCTAGAGTGGCCTTTAGGGAAACCAGCATCAACCAACGGTCCGCCGTGGGGCGTGACGGCTGAAAGCTACGAGGCACACCTTTCTTGTCCGGGAGAGGAGGTGCTATACGGCCCAGACGGTAAGCCTAGCCTGAAGGAGCCAGTCGCGGGAGCTCTCAGCAGGCTCGCCCGTATCAAGCCAGCTCGTACACACAAGGCTGGCACAGACGAAGGCGGGAACGTGTTCGACTTCATCTCGGTATGGAGCCATTAAAATAGCCTCCGATACAGAGATAGCAAGAGCCACCCTGGGCTTACATGCAGTTCCGTTGGCATGCCGCACTCACGGTGCCTTACGGAGAGAGTTGTAGTGCTCTCCCAACCCGTAGCCGTGGCGATAGTATGCCAACCAGATTGTCGGGAGCGTCTTGTCCTCGTCTGCCTGGTTCGGCCGGATCACCTCCGTCCTACCGTCCTGCACCACTTTGATCCCGACTCGGTACGCGTTCGCCAGCGCACTGAGCTCCAGCTGGCCACCCCACTCGGCCGTGTCCCGGATCTTGGCTACATAGCCCGCGAGCGGCTCCTCTAGAAAAGCGGCGTAGTCGTCTGGATGCGCTTCCATGTATGCGGCCGCCGTCCGTCGTACGACCTTGTACGGCAGCACCTTGGGCGCGTCGCCCGGCGTGCGGTCGAGAGGGATGGTATGTGCCGCGAGCTGGTCGGCGACCGCGGCGAAGAGGCAGTGACCGTCCGGGGCGATCTCGCGCTCCGTCAACCCGTGCGCGGCGAATTCCTTCAGCATGTACGTCTTCTCGATGCCGCGGTGATCTACCATATTCGCTGCCTCGGCCTCGGCGGCGACCGCGGCAGCTTCTTGCTCCGCAGCCCGGCGGGCCAGCCGCTCCTTCTGTCGGTTGCGTTTCTTGCCCGGCCCGCCTCCTCCACCTTCTGCTGCCTCTTCGACCGGCGCAGGCCCGGAGAGGTGTGTAGCGTCGATTTTCGCGGCGAGGATGTCAGTTTCGGTTTCTTGCGGCAAACCCGGCGCTTCTGTCTCCTCTTCAAGCTCCTCGTCTGGGGAAAGCGTCTCGCCGTTTAGCTCTGCGAGCTCGCTCCTATGCGCCTCCTCCTGCTGGCTTTCGAGCTCTGCGCACTCATCGTTGACGGCCTTTCGGTTCTTCTTGGTTGCATTCTTCTTCTTGTTTGTGATGCGTCCCTGGAGCTCCTTCTTCTCTTTCCTGTGCCTGGCCTGGAGGTGCTCGAGTGTCTCGTCCATCGCGGCTCGGATTCGGAGGTGGGGTCGAACTTTTGGGAATCCAGTGTCCTGGCTGGGACGGATTCCGGGCTTCCACAGAAAGCGTCGGTAAGCCCTGAATTCCTATCAGGTGTATATTAGGATGCAATCGTGCGGAGTGGCTTGAGTGGGCTTGTGGTGCGCTGGGTAGTCCAGCTCGCAAGGCCGAGCTGCATATAGCAAAATTTCTCGAGGTGGGGGTGAGGAGTGTTGATGGCGGGGTAGGTACTGTACCAATGCAGCCCCTTTTCAACGTAGGGTTGCCATGCTCACTGTTCAATGGATCCTAGTTAACCCAGTTGCCCATCTGTCATCACAACTACAATGCCCGAACTACATTATCCCTTACCCCCCTTGGTGCATTGCTACTGTGGCGGAGGCTTGAGCTTGACATCCATGCGCCCCCCCAGAGATATGTGGCCATTTCCACTGGGCTTGGCCGCTAAGACCGAATCCCCAGGTCCATCCATGCACAGAAGCAATCACCGTAATGCTCGAGACAGATGGCGGCCGTAAGACGATGTCATAATCTAGCTCAGGCGCGGACTACGGTTACATACAGGATGTGAGGTATATATATGCGTGGGCCGTAGGCGATTTGCAAACAAGCCCGCAAATGGTCGAACGACAGGCAAGAAGCGAACAAGACAACAGGAAAAGACATGATACAAGAGAGCGTTGGCTCGCCGGGCTCTCTTCCCCCTCGACGTGGGTCGGCCACGGTCTAGATGGACTGCTGCTGGTTGCCCGACCGTTCTTCACGTTCTTCCCTTTTATTTTCTCCCACAATATATGTTTCTCTCTTTGCCTCCTCGACCGGGCAGCGCCGAAGCTATCCGCATGGCTGCAAGAGTCATCCATGACCAGCCCTGGCAGAAGATAGCATACCTTTGAAATGAACGAGGCGAAAAATATTTAACTCCTGAACCCCCCCGCCGCCAATTCAGTTTCCCCTGCTCCTGTGGGTCCGGATCCATCCAAGACCTTGGTAAAGCCGCCGTGCCGTCCGGACTAATCAACCGCAAACGCTAGAAAGGCAGTGTGGCATATACAGCCTAAGTCGACGCACCATACGAGGGGATTGCCCGTATAGGGCGACGCGGGCACGCGTCTCGCGTACGCGCATATATGGGTTTCGTCTGCCCCATCTTTCTTCGCCTGCCGTCCGTACACAAATGTTCGCCTCTCGTGTGCTGTGCAGAATCTCCAACTAGAATCCCCTGAAGGGATCGTCGCGTGTGAACCAGTCGTCGCCCGCCTCGTCTGTGGTCTTGGTGCCCCGGCTCTGGTAGCTGTCCCGATGCCGGCTGCGGCTTGCACGCCGCCGCATCTCCTTGCTCCGTCGGCGCGCGACCCGCCGTATCTCCTCCTGTTCGTGGGGCGTCTCCTCAAACGGCGTAAGCGCGAGGGGGCTGATGAAGGCCTCCATGCGCACCGTCCCGATAGCATCGAAGAAGTTATTCATGAGAGCTCCGCTCGGGCGCGTCGACGCCTCCGAGGTGCGAACCGAGCCTGTCGCCCAAGTCATGCCGCTCGAGGCACCGCTGTTGGTCGCCTGGTAGACGTCCGATGACCCTGCCGTCATGACGCTGTTGCCCGCGGTGCTGTTGGTGGCAGCGTGGTGGTAGCTGGCGCCGCCGACGGGGCTAGAGAAGCCGCGGAACGAGAGAGGAGGGGGGACGTGGCCACCCGTGTTGCTACGCTTGCGCCCGTGGAGCGGCACCTGGGCGGCGCGGTCCGCGAAGCGGGGAATGTACGGAGGCTCTGCAGCGTCACGCGAGAGGTCGCGGGCATGGGTCGGGAGGCTGTATGGCTCTGGGGGGACTGGTGGCGGGTACTCGGGGATTTGGGGGATGCTTGGGATGCTCGGAGGCATGCTGTCTGTGTGCGACGACGCCACGCTGATGGCACCGGGCCGACCGCCGCTGACGATGGAAGTCTTGGACTTGGTCAGGCGGATGGAGTCACGGATGCCCGGCCGGCGCACTTTGGGCTTGGGCAGTTCGAACTGCTCAGGCACCTGCGGTTTGGCTTGTGTCGCCATCACGATCTCAGGGACGGCCTGCTGGGAATGGGCGAGGAATGAGAGCGACGTCAACCAGATATAATGGCGCTCCGCGTTCATGGCAGTGAACTTCAAAGCCCGCTGCGGCGTAAGGATCAAGATGGACCTGTTGAAGAGAGCGCCCGAGCCCTTCGGAGGAGGGTTATCGTCCTTGACATCAAGCACCGATTGGATGGTCACTACGACATACAACCGTCAGCACGTGCACAAGAGTTGCCAGCCGCGGAGGAAAGGGGAGAGAGTGGAAAGTGGTGGGTAGGGGAAACTCACGCTTGCGCCCAGCCTTGCCCATCAGTGCGCTACCAGAAGAAGGCTGCTTGCTACTCCAGAGAATGGCCCTCTCGTATGGGGCCAGCCAGACCCATCGTTTGTGTCGGTCGTTGCTGTTCTCGTCGATTCCCTTGGCGTCGGCAACGCCGAACGACTTGCGCCTCCGGACGTACTTGAACATCCACTCACCCACCATGGTCTGCGCGATGGCATCGACGACGCCGGTGGCTTGACCAGAGCTGCCGTTAGAGCCAACACCCGTGTCACCTGTGTTAGCAGTATTGGTGGAGAGCTGTGGTTGGTGCCGGCCCCGGGTGTAAGAGTCCCGGTTGCGGGTGTACGTGAGGTCGCTGTGGGGAAGAGGTGGCAGTCCCGGGCTCTCGGGGACCTCATCGGACGGGGAAATGGGAGGGGGGGAGCGGCTGCCTCGTCGCCGGTTACGCTGCCCATGAGGCAGCGCCGCGGCAGATCGGACCTTGCGAATGCTGTTGACACGGTAGTGCGAACGACCGCCTCTTCGCGACCAGGTATCGGAACCTCTCGTGGGGCTCGACCGACCGTCGCTCGGAGCGCTGGCACTGACCGGCGGCTTCCGGGAGCTAGCACGGGTGGGAATGGGGAAGGGCGGCTCTCGAGGATCTGGAAGGCTGGGGCTTCGGGACCGTTGGTGCGTCGCGATGCCGCTTTGGATCATGGCCGCCTTACGCATCACACCCGCCTTGTTGGAGGCGCCGAGGAAGGACGATCGCGCCCCACGCCTCGAGTCCGTCCTCGCCGGGAACGACTCACGAGCCTCAGCAGTGGTGCTGGCGAGGACCTCGCTTGCCACCGGCCGCATGGAACTCCTTCCACCACTAGGCTTGCGTGGGATTGCGGTCTCTCCCCCATTCCCGCCCGAGCCACGCTTCCCTCCTCGGCCGGCAGTCTTGCTCGGCCGCGGGGCCGAAAGGGCCGTACGGTATTCTGTATCACTTACATCGGCATCGATGAACTCGTCAGCCTCGTCGGAGCTGCCACCATCGAAGCCGGCGAAAAGGCTGCTGATCCTATGCGGTCTCCGCATTGGAGCCTTCTGGCTCGACAGGGGGCCGTCATCGTTATTGCCTGGGTAGGCATCACGAGTTTCCTCCTCAGTCGGGACAGGCGGGGATGAGGGCATGTCCGTGAGGCTCCTCTTAGTTACGAGGCGCCTCGGGTTTCTCGGCGGTGGAACACTTCCGGGTGCAAACTGCCTTGGCTCGTCCGAAGCCAAGGGTTCCGTGGATGGCGCTGCAGGAGAGGTCGGCCTGGACGTGATGGCCGAGGGGTGGAGATGGGCCGGCAGTCTGTCTAGCCGCCTGTCGATGCGAATCTCTTCAGTTTGAACTGCGATCGACTTGACTTCAGCGGCGCTGATGAGGGTCACCTGACAACCGAAGTCCTTGAACAACTGCGGGAGTCGGGGCTCACGAGGTGTTGAAGGGCGGCTCGTGGGGGGTATAATGCTGATGCTGGGAATCTGCATCGGCAGGCTAAGGAATGAGGGCTGGAGTGGAGGGGGGACTTCTTCCGTCTGCGTCGCGGCCGAAATCATGACGGAAACCTTAGGCTTCGGCATCGGGGGAGCTTCTCGGACCGGTGAAGTTGGAGTCTTGGGCGGGCTCAATGGCTCATCAGCGGTCTGTGAGGAACCGTTCACCATCAAGTTTGTCGCTGCAGGCGGCTTGATGGTCAACGGCTGGGCGATGTGGCTCGGCACCCGCTTCCTCCTCTGGTTCGCCTCGATCTCGACATCGCCACGCGGGGAGCTCTCGACATCGTGCAGTCTCTCCAGCTTGGAGGGCAATGAAGGCTCGGGGGTGGAAGGCTTCACAGGCCGCACCTTGGGCGATGGCGGCGGTGAGTACTGCACCCCGGTATCCTTGTAGCTGACCTTGGGCAGCGGTGGCGGCGGCATCTGGCTGGTTTCGTCGTCTTCCCTGATAGTGCGGGCCTCGAGCTTCTCCAACGTGCTATGGTGCATGGTCATTCGGCCGCGAGCGACGCTGCCAGGGCGCATCATGCTGTCATTGCTCTGGTTGCGCCGGTGCGTTCGCGACATGACGCTGTCACGGCTGGTGTTGCGGTTGTGCCTGGCGTTGGAAAGAACGCTCTCCCGACCACCGTAGTCGGTCTCGTCGTCATATTCGGTGTCGAAGTTGAGCTCGTCCGCAAGCGAGTTGCCGTTCGGTGGCTTGATTCCATTGCCCATGACCGAGAAGCGAATGCTGTTGGTCATGCTCATAGTCCGGATGCTAGCAGCATCCTCCTTGGCACTCTCTTCGACCTCACTCTCGTGCGTATCGTGAATGCCGTTCATCTGAGCTTGGTAAGCCGCCACCTCGTCCAAGACCACTTTCAAGCGACTCTCGGCGACATGGATCTTGCGATCATATTTGCGCCTCTCGTCATCCCAGGCCTGTTTTTCTTGGGCCCATTGGCTGTGCACGCGTTCTGAGTCCTCCTCTTGGCTACGCAGCTTTTTCTGCGCCGCCTCTAGTCTTTTCTTGGTCTCGGTCGTCGTGTCCACCGCCTCATCTCGCTCACGCGCCAGCTCACCGAGCGCAGACGAGGTGCCGCCCTCGAGCAGGGCCAACTGACGCTTCAACGATCGGTTCTCCTTGGCCGTCGTTGACAGACTCGTCTGTAGCGTATCGGATTCTTCTCGTGTCGCGTGCAGGCTGGTCTCGAGGCTCTCGATGATCTTAAGCTTCTCTTCTTGGTCCCTCCGCAGCGCCAGGATCTCCGAGACTAGGTTGGCATGCAAGGTCGGAGTGAACCGACGAGGGTCCAGTATGCTAATGCTCTCATCGGTGCTGACATCCCTTGAGGACCTCTTGGAGCCCTTGTCATTCGGCACGGGGGGCGGTGATGAGCTCTGCACGCCCTTCCCTGGTGGCGTGGCGGACCGGCGCGAGCGGCGCGACGTTCGTGATGGTGTTCGGTAAGGTGTCTCTGCGGGTGTCGGCAACGATATGGTGACGGGTCCAGCGGACTCGTCCTCGGTCTCCCACATAGCCATGGTGACCAGCTCCGTCCGGCGCAGAGAGTGGACGATGCAGTTGTCTCCAGACGAGTGTCAGGAACAGGCGCTATTTCAGTCTAGATGGACTGCCTGTGCCCCTCCTCTCCACCAGACTGGTGCCAGGAGATGTAGTTTCGGGACCTAAAAAGGGATCAAAGCTCTGGTCCCTCCTGCGATGACCCCTGCTCGACGGACCACCAACCCAGTCAAATTGGCCGAGCTTGTTCATACAGGGGAATATGCACGAAAACACGCCGTTTCTTGACCTATTCTAAAGGAACAGGTTCCGAGCGTTAGCCTAGTGATTTTCGAGCGCATCCGACCCGTCACATCCAAAGTGTGATGCATTGACCCGACGCGACGAAAAATCTCCCTTCGAGTTCGGATCGAGCGGTTGCGTTCAGGAGACACCGGGGCCAGGGGGGGGGCGGCACTTACAAACTCGGCGAAAGGTTACCTGCAAGGTAAAATTCATGTCCAACAGGTGCTGCTAGGGGCCTGGAGCGCAATTGATGCATTAGCACACGACCGAGGTGAGGGGACCTTGTCCTGGCATATAACAGGCCGTTTAAGCAATGGAGCCCTCTCAACCGGCTGCGTCAAGCCATGCGCCGAAAAGGAGATGCTACGCCAATGGGTGTTGAGATGAACAAAACGTACTGAAAAATACGGCCAGGGTTGCGAAGCCACGGAGCATTGAAAAAAATGAACGAGCCTAATTGGAACAATGGGCAGTGCACGTTGGAGTAGAGAAGGAGGTTTCCTCGAGGACAAACGGGCAATCTCAAGCCGACATGCTATCGAAAGACCGGGTGCCGGTTGCTGAATAGGAGGATCGCCGTGGCGGTGGATCGCCGCGGCCAATGCGTCGAAACAGGCGGCACTTTGGGGCTTTGGGGTAGACGGGGTGGAGGTGCGAGCACACTAGGGGGCCCGAAGCTTCTCTAGACAGCGCAACGTGTTAGTGGGTGGCTGAGAGTTGAATGATGTCCGGTTCTAGGGACTGGGCCGAGGAGTTCGTCGGCGCGTCGCTCGACACGACAAAGAAACCGGTATAAAATAAGAAAGATAAGGACGAGGTGACATATGGGAGAGAGAGGCGCTCGCTCAGACGCACCTACAGTAGCCTTCTTTCCTTTTTTTCCCGCCTTCCTTCCTTTTCAAGTCGCGAGGATATGTAGTAGCACCGAAGGGCGGCTAGTCGATCCGCACAAAAGTCTCGAGCTCCAGATCGGCCGCATCGAAGCGCATAAAGCTGAGGCGTCGTTCGGGGTCGGGTGGCACGACGGGGACGCAGCGGGGAACAGGCGCCGTGCTTGTGCAACGCGGTCTGGCGAGGCAAGACTCGAGGTCAGAGATATAGAGTAGAGAGCCCTCGGTGGCGCGCAACACAGGCGCACGCAGCACACACGCGCGAGGGAGACGGCGAGGCAGAGACAAGGAAAACTCTCGCCCCGGAGAACAATGGCAATGTCGAAGGACGTTGGGAAGAGATCCTCGACCTGCCCAGGACAAAAGACCTAAGAGCAAAACGTCTGCAAAGAGACTCGCCCGAATCCCTGGGGAATGGAGCCAGGCGGGTTATGTACTAAGGTGCTCCACTTCACAGCTCAACACGGGCCAGCAAACGCGCAGTAGCGTGCATCTGGACCTAGCGAGGGACCACCCCAAGCGACCACACGCGGGCCCGCGGCGCAGAGAGAGAGAAAAAGTGTAATGACATTGTGCCCCAGTGACCAGTGGATTCTTCGGCGGCCCAGGGTGCCAGCGGTACGTACTCCGTACTTCGAAATATACCGAATCCTTCTGGCACTCTTTCCGGTCCCCGTCCAGGGCACGTCCAGGGCACCCCGGAACCCTCCCCTTTCCCTCCCCCAGAGAAGAGTCAAGAGTCCAACGATCCGGGACCTTTCAGTATACCGAGTTAATGCACACACTCCTGCCAGATACGTATCTTTGGCATGTAACCATAGTAGTATGCAGCTGCTCGCTGCAGGAGCGGTGCGCCACGGCTTGCCTGCATCGGCAATGTCCTCCTCGTCCTCCGGCAGCCCTTGGTGCGCAAAATGGCACGTCCCCGCGGCCTCGGACTTTAGAGGAGGAGCGGAAAAAGAAAGCGGAGGGGAGGGGGAAGGAGGGGCTGACGTTGTCGCTTCATATCTAGCTACATATGCTCTCGTGTTTGCAAATCTCTCTTGCGTCGCTGAGGAACTCGGCGCCGAGATGGGCCTCGTCAACGGTCCTAAAGGCATGAGCTGGGAGCGACATGCGAATTTCCTAAAATGGATTAAGGGGAAGAGACCAGGGCCCCCAAGAAAGGCTGCCAAAGTCTGGATCGGTTATGAGAGCATCCTTTCCTAGTGGTCACCGTCGTGAGGAGAACGAGAGAAGAAAAGAAAAAAAAAACGGCCGTACTACCGGTACACAAGGAGGAACCCTGTTCTGGCTTCTCACAAGAACTTGGGGAAAGAGGAAGGAGGAGAAGGGAAAAAAATCTTCTCGCCTCCGGATGTGAGACTCTGGTCGGCGAGTCTCGACTCGACGCTCTCTCATTCCTCCGCCGGCGAGCACAGCGTCCGCCACTTGTTCGACACCCAAACACGCCTCCCCCCCCCCCCCCGTGGGCGGGCGGTTTTGCCGAGCGACTGGCCGTGGGCTGCACGCACTGCAGCTTGTGCAAGTTTGGCACTGGCCGAGCCAGGCCAGCAGGCGAACCCTGGCGGGGGCTGATGGGGTCCTGCAGCTAGGGCCTGCCAGGGATCCCGCCGGCGGTCGAGGGAAAGAAATATCCATGGTATGGCTTGGGAGGGCGCGCGAGCGACCAGCAGACTGACCAGAGTGTGGTCCGGGTGTGCCACCCATCCGCCGCTAGGCCCGGTTCGTCGGCGTTGGTCGCAGCGTGGAGTGTGACAGCCAATGGGAGGCCCCACCCCTCGCTGGAACAATTTCCTGCCAGGCGCTGATCACCAGCAGTTTGGGCTCTGCGGTGGAGCAGCTTTGGCCTGAAATTTGCCCTGGAGGCTCCAAGCTCGTGTCTTCAACAGCAAGCCACTCTCGGCCATTTCCAGGCCGTTATTTTCTCTTATTCCTGTGGCGGCCGGATCCCCCCCCCCCCTTTTTTTTATGATTATTATTATTAGAAGTGGTACTGTTTTATCTTGTTAGTAGAGCCGCCCCATTTGATGTCGTCACCAGTTGTGTGGTCTTAATGGTTTCGGCATAAGTGCTGGGAGTGCTCCTCGAAGCTTGGGGATGCCAAGGATGGCCGCGCATGCTCCGGAGGGTTCTGCATAGTAGCAGTAGCTACTATCAGGCAGTTGCGCACGAAGTAGCTGTTATCACACGTGAGGTAGGTGCCGGCTATAAGTGAGGAGAGAGAGGACCGGGTCATCGCTTTCCGTCTCGAGGCTGGATCCCGCTGCAGGTTCCCTCGATGGGACAGGACCACGCACTTGATCTCCCATAAATAAATAAAAAAGAAACAACCTGGGTAGCTGCGGTCAGTGTACCCGCGCTGCCCGGCAAGGCTCGAGACGGGTGGGGAAGAAAGTTCCGGATCTTATCGCAGACCTGAACACCTCATCACGACCCCCCGGGCATGCCTCCCATGGGACCCGCTGCAATTGACGCGTCTCTTCGCGTCCCTGGTCGATGGCATCGAGGTCCAGACGCCCTCCTCCACTGCTCCCGAACTTTTCTCTGGCCAAGGACCAAAAGCCGTCATGACGCACGACGCTGGTGGGCGATATCACTTACAGGTGACAGATCACAACCTTGTGTTCGGTACAGTACTACGTCTGCTCTTCCCATCTCTCCCATCCTGTCCTCTCTCTGACGGAGAGACTCCACCTCGTACGAGCGGATCTCCAGTGCGACCATACTGTCCAGATCGCGCCAGGGAGACCGGAGCGCTGGGCGGTCGTTGGCAAAGATCGTGCGAGTAGTCCTCGGCTATCAGACTTACATATTACTGCCTTGCCAACTTGGCTACGCACGACATGCGACGCGGCACCAACCTTCGGGACGGCCTTGTCAGTTGAGGCTGCCTGGTCTAGCTTCGATATTCTCCAGCAGCTCCAGCAGCTAGCAAGGGCAGACGACGCATGTGCAGGGCCTAACCCAGCCAGCTCTGCATGCTGCAGCTGAACTATGTATGTCACTATTTGCTGAAGCGGAGGCCCGTCCGCAGAAGAAGCATGGTGTCTAATAGGAACCGTGTCCCGTCCATAGTACACAATGCTCAGCGACGAACAAGGTGAGCGAGGTGGTGAGGTGACGAACCCCGGCGCTCGATGTTTCCCCCTCGTCCGCACAGACCCTTCGTCCTGCAGCTAGAGCCTTTCTCCAGATCCTTGAATCGAGCCCTCAGCGCAACCACAGGATGGTGTGGCGTCGACCTCAAACAGTGAAGTCCCAACCTTTAGGTAAACCCCCGAAATTGCGACCAACCTGTGGATATATTTTGGGGCGGGGGTCCCGAAGGATCCTTGTAGACGCGGTCGGAGAATCGCGGGCCAGAATCCCTTGTCTCGAGCCGAACAGCTCTGCTTTGGGTTTTGTTTTGTTTTTTTCCTATTTTGCGTGGTTTTTGGTTCGGTATGCATTTGAGTTGGCGCAGAAGCCGCGATCCAGCGCTCTCTCGAGCGAAAAAAGGTTCGAACTAATGTCAGGCCTTCGGAAACCTCGCCGGCTAGCGAGTCTGACATGCCGGGTTAGAGGTCCAGAGCCCTGACTAGGCTGCCGCCGTCGTCTCATGTTTCGCTGTTTGGCACCAACGCCAACGGCAGAGAGCGGCAGAGTGCGGCAGAGACGCTGGCCTCCAGGGTGCGGCAGGCGGACCCGCTTGCTCCCAGCCCGGCGGACAGCGTGGGGCGGGCCATGGCAAGAAGCTTTTAGCGACAGTCGATGCGAAATTGCCGCTATCGAAGCCTGTCGACAGCTCGTTTGTTTCACGAAACGTTCTTGCTGGTTACCGTGTACCTCGTCGCCCAGCGCCTCGGCCGAACCATTGCTGTGCCAGACGCGTCCCACGGACGAAACGTGGTTAGAACCAACGACACAATGCGCGGGGGGGCGCTTCCGGCTACCAGGAACCTCGCCCCCCGACACAAGTTAGCGTCGACGTCCGCGCGCTCAGCCTGTCGATCTTTGGGACAGTTACGGCGTAGACAATCTGGACGCAGTCTTGGAAGGTGAGCCTCATCGGGAACCGAGTGCTACTCTGGAGGTCCCTAGTACTATGGTACGTCGTACAGATGGTCGAGCAGCAGGTTCTGCGCAGACCAGGACCGGCCGACAGAACCTTGAGCCGCTTTATAATGCTGTGTGTGCCCCAATCCAATACGACAACACCGTAGCACAAAGTCCAGATACAGAGCAAGAGGGTACATAATAGCTAAGATAGGCAGCCTACCTTACCTTCCTAGGTACACAAGGCCTGTACTGTAGCAATATTAGCGGCACCACCGCACGGGGCAATTGCCTTTTGGATTGCCCTGCTCCTTACCACATGCGTCTTGATCGAGGTAGTACTTGCTATCGCTGCTGACCGACCCGGCTCAACAAGCGCTCTTTCCCCAGCCTACCAGGGCGTTTCTCCTGTTCCCTCAGCACCCACCGCGCTGTGCTTCTTGTCTCTTTTCGGCTGCCGAGCTTTCGCCAGCCATACGCCTCTTCGGCCTTCGGGCTCCTATTCTCTACCGCCCATCCTGTAACGCCCGCCGCCCATCACGAGGCAGTGATTGGCCTTCAGACAAGATAGGCAGCCGCAAAAGGCCTCCAAATAAGCCAAGCGGCCTACCGTGCCGGCCCGTAGTGAGGACGAACGGCGCCCCTTCCCCTGTCCCGCCTCCCCTTCCCCCAAGCACACCAGCCGTGGCCATTGGCCAATGGCTTCTGCGAGGCTTCTTCCCCGAAATCGCCCACGTCTCATTTCTGCTCTCCCCCTCCCCCTCGTCTAAAGTCTAAACCCCCACCCGCGCCACTTCTCAAGGCCTGGCTGGCCATCACCAACACGCGGTTGTGGGCCTCGGCCGCAGAGCGTCTAGCGCCTCGGCGGAAGCTGGGCCCCGGTCACTTCGGTTGGGCGAGGGCTCTTCCGTGGAGACACGGACGGGAGCTAGGCTTACCTCTTCTCTGGTTCTCTTCGCCTGCAGGACGAACTTCCCAATCCTACACTGCGGTCACCGCAGTCGTCACAGTCCAATCTCTGGATCACAGCAACCCCGGAGGGTTGCAATATTCCAGCGAAGCTTGCAGGCTTTTCCAGTCGTCGCTCCCGTTGGGAATGGCTTTCTTCCCGTCCCTCCCGCACCCCCCCCCCCCCTCTTCTCTCCCTTCGGTGTTCTCCCAACACTTGAGGTGAGAGGGCTGGTCCGAGATGAGCCCTGCAGCTCAGATGCATGGGCGAGCGAGCCCTTTGGCCGCTAGCTCGAGGCATCAGAGCGTGCATGTACTCCCTGCAGATCCGCGGCCTGCTAGTGCTGCAAGCTGCAGTGCCCATCACTGCTGTCAGTCAGGGTTCTGCAGCACCAACGCCGAGTCTGCCCGGAGGTGTCAACGTGAAAAGACCATCCAAGCACGGCTGCCATGCGATAGAGCAGCCTATCCTCCGGTAGATCCTAGCCCAAGCTCGTAATCTCTCGGCAGCGTGCACAGCAGATTTTGTCTGTTCTGTCTGTAGAGGCTTTCTGGCAGCAAACCTGCAGGAGCCGAGAGCACGGCCAGCCAGGCTTGACGGGACTCCTAGCACCTTGAAGGGAGATGGAGCGGTCGACTCAGGGGGCCTGCAGCTTCAAGCGAGCCGTCAACCAAAAAGTCTGGTTTGCTGGGGCTGCCGCGGTAATCTGCTACGCTCCGGACCCTTTCGTCTCTCTCAAGGCAAGTCATTGACCGTTCTCGTGGCAGCGTAGCATTTGTAATATATCAGTTTTTGCCTGGTGGGAAAATGACTGCGACGCTGTGCGTACCTGCCGAGCGTCGATAATTAGCAACCATCAAGGGCCTTCGTCACAGACCCAGTTGCATGTCACCCGCTGCGGTTACAGTAGGAGAAGTTGAAGGTAGATGCTACTCTCATGTTTTTGTTTGTGATAGCATTGCCTTGCCTCGGGCATCACAGCATATGTAGCAACTGGCACCTTGCTTGGGATACCACGGCCCGGTCCTCCCCGTAAAGGCATCCGTCCAGTCAGCCTCCCAGCTTTTCTCGCACCTGCCTTGCCCATCCGCCCTATCGACGTAAACTACGTGGTCTTACGGCTGCCCGGCGGCGCCTCCGGCCATGGACTCGCTCGTCGTGTAGCACCGAGCTCAACAATACGGTAAGGCAGTGTTGTGGAGTGAGCAGAGAGGTAATAGTGCCGGGCAGGTCCACGAAGACGTGCTAGCGTGTTGGCGATGGCTAGGCGAAGGGAAAGCTACATGTTCTTCGAGTTGTATGTAAGCATCTCCGTGGTTGCAACCGGAACATAGCAGTTCTAGCCCCGGCAAGTCGCCTCCTCTAGGAGCTAGCCTGGTTGCTGGGGAGCCATGATGGATTATTTTCGACCGTGATGGGATACTTGTCCAGAGATTCGTACCACTGGATGACAGAACCTATCTGGGAACCGGTATCGTGTCAGTGATTTCCTGTTGCTTGCCAATGTTCCTCGCTCCTACCCTTTCCGAGTCCCCCGTGTGGAATCTCGGAGAAGGCAAGAGGCATATATATATCTCGGGTTGGTGTGTGCAAGTGTGGGTGGATGGGTGAGCCACGCAAGACGTACCAGGAACGCCCACGAGCCGATGAACGTGGACAGAGTTGAGGCATACTCCATCCCATCTTTGTCGATCGCAAAGCCGAACGCGCCGCAGAGGGTAAACCCAAGGGCCCCGACCAAGTTCCACAGCCCGATGTGCCACCCCAATACTTTAGGAGCAGGGATGTACCACTTGTCTTGAACTTCCAGCATAAACAGCAGGCTAGACACGATAAACCCGCACCCGCCGACAACCTGGGGCAGCCAGAATACCCCATTCTCTACCGGCGTTGGCAGGGAGTTCAGGATGGGCGGCAAACCCGTAAAGCCCGAAATCCAGAAGATGGTCGCTCCCAACATCTGCGAGAGACAGGCGAGGAACCCAATGTCTCGGAAGTAATGCGTGGACAACTCCCGCCAAGTCGGCCACCACGACCAGCGCCGCCCAGCGCCGACCATCCCTAAATCACCAGGACCATCCCCCAGACCCGCCTCTGCGCCATCCACCAACGGGCCGCTGCTGTCGTCTCCCTGGGCTCGGCGGGTAGCCGCGATGGACGCGCTCCTGCCTACGTGGTGGTGCTGGCAGCTGTTGTGCCTGGGGCGTAGGAGGAGGCCGCGGCTCTCGATGGCCTCCTCGAGCGCCCAGCCGAAGCAGTAGGACCGGTTCTCGTTGACCGCCTCAAGCATGAGCAGAACGGAGCCGAGCTCGAAGACGGTCGCTCCGATGCAGGCGGTCACGCCTCCGCCGGTGGCGGACTCGCCTGGGAACTCGGTGCTCGGCGCGGCAAGAGGCAGCCACACGAAGAAAGCGTTGATGACCCAGATGACGGAGCCTGGAGGTCAGCTTGGTCCATCCTCCTTGGGTAACGGTGTAGGTGCATGTAGATCCTACCTAAGGTGAAGACCGTGGCGACATCGTAGCTCACATCCCAGACGGGAAACCGCACAAACATGCGCATGACTCCTCTCCGCGTTTGGGCCCACGTGTTCGTCGGCTTCGGGGCGTCCACTCCGGCCTTGGCCATAGACGCCGCTGTCATGGTGGCGCAGTGACGTCCTTTGCGGTTGTCACGGCTCTTCCAGACATGGTAGATCCCTACCGGTGCCTCAAGGCCAGTTGCTCCGTGTGCCTGAGATTGGCCGGGTCCGGCCCCGGCTCCCTCAGATGGACCACCATGAAGAGGCCTCGCAGCTGCACCGACGGGATGGTACCGCTGCGTCGGATTCAAGAAGGCCACGGGTCCTTTAACATGGTGCGCATCGTAATGGCTCCTTGTGAAGTGGTCGCGCGGTTCCCTGTCCATCTCACCCTGAGAGCGTGCGCGAGCGAAAGAGAGAGAGCCCAGGCCCCAGCAACACCCAAAAGGACGCGTATGGCCACTGGGGAGAGGTTTTCGTTCTGGCTTCCCACAAAACGAGCGTCGGTAAAGCGAGTGTGATATCGTAGTTATTGTTCCAACGAGGTTTAGCGAATGACTGAGATCATTGATTCAGTACTTCGCATCGCAAGCCACGGCAATTGGATCGTTGCCCATACAGGGGATGGATCCTTCAGCGACCGAAAATTCGCAGCGAGGTTCGTGCGTCGTCGCGGACTCAGCACGCAGCTTCTGAAAAGTTGACACCCCGTATTCGTCAACATGCATTACCACATACCTACGCAGAGCTGCCCAATGGATTGACGTCACTACCGGCGGCCCGTTCACCCGGCTTCGCTCCGGTTTTGTTGCTCCGGGGCCATCCAGTCAGCAGCAGCCCTCCACTCGCCCAATGTCGCGATAGCACGTGTGCGACGGCTCATGTAGGCAACGCTTGCCAGGAAAGACAGTCTTCGCCTTCCCCGCGTCTAGTTAATGCCAAATTTCTATTATTGTTCCGCGGAACCTTCAATAAACCACCGCACCCGATGGAGGCCGGCTCACCTCTCTCCCAGGTCAAGGCGCTGACCTTCGACGTCTTCGGAACTGTAGTCGACTGGCGGTTCTCGGTCGAAGAGGCCCTGGGGCGCGAAGCGGCGAACAAAATCCAGTCCGCATCCTTCGCAGCCCTCCCCAGCGAGGTTCAGGGTAGGGCGAAGTCTCTCACCGCTGACGACTGGGCCGCCTTCGCGCAGGAGTGGCGGAACTCGTACGGCCGCTTCACGCTCGGTTTCCAGCCCGGCGTGACACCGTGGAAGGACGTTGACACGCACCACCGCGACAGCTTGCTCGAGTTGCTAGACAAGTGGGGAGTGCCGGGTCTCTACGACGCCGACGAAGTCGAGAGGCTGAGTAAGATCTGGCATTTCCTCCGGCCCTGGCCCGACAGCTCCGAAGGCATTCACAAGCTGGGCACCAAGCTCGTCACTGCGACGCTGTCTAACGGGAATCAGTCGCTGCTCAAGGATCTGAATCAGTTTGGGGACCTGGGCTTCCAGCGCATCCTGTCTGCCGAGGACTTTCAAGCATATAAGCCAAACCCAGCAACATATTTAGGCGCCTGCAAGGCGCTGGGCTTGGAGCCATCCCAGGTCGCCATGGTGGCCGCCCACCTGGGAGATTTGCTCTCGGCTCGCTCATACGGGCTCAGGACTATCTATGTGGAGAGGCCGCGCGAAGAGGCCAAGAACGACCCCGAAGTAGAGAGATATAGAGCTGACAACTCCACCATAGACTTATGGGTGAACGGAGACGAAGAAGGGTTTGTAGAGGTAGCAAGGCGGTTAGGTATATAACAGTTTCCAGCTATATAGCAAAGCTTTTTTCGCATTCGCCCGCGCATAGTGCTAGCTGAACCTCACGAACGCTCTGCCCTGGTCTAGTTGCGCAACAAGAAACATGAAATTCGACGTGCAGGTCCCAAGGCATCAGAGTGACCTCGAAACTATAAGAGGAAACCCGGAGAGCCTAGCCATTCGGATGCGTAGACGGACGCAAACCCATCTTGTTCGTCAACACACCTTAACTTAACTGCGGCACCTCACTTACACCTAAGTGTACAAGTTCAACTCAAACGGGACCGATGGGCATCCGAGACAGTTGTCCGACTGTGCCCACAAACGAGATGTCATATACTCCCCGTCATATCTCCAAGAGAATCTGGGAGCGACCCACAAGAAACCCCACGGCTTCCATTGGTTTCTAGCCCACCTGGTGTGAGTCTTATTCGTCCCCTTCATGGCGTCATGGCGCCTTGTTATTTCTTCTCGCCGTGGGGGGGAGGGGGGTGCCTGCCCCGAGAGTATAGCTCGCGCATGAGGGACCACGAGGGACCAAGTGGGACACTAAAAGAGCCCATCCTAGATAGCCCTTGTGCCGTAGCACCCGCTTCCACGTCTTAAAGGCATCGGGTTCATCTCTGCTTGCGAAGACCAAGCGTATTTGAGGAAAAGAAAGTAGCTTGTTCCCGCCCCGTGTTGAAACTTGCGCCTTGCGGAAAGCTCGCCTATCGGTGGACCGCGTTTAGCGTCTTTGTGCTTCAAGTGAAGGTACACCCTCGCCGTAACTCTGGGAAAAGAGACAGGTCATTTCTCCCATCACGAACTCTGGGCCGCGGAAGGCGGGTTCAACCGCCCACGCCAGGGCACCCCTAACCCGATATATGCCGCTGTGGGAAGAGCAGGCAGAAACCCCAAGGGGACTGATCGGTACCAGACACTACGCACAGAGCGACACGAGTTGGCTACTGGATTGAGAACCCGGTTCAACTCGGGTGTGATGCGGCGGACCCGAATGGGTGCCGAAACTGTGGAAGCGGGGGTCTAGATATTGGATAGGAAGGCATCTTGCAGGCAGTAGAAGGCCAAGTTCCTCGGTATTATGACTTGTGACGGGTTTCCGAGAGAAGGAAGGAGAGATCACCCCGGCCGAGGCGTTGTTAGGCGAGGCGGGTGAAGCAGCAAGCCTCCGACTAGACACACGGCGGGCATCTTTTAGAGCCATACCGACAACTGTCGCTCGGGCCTCACACCCTCCCTCCCCGGATTTGGCAGGATACGATAGGTTACTTTAACATCAGATGAAGAGTCACCACCCACAGAGGGAGAGATATATAATCTGCTGGGCGGTTGGGTTGCTGGTTCGGTGTGAGCGTGGGAAGCGAGGAGGACTTAGGGCGGGGATGGTGGCGCCCGCCGGGGGGAGGAGAGGGGGGCACGCGCGTGATGACTGCTCACACCAAGACCGTATGTTTGTCGCCTTGATTTCTGAGTTATCAACCCGCCACTCTGCGAGTGCTGTCGGTCACAGACTGGTCTATCAACATTCCCAGGCACACAAAACGGATGGCGTGTCTAAGAACTGGAACAGGCCCGCACGGCTCATCACAGGCCAATGCCGCGGTGATGCTGGCGGTAGGCGGTGGCTCGGTACTCGCTAGCTCCTGCAGCAAACCTAGTTAAGGCCGCTTGCGAGCGGCCCGGCGAGCCAGGAGATGTCGCTTGTTGTTTGGGGTCGTGGGACCGAGGCGACAAGAAACATAGCCCCCTCTTTTGCCTTCCTTCCTCCTCTGGCTCCCCCTTCTCCAAGGGCGAGGGAGGGAGGGGCTGGCCTTCGCCCTCGCCCACGGGGATCTGAATCGCACCGTTCTATGTGCGGCATGTAACGGGGGTGACGCCCGTAGCCTAAAGCAACGGGGACCCTGGTAGCGATGCTGAGATCTACCGCAGTACCAGCATCGTGGCCGCCGGGAGGCGGGGGTATCCCGAAGCGAGTGCAAGCGACCGTGCGGACGGGCTCTCGGCCGCTGCATTGGCGGATGCCATTTTCGATGGAGGGTCGCCAGCTCCCAAGACCAGAACAGGACGACGAGACGACGAGCTCTATCGGTGCAGATAGCCGCCGCCGCGCCTGCCGGTTAGTCGCGTGTTGCTTCTGGCGGAGCCCCGAGGGCAGACAATTAGGGTTTGGAAGGGCCGCGAGCGAGCCGTAGGAGGCTGCAGCTGCAGCACCGCACATGTCTCTGCAGCCATAGGGGAAGGGGGGAAGGGGGGGAGGAAGGAAGCTGCGGCCTGCCTGGACGACCCACGGAAAGGACCGACGCCAGTCCGCCTCGACGGGAGGACATGCAACGTGCAAACTGATCAAAGTGCCTAGTCAGTGCAAGGCAGTCCGTCGCAAAGCGCCAGGCCTGTGTTACCTGCGCATGCATTGCGCCCGTACCTCAGCTCAGCCAGCAGCCGCGCGCGTCAACGCCCAGACAGACACCAGAGCTGGGTCGTCCGCCATGCATGGGATCAGGATCTGAAGCGTCCCTTTTGTCAGTTCAGGACCATGTTGGTGGCCAGAGATAAGCCTGGGTGGTTCGGCCGCTTTATAGCTCTCGATGCTGGGAGATATCCCCTCAAGCATTTTCATGTATGGTTTAACCGATCTTGCCGAAGGTGATTGTTGCACAACCATCTTGCTGCCTTCTTTCTGAAAAGCATTGCGATACCCCCCCAATCTGCTGTCCCCTCTGCCTCAAGGCTGCCACCGGGTCCTACGGCCTCAAGTTCCTGCTGCCACTGCTGCCGTGGTTACTTCCCCTTCTCCCTCCCACAATTTCACAACCTTGTGAGATCCTCATTATTCTCTCTCTCTCTCTCTCCGTTCCCTCCCCCCCCCCCCTTCCTGTCTTTCTCTCCCTCTCTACCCCGGATTGCTATTTCTAGTGCGTTCGCTCTGCAGAACCGTCCCGAGAAGCTGGTACGAGTTTCGGCGAGAGCTCGACTCCAACCCCTCTCCGCCTCCCCACCACCCACTCTCCCGCGCCCTGTCCGCCCGCGTTCGAACTGGTGCAGAATCTGGAACTCGTCCCACATTTGGCCCAGTTCTGGGACTCGCATTCCCGTGTGCGTGGTCTTGCTCGCTCATCATCTTCGCCACGCCAGCGGGTCTATCCTCGCTTTGCCCTCGAACGGTTCGGGAGACAACATAATTGCGGTTTTGGCCGGTTTTGGCCTCGACGAAACAAAAAGAGGACAACCCCCGTTCTCCCCTTCTCTCTCCCCTGGCTGCCGGACAGGATCCCGAAGCGAATCTAAGGAGACCAACCCTGGCAGCCCATACATCCTTGGAGGCCAGCATTCGGGGCATTGCCATTTCCCAACGGTGCTTGGCGGGTCTGCAGGCTGTGGACCCTCGACCGCTATCTATCCTCATCTTCACCTTCTTATTTTCACTATCGCCCGGGGCGTTTCCTCCAAATTTCGGAAATCCCCTCCCGCTTTCTTATCGCCCGCCCGGAGACCTCCTGGAACTGCTGTGCCCTTTCTTCTTGTTTCTTTTTCTTCACCACGGATCCGGCCGGGGTTTGCCAAGTATTCTGTGCATGTGCGGCCTGTTGTGCCTGTGAATTCGGGACCTGTCGCCTTTTCTGGAGCCTACGCCCCTCGAGAGGAGCCAAAGAGCGGTTTGCTAGCCAGGCGTGCTAACGTAGGCCCGGCACTGCACCCCCGACCCCCGACGCTATTGTCCCGAGCCATTGCTCGCCCGAAAAGGTCGCCAGCACCCACAATCTTTTTTTTTTTTGGACCCTCCCTCTTGTGGCCTGCAGGTCCAGTTGCATGCACACCCTTCAGGCCCTCTCCCACCCGAGTTCCACGCATTAAAAAGGGCTCCCGCTGAAGAGGACCCAGCCAAGTCCCTAACCCAAAGCTTAGACCGGAGTTGCCCACTTTACTCCACCTTTCCTCCCCACTCGCTGCTGCACCCAACTTTTGCTCAACATTGCTCGCCGGCCCACGTAGCAGCCACTTGCTGTTGTTGCTTCTCCATCCCCGACTTTCCCCCTTCGACTTTCTCGAAATCCATCTTGCACTCGCACTCCCCGAGGCTCAACCACCGCATTTTCCCTCCACACACCCGCACCCGCCGAGGCCCCAAAATACCATCAACTTTCGCCTCGCCATCGTTCTTCCTCGCTTTTTTTGCATTTGTATTGCGCAAAGTTTTGCCAGGCGCTAATTGGAGGGCACTGGAGAATTGTCTCTAGCCCATTCTCCCCCGCTGCTACGCCTGCTTTCCGTCTCCGCCTTTGCCTCGACCGACCGGAAACGTGCTTTCGGCTTTGGTCAGCTACTATTTAAACTCCCGCCCCTCATCCGACTCTCCTCTGCCCTGATCGGGGACCCTTTCGCCCACGACCGGACTTCAACCCCAATCGCCACCACGGAGCGTTTCGACCCAATTCGCCATGGCGGGTAATTTGGTGCTGTACAAGCTGGTGGTGCTCGGAGACGGAGGTGTAGGAAAGACTGCTCTGACGATCCAGCTATGCCTGCAACACTTTGTCGAGACGGTACGTTGAGCCATCCCGCACGCCGTGCCCGCGCTCCCTATCTTTTTTGTCCCCCCGCTGCCCAGGTGTATATACATGCTCGTGTGACTAGCGGCGACGGCTAACGCAGACCGATACAGTATGACCCCACGATTGAGGACTCGTACCGAAAGCAGGTCGTCATAGACAGCCAAGCATGCATGCTCGAGGTCCTAGACACAGCCGGCCAGGAAGAATATACGGCCTTGCGAGACCAATGGATACGAGACGGCGAGGGATTCGTCTTAGTCTATAGTATATCCTCCAGATCGTCATTTTCGAGGATCAAACGATTTCACCACCAGATCCACCGAGTCAAAGAATCGACGACTTCATCGCCGTCTTATCCAGGCTCGCCCATCGCTGCCGCGAGTTCCTCAGCCCCAGTCCCCATAATGCTGGTGGGGAATAAGAGCGACCGCGTCACGGAGCGTGAGGTGTCAACCCAGGAGGGTCATGCCCTTGCGCGCGAGCTCGGCTGCGAGTTCGTCGAGGCTTCGGCCAAGAACTGCATAAACGTTGAGAAGGCCTTCTACGACGTGGTACGGATCCTGCGGAGGCAACGACAGGCGGCCTCCCGACCGATGCCTCCTCCCGGCGGGCGCAACACGAGGATGCCCACCGGAGGCAACGGCGAAGTGCCAGACTCGCGCTATTACCGCAACAACCGCGGCGAAAAAAAGGGGAAGGGCCCCAAGTGCGTCATATTATGAGCGAGCTGAGACATTTTATCGTGGGCCATGGTTCCTCCCCCCCACTGCTCCGGTCGGATCGCAGCCCCGGGCCCTCTCAAGCTTTCCAGGAGACTGCGGCCGGGCCTGTCTGTTCCAGCGCCGAGATCTCCGGGGCGATATTCCAACCATACCAATCTATTCAGGCTGATATCCGCTCTTGGATCTGGCCGGCTGCGCGATTCTCATCATCGGCTTCTTTGCTTATATTCTACACCCACTTTTGACAGCATTCGTGCACCTACCTCAGTTTTCCCACACGGCGAATGGCGTAGGAACAAAAACAGGCATCACTGGGAGAGGGGCGCAAATATCCGGGAACCGCCATATCGGGGAAGGTGGCTTTTGTTTCGACCTCGTCGGCACACCACGAGAGAGAAGGCAGTTGTGGGAGTTCACGGAGTTGGGAGGATGGAGAGGCATGTTCCTTTTCACAACGCACAAATTTTTTGGGAGGCATTCCAATTTTTTCTGTTTCTCTCCCACTCCCCCGCTCCCCTTGCCAGGATGCCTCCCTCCCCCCCCTCTACAACGCACCATCTCTCTGTCTTTTAGGGGAGTCTATTCCTTTTAGATCCCTCACACATACCGGAACGGTCCAGCCAGGGGGAGAGCGATGGAGAAACATCAGAGAAGGAGGAAGGGGCTAGGATGCAGATCAGGGCTGCCCATGACGCGCGGGCCAATTGGGCCCGAAGGTGGGAGGGGGGCCTGCGAAGCAGTTTTGGAGGCGCAGGGCCATTTTGAGCAAGGCAGAGAGGATGCCTCTTCTAGACATTCCAACATGTTGCTCCGTGTGAGACTCCAGTGTCTATACCCCCGACTCCCAAGTGTTGTGCCTATAGGGAGGGAATACACCAAACACCAAGAGAAAGTTGTTTCGACGCGTGCCCACTGTCCCCTGTGCTTTGCTCCTGTCCCACATGCTTTTTTTCTTTGCTCCTAATTCTTCCCACTGAATGCACAGAGGGTAGTGCACCGACCTCGCTGAAGTAGCGCAGGCTGGGCTAGCTTCAGAGCAAGGGTCGATTCCCTGCTAGTACAGAAGATGCCAACCGAGCCACAGCGCCGATGAAGAGGGGCACATCTGGTAACGGACAACTCATACCTACAGCACATGGCTAGGTACTAATTCGAGGTCGTTGCTCTGCACCTATCTACGCCCGCTTAGCAAGCCCGAGGGACTGGCAAGGGTAACCCCCCCTTTTGCCCTCTTCCCTTCTTCCCCGTCCTCTCCTCTCCGTCCGCCTTTTCACGCTACGGAGCGGGCATTATTCCTCTCTCGCTCTCTTGCCTGCGCGCCGAGGGAGGGGAGAGAGCGGGGGGGAAGAGGGTGTGTGAGTGACGGCGGGCACCCCTTAGCATGGCCTCCTATCCGCAACAGAGGAAACCTTGAGACCCCAGACCGAGCCCGAACCCGAATCCACTTGCCGTGTTTCCCTTGCGCATCCTCGGGCCTTCCTAGACCCCATTCGCTCACCCAGGGCTCCCCTCGGTCGAGTGAGCAAGCAAGTAGCTTCTCCCGGATTTCCACGTCTTTGCGGGGAGGTAGCGGGGGTAAGGGGGGGGTGTGGGAGTTTTCGGGAGCCGAAGGGGGGTGTCGGGATCAGCACATCGAACGAGCCAAGGGCCTTACTCTGCTCGTGCCCGTGTCTATCACAGGCAAAAGAGAAAGAAAAGAAAGAAAAAACGCCTTCCCGTCCACAGGTTACCCCTCCCCCCGCGCCCCCAAAGAAGAGATGGTTTCATCAGCCTGGGCGCTCGGATGGTGGGGTTGCGCAGAGAGAAGGTCCCCGTGTCTCCTATACCACCAGTCCCGTCCCGCGCCTTGCATGTCTACGACCACTGACGCAGCTCACCGGTCCCCACCAAGTGCCAGCTATCAACGCCGCCGCGAGCATAGCGGGAAGAGCCAGCACTGGAGGACCCCTTTCCTCATTAGGCAGTCTCTATTATCGCCGACTTAGTAGATAGTAATATGTCTACTAGGTACTAGTTATGACCGCTAGCTTCCGTAGCTAGGTACCTACCATTTGCCGTACGGCTTCTTCGTGCTCTCTTACAAGGCGCCGGCTCCGCACCCGCGAGGTTCACGCAACAGCACCAGAGCAGCAAATGCGCACCGCGCAGACGCCATTTTAGCCCAATGGTAAATGGTAGGGGCGCTCTCCGCCCGTCCCCCCCCCCCCCCCCCTGCACTGGTCTGCATTGCGCCGGGTGGTCCGTCTAATGGCCGCAGGAGACCGTCTCCCAGGACAAACCCCTTCCCCCCCAGTTCACCGCCGGTGGTAGCACTCGTTGGCCAGAGCTCCTCGCAGCCGCAGCTTAGGGGACACTGACGCAGGTTGATGCAATCGGACAGTCCTAGCGGTCGCGGCCACCCTCCACGGCCACGCTACTGGAAGGAAATGCGACCCGTCTCGGCGCGAAGCTACCACAGCATGCACACCTGGTGGATCCACCGGCTCCAGCAGGGAGGCCGGGTGCTCTTCGCCCTCTCCGGGCAGAGAGCGGAGGGGAGGGGGAGGGGGGGTAAAAGAGAGAAGAGAGGAAAAAAAAAAAAGGACCTTTGACCCCCCACACCAAAGCAAAGAGAGACTGGGCACTTGCCAACTCTGGCCCTTGGCCCTTTCCCCAGCCCCTTCGGCCGGCTGCCCGGTCGGGCGAGGTGACACGCATTCGGAAAATACGGAAAGATCAAGGTGGACGATTGCCGCCGTGCGATGCTTTCTGGCTATTCGGGCGGCGTCCCGATTTGCGTTTTAAGTCCGGCTACCTGAGGCACTTGCAGGCTCTCCGGGTAGAAAGAAGGGATGCCTCGGGACTTTTGAGGTCAGCGACAGACACAGACCGGGGTGCGTGTCCGGCGCCACAGCGCGCCTAGTTTGCATGTATGCACAGTACATACTACACCACCGCAATGTAGAGCACTATGCTCTCCCACCCCCCCTCCTCCCCCAGTCCATCACCCACATGTGCATCGCGCCCACCCGCCGCATAGCCAGAACTGGATGGTTGCCATCCCAAACCGGAGATCTCACCCTTCGGCCGTCCTCCTTATCGAGCCCTTGATAAGGGCTGAAGCGAGCTGCCCTCTTCATCCATGCACGCACACAATGCGCCGAGTCATTCTGCCGGCGCCATTCGCGCGGCTTCCTTGGTTCTCGACGACATGCGTGGCGATCAAGAACTAGGCTCGACGTAGACGGCCAAGCAGCATGTGGGCAGCGGACAGCGGGCGGCGGGGCGGGCCATGCCCATCGTCTCCCGGTTGCTGCCCGTGCGAGAGACCCTGCGCGAGCCGTTCAACTCGGACCGTTTGTCGGTATTACATCCCCCGGCTAAAGGAGAGGGGAGGGAGCGGCCGGGGAGGCAGGCGCCAGCGTAGTCTAGCAGCAGCCCAAGCTGGGTAGAAATGTAGGTGAGAAGCGGCCCGTATCCTTATATCTTTCCAAGCCTCCCTGGGATAGCTTTGACTCTGCCCGCATGCGCATGCTGAGCCTAGGTCGATACGGTACAGGAGATGGGGGAGATATGGGAATGGGAGGGGGCGAGTATGGCAGTCGCAAGCCAAGCCTTACTCTCTCATCAAAGGCCCCATCCCACGGGCAACGAGCGCGGGCATGGGTGGTTTTCGGTTCCAACAATGCTAACTGTATGCCCCCGGTCTCCCCCCTCCACCTCTTCTCATTTTTGTCTGTCGTTACGTTGCTCAGGCTTGGGCGGCGGCGGGCTTGCCTGCTATTCGCCCAATGCGATGGCGTGGCACGACGGCGATTCGGATGCCGCTTTAGATCCCCGCGACGGCCGGGCTGATGGGTGGTTGGGTACGGACTGGGTACGGGGCGGCCTGGATCTCAGTGGGAGACAGACCCCTCCCACCGCCTGGCATGCGCGCCCGACGTGCAGTACGTAGACCTCTCCCTTAGAGGGCTAACTAGACGAGGGGCGGGGGATCTAACCGGGAGCAGGTCCCGGTCGTCGTTCGACTATTCGGGGTTGTGTGGAGCCCACGGTCCAGGGGATCCATATCCGAGGGCAGAAGCCCTCGAGCCCGACCGACTAGATCCTTTTCACGCTTTGCTGTCTCTCTCTGTCGCCGACCTCGTCCTGGCCGCTCTTTGCATGCTGACCGCATCCGTGCAACCCGGATGGTAACACAGAGGCAGAGCCTCGGCGACGGAATCTGTCTAGGGGCCAGACAGCATAAGCCATGGATCTAAGGTGCATATGGGGGCGGCGCCGAAGGGAGCAAGCTCGGACGGAACCGCCTTATTCAGATCAGCAGTCACGGCGGGCGCCCGGGATCCACCGGCGCTCGGCCGCCCGAACCACAGGTCATGTCTATCGCAGCTTGCGCACATACGCGGGAGCATTCATGGCCTGTCTCGCAGCGAGCACGTCGCTTCCTTCGCTGCTTAGTTCATTATCTGTGTTTTGGCGGAGCGGGGAGGGGCCGCCACGCACCCGGACCCTGCATACCCGTGAACCCCGATGGTCTCTTTGGTATAGCTCCTGGAAACGCGTTTCGGCAGCTCCGATCCCCTCCTACTTCTCCCTTTTTTTCACCTTTCTTCTCGCGCCCATCACTGCTCCCTAGCGCTCGATGTTCGCTTCATTCGAGGAGATAGGCAGCCCAAGCTATCTTCAGGGACTTCCGGTGGAGTTTGAGGGATAAACCGGCGCACCTCCCCGCTTGGCTCCCAATGAGACGCCGGGGAACAGAAGCCGGGGGGGCTAGAGCCATCGTTCCACCTCACTAGTCTCCATACCAAGGTAACAACGGCGCCCGGCGGTTTCGAGCTTGAGTTTGACGTCTTAACCCCCCGGGCCGGCTTTCAACAGGCGACTTAAGCCTTGAGAAGCCACCAAGCCCCCCCCTCCCTTTAAATTGGGTTGACGTACCGAGTAAGGTCCCCTGCCTGTGCAGCGGCTCTCGCGTCGATCTTTGCCGGAGATTGAGATCACACATTGTCGGTGAGCACCCGAGGGCATCGTCCCCCAGGCGTGTTGTTGTTGGTTTCATGATGGTACCCACGCACGCCGGAAACAGGCCTTGCCCAACCAAGCTGCGAGAGGCACGCAAGAGTGGGAAACAAGAAACTTCTCAACCTGCAGACTCGCCGGCTCCCACGACAAGCTAGGATCCCCGTCCACCCTTGCTAGTCTCGTCTCGAGAGACCTACCCCACGTGGTCCGTACAATGAATCCAGGGCTAGACCAAGGTCGAACGACCCCCACGTCGGCGGCGATCCGTCATTGTTGAGCTGCTCCAGCTAGTCCTCCTGCCCTGCCCTGCCCTGCCCTGCCCTGCCTGCCTGCCGGTGCTCATAGAGTGCGTCAACATTGCCCCTGGACCAAGGACCAAGGGACGGCTGGTAGCGTAGAAACCACATCTTGCGCATGAGGAACAGCTTGCCATCTCTAGGGGTCCCGCCGGAGACTTTACGTGCATGTCATCCCTCCCATTTACTCTCCGATACCGCCTCTCCCACGTAATGTGCTGACCCGGCGACAGCATCGGTTGCCCCGAGCGTCGGTCTATCGACCGTCTATGTGGCCGACTCGATTTATTCTCCGATGCCATGAACGTCAGGTGCTGTCAACCACTGGGGGCTGAGACTTGTTGGTGATCCTCAGTATTGGACGAGTCAAGCCACGCCGAGACCAGGGGTCTGCCACGCCGCCACGCCCATCTGAGCACGGCGAGGCCAAGGCATGAGAACGTGCTCCCAAAACAGGTGCAACGCGGGAGGCGGTAGTGGTTCATTACAAATATCAACCAAAAATGACGTTACAGTGCTTGTCAGCTACGCATTGGCAACAGCATCCCCTGCCCAACCTGGGCAGGAAACATGTTGCGGGGAGCTAACCACGTATTTACGAGGTCCTCCTTTGGGTACCGTGTCGCGACTGGCTCTGCAGCGCCACCGATCCCATACTGCTCGTTCATAAGTTTGGTATATCCAGCTCTCCTAGGGTATATTCTTTCCGGGGAACGGAGTGTGCGTGGCCGTCACTAGTATGCGTGGCAGCTGATGGCGAACCTGGTATAGTTGGCGAGTTACAGCAGCTCACGGATAGTCTGTTATTGGAAAGACCGCTTTTCCAACTCGAACGAGGACTTCTGTTTCGTGTTTGCGTTCATAAATCGCCGTTCATCGCATATATCCGAAGCAGTGCATAGGACACGAGGGCGAGGCGATATGTGGGCATCTACACACAGCTCAGGATTTGTATCTGATCCAGTTAGGAGTTCATTACCGCTCGCTTGACGATGCTGTCCAGGGATAGGCGTAGGGGTGCTTATAGAACAAGACAGAAACGGATGCCAGCGATACCCGTGCGGCTTGATGCATGAAGACAAGGCCGCCATCCTCGTCCGAACGTGACACGAACAGTCCAGTCACCGCCGCTGAGCCCTCCCGTCGTCGAGTAGACGATGGCACGGAACATGTTCTTCATCATGTCACGCGCGGATGAAGAGTGATGATAGCATATCTGGGAAAGCTCTAGGTGTAGTCTGTAGACGTGTCGATAATGACCCCGATGTGACTAGGGAACACTGATAGGCTATTGCGTGTCCAGCCGAGCTTCCTCACCACAATGTCCTGAGTATCCCTTCACTCCCCCGGAAGAACTTAGGCTATGCAAGGGTATTCATTGCTGGCTAGCTCCTGTTTGCAATGCTGTCTCGAGTATTGCTGCCCCTCTGTCCCTCGCAAGAATATATCTCTGTCCTGGTCTGGTATATCCGATAGATAGACAACCTCTGGAGCTACGAGAATCAAGCTGGCGACCTAAGCTGCGTAACCGACCAGGCGTGCTATCTTCGCGTGAACCCTGACACACGGCCTGAGGTTGTTTATATATTCTTGAAGGCTTGGGTGTGTGCCATGTGTAGATGGTTTATATCTGGACAAGATGATATTAGTGTCTAACGCCTCAGCAGTGGTAGTGCTGAGTTCTAGAATGTGAGCGGATATTTCTCGGGTTGCTCTCGTCTCCGACTTCTCTCAGTACTGTACTTGACATACATCTGCTTACGGTGTTAGGGTTCTTCTAGCACTTTGGATATCCGGTGAGTATGTCGTCTAGTTCAGCTAAAGCTAGGTTGGGCCTGGATTCAAGGTCGAGTACGGCCTCCCGACCGGAAAAATATACACTGCCTGCTGCCTAGTAAATTATCCTCCTCGCAGTTGTGCGGAAACAGCTACTTATGCAGAGGAGGAACACCACGGTCTAGGACATGGAAAATACCTAAGTTTCTCTTAAACTCTGAGTGAAACGCCATGGTGTTCTGATACGCCTAGTGACATCTATGGACCCATCCTCATGTATGAACCAACGCAAGATTTAGAGTAGGCATGAACGGCTAGGCGGGATGCCAGGTTTGGACTTGTATAGCATGACAGCCAAAATCTCTATATGCTGTTGCTCAGGGCCCCTCCAAGTAGAGGAGCAAGCCATAAGATAGAGAGGAGGAGCTCCTAGCGGACAAGATTGCACCGGCTAGAGAGCATGAAGAAAGACAACAAGATGTGACCAGACAAAAGACCACGGCGATCCTTTCATGTTCCCGCCTAAAAGAAAGACAACAAGATGTAACCAGACTTGAGACTATGGTGATCCTTCCATGTTCCCGCCTAAGTTACAAAGTTATAGATAGCGAGCGGGCAACAGCTTGCAAGCAACGCTGGAATTTTCTAGCTTGACGCCGCTACAATAAAATATCTTCAAGACGTTTGGCGACCCTAAGCCCAGGCAGGTGAGCACAACATCATCTTATATCCAGTTTCACACTCTTTGCCGTAACTAGCATTGCAATTCGGGTCAATCATACCAAGGCAACGAGTTGATTAAGATTATGATTCGCAGTCGTCGTCTACACTTTTATATACTCATCGATGAAATGCCCGGGGCAGAGATTTAACCTCCTACAGTTAGGAGCACCTCCCTCCCAGTAACATATTAGGGATCTTTCTTCATTCCCAATCTAGTACCAGTTTTGTGCCAGGGCTATAGCAACAAAACCCATAGCAACGATAAAAAGGCTTACGTATTACATTTTGTATAGAAATTTGTTTGCATGGATTAGTACGTAGACTCCTTTACAATGAGTATTTGGTATCTAGACTCCTTTAAAGCGAGTATTTGGTGATGACGAATTATACTAATATATGGAGAATATATACCGGATAACCTCTTATACTAAATACTGCTAATAAAAGTTAATCGCTGGCAGTATTTTCAGCCCTAAGTTCGCTATTCGGACCGCCTATTAAAGTAAATTATTCCTTAATTAAACCTACAATAAAACCGGAGTATTTTCACTTAAATAAAAGGGGGGGGGATAACCTGCAATAAAGATAGGCGCGGCCAATGGTACGCGTGGAATTTTAAGATATCGTAATACAACGCGTATTAAGGATACCAGAGGAAGACAGGTAGCAGATAGGCACAGCGAGGCAGAGGTCAAAGGGTGCTACTCGATTGCTTCGTACGGCTGCAAGCCAGAACTAACTCTCGAGGAGTAAGAGGGAGGAACGACAAGAGGTAGATAATATTAGATACACTGTCTAATTTTAGCAGGTTATCGTCCCAAACATAATTTCTTCATGTTAATGATATACAACTGCCTACTTTCCGTCTTGCTACCATTTAGCAGTAACGATTTAACCACTCGAGCCAGCCCCCTACGAGGTTATTCTTTAATAAAGTTATACATTGTCGCACCGAAAGACCGTGCATGTAAAGAGAGAAATAATAATCTTGGGGATTTCTTTGTATTGGAGGAACTGTAACTAAGCCACCGACTAAGGTCGGGCAATAAATGTGTCTCATATTCCGTAGTACCTACATGGTTGCGAGCGAGTGAATCGGTGAAGGCTTAATGACAGGAGATGAGCCATTGCATCTCCCCACCCCTCCCCAGACTGGTATACTCAACGGGGCAAGATGGCCTTATTAGCCATGCTGTAGTTTGGGTGATAAAAGGCTTTTGTCGGCTTAGATATTGGCGTATAACAGCACAGTGTGTGTGGTGTTGTCGTATACTCGGAATCGACAACATCTTCACCTGGGAGAGGCTCTCAAGACCAGGGGCCGGTCTTCTACAGACTGGTAGTATGTATTCTTCAATTCATTTTCAACACTGTCGTAGCAAGTTTTTGTCTGTCGTCTTGGTATCTCCGATAGAGCTTGACTAGAGATTCATGACTTGTCAGGAACTACCTACAGTTGCTAAAAACGTGACGATGAAAGAAGGCTCGTGCACGTCCTATGACCTCCTATCTGAGTACTACACTTGACACTAGGGCAGCTTACGAGTCGACTTCACGGCTTGAACGAAATGCCTTTACTGGTGCTCATCTACGGGACAGCTGTCAAGTCGAGGGAAGCTGGGTTGAGAAGATGTCTCTATTCCATAAACTAGGATATCTCTCGAGCGCGAGGCCCTTGGTAGGCACCTGCCACATATCTGCCATTCCATATGGATCCGTCTCAGCCATATCCAAAAAAACGCCCGTCGAGCCTTTTGAAGCTCTCAGCCCAAAAGAGAGCAAAAAAAGAAGCCGTATCTTCCAGAACGAATCGAAGGGGCGCCGTTCCGCGCTCTCCTGCTCTAGAAGAAGCGCCTAGGCCGAGCCTCGAAGCCAAAAAAAAGGTATAGGTGACAGAATCAAAGTAAACACTAGATAACATACGCCGCTTCACCAGCGAAATAGCGGTACCAAACACTTATGCACAAAAGATTGTGCCTGGAACGCTTAGTCCTGGGTGGCGTGCTCATCACCAAACGGACTCCTTTCTCGGCCCTTGATGGGAAGGCTAGAATCTCGCTGGGATGCCCGCCTTGTCGCCTCTTCTATCACAGCGCTAAGGCTTGTGTTGCTGCGGGACGAGGGGCTGACTGGGTCTGAAAAGGGGCCTTGATCCGCCGTTGGTGAATCATCGATCAAAGTACCATTCGACGAGTCCCGGACCTTCTCTGATTTGGCGGATGGTGACGGCATATCCCCAGATCCAGGGCTAGACAGAGGAGACTTTTTAGGGCCGATGTTTCCGACACGGACGACCATGGCCTTAGCAGGCGTCGCGGTGTGGGCACTGGCGTTGTTGAGGAAGGTAGAGCCAACGCTGAAGGTGCTTCCCGAGGGGCTGGGAGGGCGAACCATGCTGTTGTACTTTTCATAGTCGACACTAGGAACTGGAGGGGTGCTGGTGCCTGCCGAATTGCCCGAGGTGGCTGACTTCACGCTGACCATGCCGGGCTTGACACGCATGCCGGTTTGGGCAGGGGCAATAATAACGGGGTTCTTGCCGTAGATGGTGGAGGCAACACTCGAGCGGGGGGCGTATGATGTCCGGGCATACGAGGTGCGATCAGTGTAGCCAGACATGTTCGAGTAGGTTGAGTCGCGCAGGTCGCCGGGCACGAAGAAATGCTGGTCCTCGGTCGCAGCCGGGCTGCTGGCCTGGGATACGGCAATGGGGATAGGCGGAACAGGAGGCACGAGGAGCCCAGGAGATGTCGGCGTCGCCCGGTTGGTGACGCCGGGAATGTATGCGATCTGGATGATGTTGGAAGCGCGGGTGAGAACGGTTGAGGCAATTGAGTGACGGGTGCGGACCGAGGGTTCCCGGTCGGTATAGCCGCTCTCTACCGCGTCACTGCCCTTCCCGAGCTGTTCATCCCATGAATCCTGCTCGAGCGGCTCGCGTCGGTTCTTCACGCAGAACTTCCAGACCAAAAAGCTAATCGCAATGATGGCGACGACTCCAGCCACGGCGCCTCCCGCAATCGCGCCCACATTTGTCGACCCTCCTGTGCTTGCGGCGGGCGTCGCCGTGGCTGATGGTGCCGTTGTCGTCTCCCCCACTTTGCAAACGTAGCGCTGGCACTCTTGGCAGTTCGTCGGGATGACGAAAGTGCAGACCTCTGGCAAAACGCAGTTGGTCGGGCAAACTAGGTTTTTCGGGTCGGTGCAGTTCGTAGCGCAGTCACGCTTGTCAAGAGACAATTCGAATGCCACTAGGCGAGTCAATCAGCAACGCTGCACAAGGAGGAGGGGGAGGAGCAGGAGCGTCCTGTCACCAACCTGGGAGGATCCGGTCGGCCATGATGGGCGATGGGGCCTTCCTTGCGAAGGGGAATGTTGGGTGACGGTGGTGAAGAAGAGGGAGTCGAGGGTTGAGGGGGCGATCGGCGTGTTATTCTGGCTAGGCGCCGTCACGCAGATCCGTTTCAGCGATCCGACGTATCGCGCCTGCGGCAGGGGCTTTCGTAGATTCGTTATCCAAAAATCAAAGAGCCGGCTGAAGTTCGCTCGCAAATACTTCTTCCTCGGATGACGGATTCAAGGGCAGCCAGAATGGTTGATTCGCCGTGTCGGATCGTCGCGGGGCTGCGGATTCAACGGAGGAAAGAAAGGAGGCGGGTGGTCGTCGCTGGACGTGTGAGGGACTTTTAATTTCAAAACGAGTGACGGAGAGCCTAGCTCTGGAGAACAGAAGGGTTCAGAAAATCATGAAATGTCGTTTAACGAGACATGAAGAGCCACGCTCGAGTGAACGACGGGGCGAAAGGGAGGTCGTGAGTGTTTTCTTTCGGTTGGCGGCGTTGATGTCGAATGCGGGCTTCGACGTGGACACTCAGCTGGAGGAACCGGGAGAAGGAGGAGTTGGCTGGAGGGCCGGGAGGCTTTGAGGAGGAAGGAAGGAATGCCAGTGCGGGCAGTCTCACGCTGCGGCCAAGTTCAATTTGCGGAAGGGGGCCACTGGGGGTTGCAGAGCCACCCAGAGGCACCATACCAGGGGGGGCCAACGAACACGACTTAGCGCGCGAGCTGACTGTTAGGCTAGGGCGGGCACCGTCGTAGCCGGCACTTTAGCGAGACCTCTTGGAGCCCCGATCCCGCTCTTGATTGGTCCGCCTGCACATGGCCACGCCATTTCCCCTGGCCTTCTCCTTCCTCCGTTTTCTCCTCTTCGAGAATGGTCCTCCCGTCCTCTGCCCAATGAACTTGGACGTGGCCAAATGGCGCAGACCCTCACCCCCTGGCCCTCTCTCTGTCGTGCAGCCGCCTGCCGATTACATGCTCTCAGTCAACAGAGACAGCTGCATAGGATGGACACCTGAACCTGCAGATAAGAGCACTATTTATTTCTTCCCTTCGACGTGTCTCGCCAGACCTTGTTTACATGTCTCGACGTCAAGCCACCCGTCGACGGCCTGGGCTGGGCAAGCGGGAGAGAGAGAGGGCGACAACCCTAAGCTTACGTACTGCATCAGAGGATCTTGACGCCCCACGGCGAGGCCTGGAAGCCTGCAGATCATTTCCGGACCCGTCGAGCCTCGTCTCCGCACTATTTGCTACCAGAATCCACGGATACCTCCTAGCCGCGTGTGTCCGCAGGTATAGAGAGGCAAAGAGAGGGTCCACGACGACAACCGGAATTGCGCCAGTGCAACAGAAGCATGCCTTGGCTCCTTGCCTGCCTTGCTCTCCTCATCTTGACCTTGTAGACACAAGAAATCACCTCGGTCACCGTTGTGCAGGCCTTTGATTGCCTGCATTGATGCCATGATTGACCACTTGGTCCAGGCTGCCGCGTTAATTTATCCCTGGCCAAATCAGCGTCTTCCCGCCCTCCAAAGTGGTTGCAGTCCCTTCGACGGTGTACCGAGATTGCCCGGCAACCGCCAGAACGGGCCAGCAAGAGAGCCGCGTTTGGATCTTCCCGTAAGCAAGCGTTTCCTTGTTTAACTGGGAAACTCTGGCCACCCTTTGAGTTTGCACTATGCGTGACGGCCAATTGCCATAGTGGTTCACGCCGTGATTCCTGCCAGTGGTGCCCGCAATGACATCAATTCGTTCTCGCGGGTGACCTCAGTGCGGAAATCGTCGAGCCCTGCAGCTCAGAAATCGAGATGATAGACAATCGAAATGATAGGCAATCGAGATGATGGACTGTCGATGTCTTCTGATCCTTACCCTTTTCGCCCTCTGCACAGTTCTGCATCGCGCAACTAGTAGCAACTTTAAAACTTGCAGCAACGGTCACAGCCAGCGCGCTACACAAGGGCACCAGGTTGGCACGTTCAGAACCTATGTTGCTGGAACCCTTGGCCAAGCTTGGGTGCTCGGCCCATTAACGTTATCCTGGGTTCTATAGCATTGAGCCCAGCCAACTTGCGGGCGGTAGATCCGCACACACGAGCCCGGTGCGGACAATATGAGGTTGTTTGACTAGGCAAGGGAGCAGATCGCTCCCCAAGGCGCCTGGAGATCCACTCTAAAGTGCAATGGTTCCCGATCATGAATGGCGGGGAAGGCCAATTCAGGCCCCCGGGACGTTGCAAGGACACATCGATCTCTTGGTAGATCCAGCCGAGCACCTAGAGCCTATGGACGCCTGGACCTCAGAGAGCTAAGGGGGGACCTTCATCCGAACCAGCTCAGACCTCGGGCCTTGGTGGACCGTGCTCGGTGATGCTATGGACGTCCGGCGTCATCAAACTGAGAAGACGCACCTACACCTCTTCTGCCCGTGCCGCGCGCTCGTATGGTAGCGAAGCCCGGGAACGGGAGTTCTAGTTCGAGGCGAGGACGTCTACATAGTAAATTTCGTGTTCTCTTTCGAGAGCAGACGTCAGTAAAACACGGCCGGGGTCCCAGCGCGGGAGCACAGCGAGCGGCAACTAACGCCATCAAATTGGAAACACCTAAGCCATATAATCAACATTAAGGACCCAGAATCAAGTCCCGGCAAAGTGGATTTCGGGGCGAGCCTCACAGAGACTTGATGAACCCCAGGCCGGAGGCGACTCGGCTAAATATGTCTCCAAACAAACGTTCCAAACGGAATAGAGCCCCTGGACAAGCACATCACCTCCCTTACCGTGGACGAAATACAGCAATGAGAAAACAGCTACGAGGGGTCTCGTCGGGCTCGAGTGGCCGAATGGAACCTGGCCGCTATCGACCTTTCAAACCGATATTTTCTGCTGTTTGATGGGTGCCTGCAGGTGCCATGAATCCCTCTCTGGGGCCCTAGGTTGCTTTCCGAGATCCTTCCAAACTTGGCCGCGAATAGGCCGAGATCCAAGCCCAGCTAGCTAGCCAGCCAGGTGATTCGATATAATTACCTCGAAGACTTTCATTGGGAGCGCTGCGAGAGAGGGAGGCATCGAGGAATGGGCACAGCGAGGACGTCTTGGTGGCTAAGATGAAAGGTCGGTATGCGAATCGAGATGAATCTCAGCTGGGACTTTCACGACCGCGAAGCCCCAGAAGCCGGACATGTGGGGCCACTCGACGACTGTGAAAACTGGCCGGAGGACGGCGCTCCGCCATGCCATTCGCACGGGAAGAGGCTCACTCGTGCATCCGTCGGAGAATCCTTAGGCAGCGTAGGGAGCCACGTTGGACTAGACCCGAGCGACTGGGGTGAGATGGATCCTATCGTCGTCTCGTTGCCTCGGTGGCTCGTAGAAGAAGTTAAAAAGGGCTGCTTGATGGAATAGAGAGATGAAGGCATGGGCCGACGGCCGTCTTCCCATGCCGGCACGAGGGAGGTAGGTCGTCACGCAGCCTGCTGAAATCTCAATGGTGATGAGCCGAGACGGCCGGGGAAGAGGGACACGAAGTGGCGGCAGAGCCCGGCAGGCCTCCGAGGCCGCATTTCGCGGCGCTCGCCGCTGCCGGGACCGAAATGAAAGACTTTGCAGCGTCGACGTGGATGTCAGGGAGGGCCCACAGAATTATTCTCGTGTGGAGAAATGTACGAATCAATCGGGAGGTGGAATGAGGGGGCAATCGCTCGTGTCTTGGTCTCCTCGTGTTCCCGGGTTCGAGATGGGTCTCGCCTGCACCGCCTCGGTGGCACCCTCAAAAAACTTGGCCCGCAGCAGAGCGCGTGCCTGTCTCGTATGAGCCGTCGCATGTCGGTTCGTCACTAGTATTTTTTTTTCCCTTCCCATCTCGCCCCCCCGCGACATTCTATTTTTGGCCGGCAATCCCACCGAGCCGGAACGCGTGCGATTCAGGCATTGATTCCAGCCAGAAGCATGACGAGTAAACCTGCTGTAGCTGTCGTTGGCAGTGTGCCGCAGTTACGGGAGGCCAGAAAAGTTAGTCAAAACCTCGTATGAGACCGTGCAGAAACAGGGGAGCTCACACGCTTACGAACGCGAGTCGGAGAAGGCGCAAATCTATAACTGTACTGTACTCCGTACATAGACGGTAACACGAGCCGTACTCCACTGCGGTGAAAACCGAGCCAAGAAGCCAAGACGAGAGGTCCCTCAAATTGAGTGCCGATGGAGGCGATCGACAGGGGTTAGGGTTAGCGCCATTACTGAGAATAAGGAAGGCTAGGCTATGAGCAGCAGTGCCTCTCAACGCTCTACATGCTCTAGCGCTGAAGGGGATTCTGAGGCGAAAATCCTCATCTAACAGAGGGACATGGCAAAACCAATATGCATGGAAAACGATGTCTAGTTTCTCTTCTTCTCCTCGCGGTGAGCCCGGTTGGAGGCGACACGCCCTGATACTTGCCTGCTGCGTATGCTACACAGCACAGCAGGCGTGGATCGGACACTGTCAGCCGCTAACCGGAGCAAGCCCTGGCTGGACGGTCGCAAAGGGAAAGGCAAGAGAAGGTCGTTCTGGAAGGCGACTCTGATGACCACTGCCGCCGCATAGCGCGAGGCTGCCTCACTTTGATCCCATGTCGCGTCGCCGGCTGCTTGTTTCTTCAAGATGGACCCTGGAGGGGTTGGCAGGTGTCGTCTTGTTTAGAGGGGGAGGCGGCAGTTGCAATTGGGCGGCCAGGCGCATGGTCGGCGTTTCAGATGCAGTGGAAAGGGAGGGCGATGCAAGCCCAAACTTTGACCACAGGAGCTGCGAGTCCACCTTATCCCATCCTATAAGGACCGGGAGCAGCTGGGCTCTGGCCCACTGATGTGCTTGTGGGCAGGAAGGCGATCGAGGCATTGGCCTGCCTTGCCGTTTGGTCCCTTGGTCTTTTCGTGCTCTCAGGGCCATGCCAGGCGTGACTTGCCAGGTAAGCCAGGTAAGCCAGGCAAAGCTGGGAACGTTCCACCGCTGTGCATCCCCTCGGATCTGCTAGGAATAGGGGAAGGGGGTCCAGAAGGGGAATTTGGGGAGGGGGCGCGGGCCACAGGTGGATGACACAGTGCGAGGATCGTCAAAGCCAATCCCATTTTCCGGCACAAAGCCGCCAGTCTGTGGCTAAACGAGTCCTCTAAGTTGTTTAAAAAGCTCGGGTGGGCCGGCGGCGTGAAACGAAGAACGAAGACGAACTGGATTGCGTGTTGGACCCCCAAAGGTGTAGGAGTACATGCGTAGGCAAAAAGACACACCACAAAAAAAAAAAGAGCACAGTGAATAAAGAGATGCAGAGGGGGCAAAGGGGAAAAGGGGACCAAAAACGCCTCCCGCCTTGGGTGGTGTGGCATGTTCATGATGGGAGGGCTGTCGGGTGACGCCATCGCACTGGGCGACCCTGGAGGCGGTTGACATCAGAGACAACAAACTCGAAAAGACGTAGTCAAGTGGTATGGCATACCCACCCTCCCCCCTCCCTCCCGTGGGGCCTGCTCATCTGCTATGGGAGGAGGCAATCCTAATGGTGGTATACAACGTAGCAGTTCCGAAGGCTCGTGATGGGCAAAAGAGAGACACTTCCAGCGCACAATGCAGCGCGCAGCCGGCCGGGTTGCGTGACCGGGCGAAGGCCAAAAAAAGCTGGGGGGAGGCGACGAAGCTTGGCGTTCAGGGGTGGGTGAATGGAACTGACGTAGTGCGCCTGCAGTGCGAGGTGTCGATTCGCTCAGGCTGGCTTGGTTGGCCTGGTTGCCAGTCCAGTGCGAGAAGCCACTCGTCACTGCACTGGCCGCTCTGGCCCGCCCCACCACACCTCCCCCGGGGGCGAGCACAGGTCCCGACCATCCCTGCTCAGCCACCGGCGTGTCGTCCAACTTCTTAATGCTCTGAGTCTGGCTTCCTGCTCTTTTGTTGTGCCGAGAGCCCATTTTTCCCTCCCAGCACTTCTTTTGGAGGAATCATCATTGATTGCTACCGAGGGCAAACCAGCAGATTTTGTCCCCTCTCGACTCACCCCGATACATTCGTTGTGTGATCTGGTTTCCCGGGGCCGTGGTTCTTTTTTCTTTTTTGGCTCCTTGTCTCAGAGCCTTCACTCCAATACCCACCCCCGAGCCTAGCTCACTCAGCGCCGCAGCTTTTTTGGCATTCTTGTGTTTCTTGTTCGACCGGCCCAACTGCGCCGCTTCTGACGCACTTTGTTACCTGGCGAACACAAACACAACCACCAATCCGCCCAGCGTCCTCCTACCTAATCCTCCGGTCACTACTCTCCAGAGCCTTCATAGACCTTCCTCCCCTCTCGACCTCTTCCCTCTACCGACCTCCCTCCTACCCCTATTTGCTCCGCCTCGGTGCCCGAGTCAGCACCTATGGCCTACAACGGCGCCAGAGGCGATGGCTACGAGGGCCATCGCATGCAGGACCTCAATCCCAATATCCAGGTAAGAAGCCCTCCTAATACCCGTTCTCGGATACCTTCCGAGTGAGCTGGCCTCGGGTCCTGACCCCCAGACAACGCAGTACGAGCACGATGAGTCCCAGACCCATCTTCTCAACCAGAACCAGCACGTCTACGAGCAAGACCGCCTGGGCGCCGGCACGCCTCCGGTGCGTCCCGTCTCGGCCTACAGCTTGACAGAGTCCTATGCCCCCGGTGCGGGCACCACACGGCAAGGGATTCCAGTCACCCCGACTCCTCCTCCCCACCACGAGTACGGTGGTGCCGCCCCGGGTTACGGCGGTGCCGCACCCGGCTACGGCCACGGCGCGGATCCTTACCGCCAGGATGGTTTCCACCTGGAGAACGACCCGGCCTACCGCATGTCCAGCTACGACGACCAGGACGAGAGCTGGATCCGGCGCCAGAACCCCAACGCCGCGCCGTCGGGCGGCCTGAAGCGCTATGCCACTCGCAAGGTCAAGCTCGTACAGGGCTCCGTCCTCAGCATCGACTACCCAGTCCCCAGCGCCATCCGGAACGCCGTCCAGCCGAAGTACCGTAACGAGGAGGGCGGCAGCGACGAGTTCTTCAAGATGCGCTACACGGCCGCCACCTGTGACCCCAACGATTTCACCCTCAAGAACGGTTACGACCTTCGCCCTCGCATGTACAATCGGCATACGGAGCTGCTGATTGCCATCACCTACTACAACGAAGACAAGGTTTTGCTCTCCCGCACCTTGCATGGCGTCATGCAGAACATCCGTGACATTGTCAACCTCAAGAAGTCGTCTTTCTGGAACAAGGGTGGTCCCGCCTGGCAGAAGATCGTTGTCTGCCTGGTGTTCGACGGTATCGAGAAGGCGGACAAGAACGTACTCGACGTGCTCGCCACAATCGGTGTCTACCAGGATGGTGTAGTCAAGAAGGACGTCGACGGAAAGGAGACAGTCGCGCACATCTTCGAGTACACCACCCAGCTGTCCGTCACCCCCGGCCAGCAGTTGATCCGCCCCAACGAGGACAACGAGAAGACGCTGCCCCCGGTGCAGTTCATCTTCTGTCTGAAGCAGAAGAACAGCAAGAAGATCAACTCCCATCGTTGGCTGTTTAACGCTTTCGGCCGCATCCTGAACCCGGAGGTCTGCATCCTGCTTGACGCTGGTACCAAGCCCAGCCCCCGGTCGCTCCTCGCGCTCTGGGAGGGCTTCTACAACGACAAGGACCTTGGTGGCGCCTGTGGTGAGATCCACGCCATGTTGGGCAAGGGCGGCAAGAAGCTGCTGAACCCGCTTGTCGCCGTCCAGAACTTCGAGTACAAGATCTCCAACATCTTGGACAAGCCGCTCGAGTCCGCCTTCGGCTACGTTAGTGTCTTGCCCGGTGCGTTCTCGGCCTACCGCTTCCGCGCCATCATGGGCCGCCCGCTTGAGCAGTACTTCCACGGCGACCACACCCTCTCTAAGATTCTGGGCAAGAAGGGCATTGAGGGCATGAACATCTTCAAGAAGAACATGTTCCTTGCCGAGGATCGTATCCTTTGCTTCGAGCTGGTCGCCAAGGCCGGCCAAAAGTGGCACTTGTCGTACATCAAGGCGGCCAAGGGCGAGACCGATGTACCCGAGGGTGCGCCCGAGTTCATCAGCCAGCGCCGCCGCTGGCTCAACGGTTCGTTTGCTGCCAGTCTGTACTCGCTCATGCACTTCGGGCGCATGTACAAGAGTGGTCACAACATCATTCGCATGTTCTTCTTCCACGTGCAGCTCATCTACAACGTCCTCAACGTCATCTTTACCTGGTTCTCCCTCGCTTCGTACTGGCTCACCACCACCGTCATCATGGACCTCGTCGGCACCCCGGACAACACCACCGGCCACCACGGCTGGCCCTTCGGCGACACCGTGACGCCCATCTTCAACGCCGTCCTAAAGTATCTCTATCTGGCATTCGTCATCCTGCAGTTCATTCTGGCGCTCGGAAACAGGCCTAAGGGATCTAAATACACGTACATTACATCCTTTATCCTCTTCTCCATTATCCAGGCCTACATCATCATGCTCTCGGCCTACCTAGTCGTCCAGGCCTTCCAAAACCCCCTCTCGCAGCAGATCAACCTGGACAGCACCAAGGATGCGCTCAACAGCTTTTTCGGTGGCGACTCGGCGGCGGGCGTCATCCTCGTCGCCCTGGTCACCATTTACGGTCTCTACTTCCTCGCCTCGTTCATGTATCTCGACCCCTGGCACATGTTCCACTCGTACCCCTACTACATGCTGCTCATGTCGACCTACATCAACATCCTCATGGTGTACGCCTTCAACAACTGGCACGACGTCTCGTGGGGTACCAAGGGTTCCGACAAGAACGAGGCGCTGCCTTCGGCTGCCGTCACCAAGGGCGAGAAGGACGAGGCCGTCGTCGAGGAGATCGACAAGCCGCAGGAGGACATTGACCAGCAGTTCGAGCAGACCGTCCGACGTGCCCTGGCCCCCTTCAAGGACGAGGAGAAGCCCGAGCCCAAGGACCTCGAGGACTCGTACAAGTCTTTCCGTACTATGCTGGTCGTTCTGTGGCTCTTCTCCAACTGTCTGCTTGCTGTCCTCATCACCAGCGAGAACTTTGACCACATCGGCATTGGCGTAAGTGTTGCCCCCCTCTTCGTGAATGCGCCTCACCCAAGAGAACCTCAAGCTAACCCCCGCTCTAGGAAAGCGCGACTACCCGGACGGCCTGGTTCTTCAAGTTCCTGCTGTTCGCCACAGCCGCTCTCTCGCTCGTTCGTTTCATCGGCTTCCTCTGGTTCCTGGGCAGGACCGGCATCATGTGCTGCTTCGCCAGGCGTTAAAGCGGCCGAGGCGTCGTGGCCGTCGGGGGGAGTGCGTGGCTTTTGGCATGTGGCATCTGGTTCGTCATTTCGCACTGGCTGGGATAATCAAGGGACAGGTTGTGTTTGTTTGTCGCCAATATTGTATAAGGGTGTGAGGGTTGTTCCCCCCATCATCATCGTTTGATACGGAGTGCAGCTCGGGTCAAGGCTGCAGCTGGCTTGGCTTTTGACGCAATAAGAAAAAACAAGGGGCATGGACCAAGGCGTTGTTGCCCTTTGGTGGGCTTAAATGATATTCTTGCGAGTCGCGCAGCCACTGGTTTATAGATCATTAATGAAAGGCATTATTGTACACACGATGCGCAGCGTCTTGGACCACCGAACGCCTTGGACGCCTCAGTCCTGCGTGTGCTTGATAACTGAGGTAGCTGCTGCTGAGACACGATTAATGACCCATCACCTGCAGCCAGCCGGATCTGTCCTGCGGCAGGTGCCAGCCATCCTTCTGGAAACCCGAGGATCGTTCCTTCAAGATCTGATCAGGAGTGTAACGCCTCGAGCACCACAGCCAAGAACGAAGCCTGCTTCCATCGTTTGGAGAAAACACGGCCGTGGCATCCCCCCGTTTTGGATCTGGGCTGTTGCTATCCGGACTGTTGGTGTCGAGCAAGAGCGGGGCCGTGCTCACTGGCAGGTATAGCAATCCGTGGAAGGAAAATCAAAGTTCCGGCGGGCGGCCTGGCGCCCAGGCAATGGCGAGACATGGGGTGTGGCCCAGGCACCTCTGAGAACTTTCGTGAAGACGGTCTCCGTACAGCAAACAGTCAGTCATACTTGTGCTTTCTAGCGTCACTGGTTAGGAAAAAAAAAACCCCAGTGCGCGGCCCGGCGCGTTCCTTTTCTTTCTTTTTCTCCCATCCTCCTTGTTTCCCTCCTTCTTCGTACTAATCGCCCCTCGCCACGTTTCCTTGCTGGCTTATCGCTGCCCGGTTGCCCCTCTCCGGAAGCCTTGAAAGGTCGCGCCGCCCGCTCCCCCCATCTCCAGCCTGGTCAAGCCGACACGCGACCACCATAAACCGCCGTCAAGATGATGAAACTATGGAGCATGGTAAGCCTGCCAGGTCGCGCTCGCCCTGTGACCCTCACGCTAACTATCCGCGCAGAAAAAGGACCAGCAGAGGGCCGAGAATGAAGGCGCTGCTGGCGGGAAGAAGAAGAAAATCACGGCGGCGCAGCTGCGAGTACAGAAAGGTACGCGCTGTCTTTGGCCGGTTGTACCGGGACCGCTCCCTGGATCTGGCGACGCGTTCCCCCCGGCCGCACGCCCGGCCGGGGCTACCCAGACGATGATGGAAGGCTAACCTGTTCTTCCCCGCCAGACCTCTCGGAGCTCTCGCTCGGTAGCACTATGAAGACCGACTTCCCCGACCCTGACAACATCCTCTCGTTTATCCTCTACGTCGAGCCCGACGAGGGCATGTACCGGGGTGGCCAGTTTAGCTTCACCTTCAACATCCCGCCTAGCTTCCCCCACGAGCCGCCGAAGGTCTTGTGCCAGCAGAAGATCTACCACCCTAACATCGACCTCGAAGGCAAGGTTTGCCTCAACATCCTCCGCGAGGACTGGAAGCCTGTGCTCAACCTCAACGCCGTCATCGTCGGTCTGCAGTTCCTCTTCCTCGAGCCGAACGCGAGCGACCCGCTCAACAAGGAGGCCGCCGAAGACTTGCGGAGCAATCGGGAAGGGTTTAAGCGCAACGTCCGCGCCGCCATGACGGGCGGTACCATCAGGGGCCAGCAGTTCGAGAAGGTTCTCAAATAAGCGACCGACGGCAAGGAGGAGAAGCCAGGGAAGTCTCTCCCGCGGAGGGTATATCGGAGGGATGATGCTGGCCTACACGAAAACCTCGAGCGGCAGGGAGACGGGCCGGCTCACGCTGCAGCAGGCGCTACGAAATCATAGACGACCGTCTTAAGATGGATCATAAGCGAGGATTCAGGCCCCGGGCCACGGGGAATAGATTGAGCATGTTGTACGGCGTTGATACATGATGATTTTTTTTCTAAACCTTTTGCCTTTTTGTTTGCTTTTTAGGGGGAGGGGAGCGATGGCCAGGGATTACGACTGAACTGACTTGGCAGCTTGGCTTGATTCGAATGCATCGATCTTAGGGGGAGAGCGGCTGTATACACGTGTGTTCTATCTCTCACCTTTGATACATATGATGTTGTTTCGTCCATGTCCAGTTTCTATATATACTCGGGACCCTCCTCTGGGCATCCTGGGGGGAAGGGGGGGAGCACCGGCCGAGCACCCGCCCTAGCCAGCCCGGCCAAGAGACCCGTTTTGGCTGTCTAGAGATTCTATGCCCTTCTTCCGGGGATGTTGTTGGGATTCTGAGTGGCCGAGGTAATCCCTCACACTTGATTTGCCCAAAAGCTCAACCCTGGCTGGCCACCCCTCTTTTCTCGCAGTTACCCATGGCGTGCTTAGGCGATGTAAAGAGGGCGTCGATTCTTTTTTTCTTTTTTTTTTCCCCTTTCATTCTGGGCTGGTCGCTCGCTAAAAATCGTGCCTGCCAGTGCCGGACAGGAGGGGTGGGGGTCTGTTTTGATCCCTTCCTTGGTACTGGCAGGCAAGACCTTCGCAGGGAGAGCCAGCCTTGCCAGCAAAGCGAACCCCCCTACACCGCACCCCGCACCGGTACATGAAACTGCGAAGAGCTCTTGCTGCCCCAGCTCCCAAACGGAGCCAAGCAGAGGGTGCTGGGTCCACTAATTGCCCCACTAAGACACGAGTCATCCGAAGTCGGCTGGGCTAGCTCAGTAACCTAGGAAGAAAATTTCCAGGCCGCACATCGGTCACCTTCCCCCGAGAACTGTGCCGGTGAACCCTTAAAGCTTTCAATCCTGTAAACCCGACTTCCACCTCCTTCTTTCATCCCCAATCTCCACTCAATCGAGTTCATCATGGCCTCCCGCAGCTTCTCCAAGGCTCTCCGCTCGCCATTGGCGCGCCAGCTCGCCTCGCCCGCCGTCCAGAGGCGCACCCTAGTGACCGCTCTCAACGGCGCCAGGGCGACGGCCGTCACTGCCTCCCGCGTCACCGCCCGCCCTGCCCAGCAGCAGGTTCGTGGTGTCAAGACCATGGACTTCGCCGGCTCGAAGGAGGAGGTCTACGGTGAGTTCCTTCAAGTGCAATTGATGCGGTTTTTGTCGACGAGCTTGTCGCTGATTCTCATCATCTGTCTCCAGAGCGTGCCGACTGGCCCAAGGAGAAGCTCCTGGTGAGTCACCTACTCCCCCACCCCAGAGCTCCGGAGCTCCTGCTCTGTGTCTCCATCACCCGTCCACAGTAACCCCTCGTCAGCTAACACTCCCCGTCACTAGGACTACTTCAAGAACGACACCCTCGCCCTCATTGGCTACGGCTCGCAGGGCCACGGCCAGGGCCTCAACCTCCGTGACAACGGCCTCAACGTCATCATTGGCGTCCGGAAGGATGGCAAGTCGTGGAAGGATGCCCAGCAGGACGGCTGGGTTCCCGGCAAGAACCTCTTCGAGGTCGATGAGGCCATCTCCCGGGGTACCATCGTCATGAACCTGCTCTCCGACGCCGCCCAGAGCGAGACCTGGCCCGCCATTAAGCCCCAGCTGACCAAGGGCAAGGTATGTCTCGACGATGGGCCTGCCCCTGCCCACCTCCCGGCTCCCTCCTCGGACGGCAAGCATGCTAACCTCTGCCTCAGACCCTCTACTTCTCGCACGGCTTCTCCCCCGTCTTCAAGGACCTGACCAAGGTCGAGGTCCCCACCGACATCGACGTCATCCTCGTCGCCCCCAAGGGCTCGGGCCGCACCGTCCGCTCGCTCTTCAAGGAGGGCCGTGGCATCAACTCGTCCTTCGCCGTCTACCAGGACGTCACCGGCAAGGCTGAGGAGAAGGCCGTCGCCCTTGGCGTCGCTGTCGGCAGTGGTTACCTCTACAAGACCACCTTCGAGAAGGAGGTCTACTCGGACCTCTACGGTGAGCGTGGCTGCCTCATGGGCGGTATCCACGGCATGTTCCTCGCCCAGTACGAGGTCCTCCGTGAGCGCGGCCACAGCCCCAGCGAGGCTTTCAACGAGACTGTTGAGGAGGCCACCCAGAGCCTGTACCCTCTCATTGGCGCCAACGGCATGGACTGGATGTTCGATGCCTGCTCCACTACTGCCCGCCGTGGTGCCATTGACTGGACCCCCAAGTTCAAGGACGCTCTGAAGCCTGTCTTCAACTCTCTCTACGACTCGGTCAAGGACGGCAGCGAGACCAAGCGCTCGCTCGAGTACAACAGCCAGAAGGACTACCGTGAGAAGTACGAGGCCGAGCTTGACGAGATCCGCAACCTCGAGATCTGGAGGGCCGGCAAGTCCGTCCGGTATGTTTCCCCCAGTCCCACCCAGTATGACTACTAGAGAACCTTGCCCCGGCTAACCACCTCAACAGTGCCCTTCGCCCGGAGAACCAGAAGTAAGCGTTTCCATCGCTTCGAGCTGCCATTGGAGCCCAGCCTCAACATGATATCCTGCTCCATTGGCGTGTCTGTAAGGGAACAGTAGAAGAGTGGCGGCTTGGCCTCTTTGGAGGGGATGCTGTCGGCCTACTAGATTGGCGTGCCTGGGGAATGGAAAATGAAAAAGGGTCTGCCTGGGGTGGGCTGCGTTTCGAGACAAAACTTTGTTCTTTCTTTTTTAGTCACGTCATCTCTGGGGTGAAGAGTGTTTTGATAGTGAACCTGACCGGAGTTATAATCCCATGACGTTTCACTAACCATGGATCCCGAACCGAACCGTGATGGTGCATAGCCTAGCCAAGGGACGGGCCCTAACAGGTATTATGCCTGCGGGCCCGGCGACTCTGCATCTCTGCACTACCGGCAACGTCCCAAGGACAGGACCTAGCAGGCATATTCGCTACTAATGTGTGTTGCAGCGCGGCAAAGAACTCTTTCGAGTTTACGCTGCCGGGTATCAGACCTGTCTCTATCGTCTATGCAGCAAACAACTTGCCCAGGTTCTCAAGGCTCACGTTACCTCCACTGAAGACTATGCCGAGGTCCCAGCCAGTTTCGCCAGCCTCCTTCTCGACCATGGCTCTGAAGTCCTCGTTGAAAAGGGCCACTGCCAATCCTACCACGGCACTGGGCTCGACCACCAGCTTGAAGCGCTCATAGACCAGTCGTAATGCGGCCTTGATCTCGTCCTCCGTCACACTATACATGCCGGCAACTAAACGCCGCTCATATATCACGCCCCATGGATATACACCAAGAGGTGTCCGCAGCCCATCCGCGATGGTCAGCGTGCTCACCTGTTCGATCCGCTGGCCCGCGTAGTATCCCCTTTTCCCGTCATCGCCGCCCTCGAACGACGGCTCCGCACCGAAGACCTTGATTCCGGTGCCCTCGGCACTCAACGCCACGCCCGAGAGCATGCCACCGCCCCCGCAGGGCGTGATCATGGCATCTAGGCCTTTCTTGCCCGGCTGAGGGGCAATGTGCCCCTGTGTCACAGGGGCGCGGGCGAGGCCGGATGACCCGTAGACGTCCGCCCCGGCGATGGCGCTCGCCATCAGAGCCTCCACCTGCTCCTGCAGCTCCAGCCCCATGGTCCCCTGGCCGAGCATGATGTCCGGGTGGTCGTACGGCGGGACGAGCCTTGCCCCCGTTTCGGCGATAACCTTTGCCGCTACGGCCTCGCGCTCGACGCTAGTGCTTCCGCTGAACACCACGTTCGCGCCGTAGCCCTTGGTTGCCGCGATCTTTGGCGGCGCGCTGATGTCGGGCATGACGATGTGCGCGGGAATGCCGTTCTCGCGCGCTGCCAACGCCAGCGCCTGCGCGTGGTTGCCCGAGCTGTGCGTCACGACACCGTGCTCCTTCACAAAGGTCGGGTCCTGCTTGAGCCGCTCGATGGCGTGGAAAGCGCCCCGGACCTTGAAGGCGCCGATACGCTGTAGGTTCTCGCATTTGAACCAGAGCCGAAGCACCGGCTTGGCCGGGGTGCGCCCCGCCCACTCGGTGCCGACTAGGGACTCGGGCGTCCGCGGGGTCGACGCCAGCGTGTTGAGCGTGGCATTGGTGAGGACTGGGGTGCGGTGGACATAAGGTTTGATAAGTTCATGTGCCGCCTGGACAGACGCCCGAGTGAGCGGCAGAGTTGTAGAAAGGTCCGCCATGATGCTATAAAAGACTGTTGAGGGTATTCTCTTGGGGTCTGCCGTAGTTTCGGAGAAGCTAGAAGGAAGCCGGGGTCGGCCGGGAGGGGTTGCCTGGAGGGACTGGTGGACACAAAGTCTAGACCTTTAGATCCGGGACGGGTAAGGCCTGCCTAGTCCTACCGTCTACGGGCCGAGCTGGGTAGAATTGTCGTTGGAGGTAGGGGAGAAGTAATGCAACAAGGGCCGGCTCTGAGCCAGCTCTTACTAAATTACCCCGTTTTTAACCTGGGGAGTTAGCCCGATAACGGAGAGTCTGACTGTTACGAGGTCTGGTTCTCCATGATTCTATGACTATCCGACCAAAAGGCTGGGCGGGCAGGAATTTTGATATAGCGAAAAAAAAAAACGGCCAGTTCTAGCCATCCTCGCTGAGTCATGTATTCCGTCGGCCTCCATATTAGGCCTCACATTAACTTCGCATTATCACTAGTGTTGTCCCGTAAGGAGCTCTGCTGATCACGTCCAAAGTGAAGGACCCCCTCGGCATCTTGACCGTAGACAAGAGGACAAGAACCCAGCGTGGAGGGGGGACTGACGAGAAGTCTCCTACATGCTCAATAGTATTCCGTCTTCTGCCTCACACTGGCAGCGCCAGATGTACCCACGAGCCTGCTAATTCTCTGCCCCCCCTCTTTCTATGTACACCTCCCCTATATTCTTCGATAAACAATTATTTTTGACCTCAACTGTATACGAGGTGGTTGTTCATCATCCGCCTTCGACAGCACATTCCGTAACCTTAGATCTAGCTAGGTGACCCGGTTTGGTTATGATAGCCTGGGATTCCGAGCGGTGTCGCGTAAACCTCCTCCGTCTGTGGCGTTTGTACACTCTGTGGAGTGTGACCCATGGGGTGTTCTGGAGGGGTTTGCATATGAGGCGTCTCGGTATCTGGCGAGGGTATGTAAGCAACGGCGGCCGGGTCGTCGCCGTAAAGCTCGAACCTTCCGTCGATGGTGTTTGACACCGGCTGAGAGTGCACCACAGAGGACTGGTTCGACCTCGTCCCTTGTGATAAATGGTCGTCAGGGCCCCGGGGCCCGGGGCTGGCGCGGGAGTCGATCTCGACCGCCGCGGCGATGTCCCCCGGTCCGTGTGGCTCCAAGGGGACCGCCCTATCAATGCCAGGGGAGGTTCCGGGGGAGGTCACCTCCGTCTGCGCATTGTCGGTGTATGGGCCGACCCCAGCGTTTGGACCAAAATAATCTTGATTCATGCCCGCCAGCGGCCCTCCCCTGGACATGGTGTCAGAGTTCGTCTCCGTCATGGCCCGTCCGCCGCCGCCGACGATCTGCGGCACAGACTGCCTCTGAGAGGCGGCGGCCTGGCTCCTCCTGAGGCGTCGTTGGCGGATGCAGCACCATGTGGCGAGCCCGATGACCACCGCGGAGGCAACGACCACGCCGACGCCGATGCCCGCCTTCGCGCCCGTGCTGAGCTCGCTGCTCTGCACGGCAGCCGTCACACCGCTCTCCGTAGGCACGACGGTAGCGGGGGCGCACAGGGCCGCGCCCGTGACCATAGTGCAGACCTGTGTGTTCGCGCAGCACCCCCCTCCGAGGCTCGACGGGCACCCAATTTGGCTAGTGGTGCAGCCGGCGGGGAGCTGCGTTACCACAGCGGACGGGGTCGGTGTGCTGGTCTTCAGGCAGACATGGTCTCCGCACCCTTGGCCAAAATCACAGCAGCCTCCGCCAAGGGAGGATGGGCACTGAAACTTCGTTGCGCCACAGACCCGGTTACAACATGCCGCGTAGAGTGACGTTATGGTGCTCGCGCCCGAAGTTGTCGTGGTGGTCGCGTTGCACTTATAGGTGTCCGGTTCGCAAGGCGAACCGCATTTCGAGCCTAGAGCGCAGCAGGATGCTTTTGCATCATTCGTCGGGTCGACGATGCAACTATGGCAGCCCGTTAGCAGCACACCCCTCTAGAATGCGGCAGAGAAGCATGCATACTATGATGTGTCTTTGCAGCAAACCCCAACACCAGGTGTTCCAATGTCATCACCTAGCGAACGAGGGCAGGTCAGTCAACTGTCAACAGCATGCCTTAGGCGAGGGGTCGGCTCACGCCCGGAGATACTTGCATGGATGGCTGCCCGAGTCGCACACGGACTCCCGCCTTGCCAGGGGCCGGAGAGGCGACGCCGCGAGGTAGGAACGCGGCGCCAACGTCGGCTCTGGCATGACTCCGAAACGCTCTAAGCCAGCCGCGCCGCCCGCTAATAGCCATCCGGCCGCGAACCCTACGACGACCGCTCTCATGATGGGGGGGCAGAGCAGCTATACACCCAAGAACTAAGCGTAGAGCGAGTGGCGCATGGCAGGTCCCGAGTGAGAGAGCGGGGAACGGGAAGGGTGTGGTTTATTAAGAACGATCTTCCAAGCGACCGGGCAGACGGGAGCGATGGGGAGGAAGATGCAAGATTGCGCGCGTCGACCAGGATCTCACGATCTCGCGAGATGCGCCCGGGGGGGAGGGGGGCTGTGAGAGAAACCTGCGATTTGCAAGAGGGAAAGGGCAAGAGGTGCTCGTCTGAGGGCTGTCAGCCGCAAAATAAGACATACCCAGTCTCCCGGGGCGAACCCTCAGCGTTGCAGCGGGCCAGAGTCACGAACCACCCTCGCTGGCGGACAGGGCGAGCTAATGCATGCATCCACAGGGGCAGGAGAAATGGCAGAGGGCGAGATCGTCTGCATCGGCGCGGCCGGACCGAAGCCCACGGTCGTTGGGCTGAAAGAGGACAAGAGGGGTAGGGACCGTACGCTTCTGTGCATCTGCACACCTAGTGCAGCAGGCGCCGTAAAATGCGCATCGTTGGGCGACTTGTCGCAAATTGGGAAGCTGAAATAAGCATGGTGAGATGGATACCAGGCACAAGGGCGATGCCTTTGGCAAGCAAGGTAAGACCTAACCCTGCCCGCAAAACCGTTAGCATCCTTTCTGCCTAGAGGCCCCAGTACGGCATCTTGGCTTACTAGATATCTATGGGTTGCACCTTCCGATGAGAGAGGCCGTGCCTGAGGAGCATCTTAGAGTAAGACCGCCAGTGGGCCGCCCTCATCGCACGAGGGCATCCCCTCCAGGACATCTGCTGCCCACAACCCATCCAAGTCTGCTTCCAAACATATAGATCCTAGAGGTCTTGGCCCGAATTATACGATGCATTGTGAGGCGCTGCGGGACACAATTCCTACGCTATGTCTCTTTCCTCGCTCAATGGCGACGAGTAGAACACCTGGTGAATAGATTCTTGTTCCCCAGTGGCAGACCACGCACCAGATGAGTGAGCTAGGCGTCCCGTTTTGTTCTCACGAATATTGCTTCCCTATACGCATTATTTCCCCTGGCCTACGAGACGCAACTCACATGCCACGGCCTCAAGTGATGACATAGATACATGTGCTGGGTTACGAGTCCATTCACAAGTTGCCGTGCTGATGGTTAGAGAGGCAAGCATCCCATGCCCAGGACTACTGACTAGGTAGCCTTCCACACACATATAACCCATTTATTACCACGGCATCAATTGGATGCCGGGTTATGGGAAACGTCCCTGGAGACTGAGCTTCCAGAGGAGGTTTGTAATAGGACTTCGCCTCGGCCGGAGCCCTTGGCATTTATTTGCTTGGCGGCGAGGAAGTAGACCTTAGGGTGCTACAGTGCCCCGACGTGGCTAACTAGGTACATATAGAGAGTAGCCAAAAAAAATACCGACGAGGAGAGGGAAGGCGAGCCCCCTTGATCAATAATCTTGTTAGTGTCCGCCCTGGTCAAGAGTCCGATACGCCTCGCTCGTCGCAATACTTCTTCACCTCCTTGGCGAGCGTCTCCTTTTGCCTCTGAACCACATCAATGATGTCGTGGCAGCTCTCGCCGAGGTCCCAGACCCCGGCATCACCCCCCAGCGTCTCGTATAGGGAGACCATCTCCCCCAAGACTGCCTGCAGCTGGTTCGGGAGCCAGGTCACGATTGGGCTCCCGCCCGTCGCCGTTGGGTGGCTCGTTCTTTTGAGGATGTATTCCCGGGCGAAGCACCAGTGTCGCCAGCGGAAATCACGCACTTCATGCAGAATGCGGAGCCAGAGTCGTCTACTCTCCTTGATATCGTCTACCTCAGTGGCGGACAGTCCGGCCTGCTCCTGGCCGGCGAGGTCTGTACGCAGGGCCCAGTCCTTAAGGCCAAGCCCGATACTGCGCTCCTTCACCCACTCCAGGAACTGGCGGTGGTCGCTGGGCCGGTACTGCCGGAAGTCTTTCAAGATCGCCGTCAGGGGCGTATCCGGCATCGGGATCTGGAGCAGGTTGTCGCAGAGCGGGACCATGGAGTCGTTGGCGCCGGACTCGCCTCGGAAAGAGAGCGGCGTACCATCGCCGACGCCCTCGTAGACGACGCCGTTCGGGAACATGGACTGGGATGTGATGCCGAAGATGAAGGTCCGGAAGGATGTGTAGGCGCCGGGCTTGGACTTGGCCCACATGGTCTCCATGACCGAGTTGATGCGCTGCATTGACATGTGGACGGCAGCGAGGCTGTCATTGAGTACCTTACGGTCCTGCAGGGGGGTGGTCCGGGCATTGGCGCAAGCATCAAGAGCCGCCACCGTCCCGGCCACAAGGGGACCAGAGTTCTTGACCATATCGACATGCACAAGGACGAAGCCGGCCTCAGATGATGTTGGGTCTAAACCATGCTCGAAGGCACGGATCAGACGCAGATTGGAGTACTCTAGCCCACGCGTCGGGTCCTCTAGCCTGTAATTGAAGAGAGCATACGAACCAGCATACTCCATAAAGGGCTTAAACCCACATCTTAACGAGACATGTCAGACGGAACGTACGATATAAGGTGTTGCTATATGATAGGAAGAAGTGGAACAAGAGCAGAGAGAAAGAAAGGGAGGGGCGATAGGAAGGGGAGGGATAGGAAGGGGAGGGATAGGAAGGGGAGGGATAGGAAGGGGAGGGATAGGGAGGGGAGGGGAGGGGAGGGGAGGAAAGTGGAAAGGGGCAAGAGGGAGAGAGGGAGGATTAAGAGAGTGGAGATAGGGGCATCAGGAGAGAGACAGAGAGACAGAGGGAACGACGCCGGGGGGGGGGGGGGGGGGGGGGGGGGGGATGTAAAGCTGAAGTGAAGAGGATATAAGTCGGAAGTCTGGCTTACAGAGCAGCACATCGTGCGATCGGGCGGGCAACATTCGCCGGCAGGGTTTGGCGCGCAAGGCC
>MU270094.1:0-57323 GCA_021432635.1 Thozetella sp. PMI_491
TCCGTATCCTCGCATGTCCGGGTCCCCTGCTAACAAAGCCGTAGACATCGCACCTCAACAACTTTGTCACCAAGCTCGGCATGTACAACCTGCCGGTAGGCGCGGCTAACTACATTCCACCCAGCCTTTTCCCGGCGCTTGCCGCCGAAGTCATCAAGCAGTGCGACGAGGTCGACCACGTGAAGGACGGCATTGTCAGCACCCTGGACGTGTGCCAGTTCGACTTCTCCAAGATCCGGTGCGGCAACGCCGGCGTCAACGCCTCCGCCTGCCTCACGGACAAGCAGATTCAGACGGCCAAGAACATCTACAGCGACGACTACGCGGCGAACGGCACGCTCCTCGCCAACAGCTACTCTCTCAGCTCCGAGATGCAGTGGACGGTGGAGATCGGCGGGACGGAGCCGTCGCCCTTCGGCGTCGGCTACCAGCGCTTCTTTGTCCTCAACGACCCGAACTGGGACTGGCACAACTACAACGACAGCCTGATCGACCTGGCCGTGCGGACGGACCCGGGAGAATCCACCGCCGACAAGTACGACATCTCGGCGTTCAAGAACCGCGGCGGCAAGGTCTTCATGTACCACGGCATCGCGGACGCCGTCGTGCCGCCGCGCGGCTCGTTGTTGTATTACAACCGGACCATCGACACGTTTGGCGGCCTGGACCCCACCAAGGAGTTCTTCCGGATGTTCCTGATTCCGGGGATGCAGCACTGCTGGACGACGGTGGTGGATGCCCCGTGGCATATTGCCGGCGCCTTCCAGTCCGGCTTCCTGGGCACCGATGTCTGGTCGGTGCCGGGGTTCAAGGACAAGAACCACGACTCCCTCATGGCGCTCATGGACTGGGTGGAGCAGGGCAACGCGGTGAGTATTTTATGATCGCCAAACCTCTCGGATCACCATCACTGACAGGGATGCCTCTACGTAGGTGGACTCGATCATTGCGACGACGTGGAGAAACCCGGGAAATGCTAGCAGTGGTGTCTTGCGGCAGCGGCCGCTGTGCCCTTGGCCACAGACGGCGGTTTATAATAATGTCGGCAACGTAAATAGCGCGAGTAGCTGGAGCTGCCAGTGAGGAGAGGTGGCCCTTCGCGCTTCTACCTTGTGAGCAACGCTTACTGCGGCTATCACGAGCTGGAATAAAAAAAAATTGTGTGCACAAACGTGCCCCTCTTTTCGCGAGAAAGCAATATTTGAATGTTGATTCAACATCCCTGAGTCTCTCCCTGGCTGGTGTCTCAAGCAAAGTGTCGGGTAAGCGAACTAAGCACAGCTGAATTATAATGGTGGTAGTTTGCCGCTCCTGCTGTGAGCAGTCTCAGTTTAGCAAAGTTTCATGTAACGTGCACATGATTTTCAAGGCTTGCTCCCTTGCATTCTGTAGGTCTCTACGAGCCCTAAACAACAGCAGTTGTGTTACATGGTACTTCGAATTCCAACCCAAGGTGTTCGGGCAAACTCTGCCTTTTGCTAGCTTGAGACAGCGAGTCGACAGGGGAGGAGCGAATCCCTTGCATCAGAACCCAAGGATATGGGTCGTAACCTACAGGGAGGAAGTCGGGAAAGTTTAAAGTCCAATCAGGAGCGAGGTCCCTGTTCTAAGAGGACCCCTTGCACATATCGCCCTTGGCAAGAACAGGAAACAGGGATGACTTCCCCCACAAGGGTCTGGTCGAGAGGTATAAGTAGTCGGATGGCAAGAGTCCTCCTTATGAACTTGATCTTTCGTAACTGCAAAGGAGAGATATGAGAAAACCCAGAAAGAAGAAAACATGCTCGCTCGCTGACCCTGTTCGCGGTGGCTCTACCTCGTGTTTACTGTACTTTTCCGTCCGATGTCCTCCCCAATGAACAGCAGGGTTGTTAAGACGCTTCCGACAGGGCGGGTCCCCCCATGCGGCCGACCCCACCAAAAAATATTTTCAAAGAAATATCGAACCATACAACGTGAGCACGGTATCGAGACTCTCCACCTGTGCAGATGTCAAGACTCGTGCGTCTGCTAGGGCAGCTGCAGCCTGCCGTACGCACGAAGACCTTGGGCTGCATGTAGCTCGTCGTCACGCCAACCAACCCACACGCACCCTCTGGCTGGGACGCTAGTCTCGTCCCGTACGCGCCGTTCCCCCGAGACATGCGCTTTAGCAGCCGACTTGCTAGCCAGGAACCGGCTAGGCGCTGTTGAAACCGCCCGGGGCGCACCCTGTCCGCTCCTCTACAGCTTTGATCGGCCACTCCTCAGGCAATTGATGGATTGCACCGCCCGGGCTCACAAAGAAAAACCGCCGCAAATGTCAGGGGCTTCAACACTGTTTGCGATGAGTGGGGTCTACCTTTTTGCTATCAGCTGGTGGGGGCGCCGATAACGGCTAGATCCGGTCCCTCTGTTTCATACCTAGCTTCTCTCCCTATCTGCCGATAGCTCTCGGAGCTGTGACACTTTCATCACCCAAATTAAAAAAAAAAAAAATCTTGTTCTGCCCGTAATACTAGACATTTCTCAACGCCTGCATCATGGGAGAAACCGACACAAAGCCGGCCGCTGCCGCCCCTGCTGAGGAGGTCAAGGCCCCCGATGCCACCAAGCCCGAGGCCGAAACCGAGGCTATCGCCGCTGTCCCCGAGGCACCTGCTGCCCCCGAGGCCGCCCCTGCGCCTGCCGTGACCGAAGCTGCCGCCCCCGCCGAGGAAACGAAGGCGGAAGAGACAAAGGCCGAGGAGCCCGCCGCTGCGGCACCCAAGGCTGAGGAGGTCGCGACAGAAGTGCCCAAGGCTGAGGAAGCCAAGGCCGCCGAGGAACCCAAGCCCGAGGCGCCTAAGGAGGAAGTCAAGGAGAAGCCCAAGAAGGAGGTCAAGCTCGAGGCGCCTCCCCCCAAGCCCACGCCCATGTCCAAACTCTGGGACGCCGCCAAGGCCCACGGCCACCCCGAGGTCTGGGGCGTCACGCTCGAGGACCCCGAGGACCACATCCCGACCCGCATCGTGCTGCAGAAGTACCTGAACGCCAATGACGGCGACTTCACTCTGGCCCACGAGCAGCTAATCAAGACGCTCGACTGGCGCCGCGAGACCAAGCCTCTGGAGCTGATCAAGAAGTCCTACAACAAGACCAAGTTCGAGGCCCTGGGCTACGTCACCAGCTACACGGCCGAGGGCGCCGCCGCGGGCGACCCAGAGATCAAAGAGACCTTCACCTGGAATGTCTACGGCAACACGAAGTCGATTGACGAGACATTCGGCGACCTGTCAGAGTGAGTAACTGCATCGCGAGCGGCCTCCCGCACGTGGATAGGCTGAAGACTAACAAGGCGCACAGGTTCCTCGAGTGGCGCACCGCGCTCATGGAGCTCGCCCTCCAAGACCTGTCGATCGCCACTGCCACCAAGCCCATCACGGCCGAGAACGACCCGTACAAGATCTACCAGGTGCATGACTACAAGAGTACGTTGGGTCCCGACGGCGCCCGCAACGGCGCCTGTGTGCGGCCAGATATGCTGACGCAGTGATGTTCCTAGACGTTTCGTTCCTGCGCCAGAGCGCCTCGGTCAAGGCGGCGAGCAAGGAGACGATCAGGGTTTTCGCCCAGAACTACCCCGAGCTGCTCAAGGAGAAGTTTTTCGTCAACGTGCCGGCCATCATGGGCTTCATCTACACCTTTGTCAAGCTGATCGTGGCTCCCAAGACGGCCAAGAAGTTCCACCCCATGGCCAACGGCGGCGACCTCGCCAAGGAGTTCGGCGCGAGCAAGATCAAGGACCTGGCCGAGAAGCTGCCGAGCGAGTACGGCGGCAAGGGCGGCGAGCTGCAGACCCAGGGCACCGGCCCGCAGCTCGAGTAGGAGTAGAGATGGGGAGGCTCTCCTCGACTAGGACGTGATTGATCGCGATGATGTCGGTGGTATCTGCGCTGCTTTGTTCCCAACCCTCTGGCTCAGGGCTATAGGGTTTCTTATTCCCCCACATCGATTCCCCCTCTTGCTGCATTATTCCGTACTTAATAAAGTTAGACCGAGCGGCACCGGTGTGCCTATAATCAGATACACCAGAAGAAAACGCTGCGCATTGCCGCTGCCGAGAATAAATGTGGCCTCCTGATCGCGTTCATCGTGTGCTCTGGACCCCTGCCTCGTATCTCCGACTCGCACCGTCGCCCGGCGCTGAATGCCGTGATGACAAGTCGAGCCCTGTACGTCAGATGGGACATGACTATGCTCTACAGCACTAGCGCCGCACTTACAAACCCTCCACTCCGTCCAAATCCACTTCGGTTTCCAGATTGGGTATCCGAAGTAGCACGAACAACATTGGCTGCGTAACTTAGTAATTCGACCCGATTCGCCCCGGGCTCAGCTTATAGTTGCCAACCTTTATAAGGATCGCACCTCATCCCCGAGCCGGCGGCAACTTTTCATCTAACAGCGTGGTCCTGCCCAGCCTGAGCAACGCGTGTGAGCCTCGCAATGAAAGCCGTCCAGATTCTTGGGCCCAAGGGCTCTCACCAGATCGTCCTCAGTTTATCCCTCCCCAAGCCAGAAGTAGCAAATGACGAGATTCTCATTAGAGTCCATGCAGCGGGACTCACGGCCGACGAGGTCGGCTGGCCGGAGGTTTACAACACCCCCTCCCGGATTCCCGGCCACGACATCTCAGGCGTGGTAGAGCAGCTCGGCCCTAGCTATCGCGGCCCGCTCTCCGTGGGCGATGCCGTGTTCTCCATGCTGCATGCCGACCGGGGTCAGGGCCAGGCCGACTACGTCGTCGCGCTGCCCGGCGAGGCGGTGCGCAAGCCCGCCCGCTTGTCGCATCCAGAAGCGGCCGCCCTTCCGATCCCCGTCCTGACGGCCTGGGAAGCGCTCTTCAAGCGGATGAAGGTGCAACGCGGGGGCAAGATTCTCGTGACTGGCGCCTCGGGGGCCGTCGGCGCGATGCTCGTGCAGCTAGCAAAGCAGCTCCTCGACATCGAGGTGGTCGCGCTAGCCTCTGCAAAGAACCACGCGTACCTTCGAGAGCTCGGGGCCAGCCAGACAGTCGACTATGCGACGCCGGACTGGGAGGCGTCCGTCCATGATGTGGACGCGGTGCTCGACACAGTGGGGGATGTGGTCCTGGCCAAAACCTGGGCCACCGTGAAGCCCCGAGGCACCATCATCACAGTGGCCGACCCGGCCCCGTCGTGGGCGTTCGGCCCGGGAGAGCCGGAGGAGCTGGCGGCACACCCGGAGGTGCAGTATGGATACTTTATCGTGGCGCCCGACAGCGAGGCGCTGGAGCAGATCGCCGCGCGCATCGACGACGGAACGCTGAAGCCACTGCCCGTCACCGAGTTTCCGGTGGAGCAAGCGGTGGAAGCGTGGGAGTTTGCAGGGCGCAGGAGTCGGAGCGGCAAAGTTGTGATCAAATTCATGGATTAGGGTGGCCTCGCGTTGAGGAAACTCGTGGTAGAGACTGGTGGTGTCATCTGTGCTGTGACGGTAAACCGTCTGTATATACAAAAGCTCCCTGCATCATCATATCCAAGGCATTGTCTCTCTACGATTGTTGTTTATGGGAGGCAGGTTTGTTTACTTCGTCGTACCCTCCCCCTTTTTCACCGCCTTTCTTCTTGTACATGGCTAAAACTACGAGGTAGTTGCCAACCTCTAATGTTAAGCCCTGTATAGATTCGGATGATTAGGTATCTAACAAATATAGAGACAAACGTGGCAACGCAATGCATCAATAGCACCCGTCATGTAAGGTATGTCTGGTGCATCCTTTCTCTCTCCGCCGCAACCTGCATTTCTCACCCTACAGTCTGGCGCAATCTGTAGTACCTAAGTTATGCCGGAAATCTTCATGATGCTGGCAGCGGCATCGCGCGCGAAGGGTCCCGCAGCGGCGCCGGCATCCGGCACCGGTGAGCAAGTTTGAGCAAGTCTTGGCGCCTCGAATTCGAGTTGGTGAGTATTAACCGGCGCGCCATTCCAAATGGCTGCATCTTGATTCGCTCTCCATGGCTTTGATTCAATAGAGGTCTACTCCATACTATGTCTCATGGCAAGGATGAGGTGGGAGAGGGCGGGGACAAGGCGAGTTACCCAGTGCGGTACTTTAACTCTGGCCATGCGGCATAGAAAGACAGGAATTTCACTTATGCTTCCAATTCTAATCGTCCTATTACCCCAAGCGGCCCAAGCTTTCCAAGATGTCTATGTCGATGGGCTCGATGCCCGTGGAGCCCTGGTTCGCGGCGCTCCCGCTCGACGACCCGCGCTGCAACAACGACAGCTGTGATGCTTTTCTCGCGGGGCACACGGCCTCCCAGGCCGAGATTAGCTGGGCATCGCAGTTTCTATACGGATGGTGGCTAACATGGGGGTTCTCGATTGTCATCTTTCTATTTTCTTTGGTATACGCGTTCCATCTGCTCCAGGCACAGCGGCACCCGGCCGAAAAGGAGAGCGGGTCGCCGACAGCGCTGGACAAAGGGGTTGCAGCTGTGAGGCGGCTAACGTATTTGAGAAAGAGAGGAAAGATTGCCGAGTTTCTCAGCTTACCGTCGCTGGGGGTGGCCGCATTGTTCTTGCTCTTCTTCGCGGGGTCGACCATCATGGCGTTCGCTCAGCATCCCTACTACCGCGGGAGACGCGGCTTCGGAAGTCCGCCGTTGGCGGTTAGAACCGGTCTCATGGCCTTCGCGCTGTATCCCCTGGAGATAGCCCTAGCCGGCAAGGTGAGCAAGAACGTGGCCCTCCTTGGGAACAGGAGCTCACAGTATGCCAGGTGAACTTGGTTACCTGGATCACCGGCGTCGGCCATGAGAAGCTCAACGTCTTTCATCGTTGGACCGGCTGGCTCCTCCTGTTCCTGAGCGTCGTCCACACGGTTCCATTCATCGTCCAGCCTCTCCAAGAAGGCGGACCCGCGGCGCTGTACGCGAAGTATTACAAGCCCGGCAGCCTCGAGTTCTCCGGCACCCCACCTCTGGGCATGCTCTTCGGGCTTGTGCTCCTCTCGCTGCCACCAATACGCCGGGCGGCGTACGAAGCTTTCGTGCACGCGCACTGGGCCTTGGCCATCGTCTTCCTGGGCCTTTCCCTTTTGGCACGCCATGCAGGAGGGCGATTCGTGGAACTACCTGTGGGCGACCACGGCCATCTGGGCGCTTTCCATTGCTGTCCGCATGTTCTCCAAGATGTCGCTGTTCAACCCCTCGGGGGCCATGTTCGGCCAGGGCCGAGGCGTGCTGACCACGCTGCCCGGGAACATGATCCGCCTTGAGGTCGACATCGCAGGTGTCTGGAAGTGGGAGCCGGGGCAGCACTTCTTTCTGCGCTTCGCAACGCTGCGGCCGCTCGACAACCACCCGTTCACGGCGTGCAACCTCGCACCGAAGAAGCGCGTGGACGACCGCGACACAAAGATGGTGTTCCTCGTGCGGCCGTATAACGGGGTCACGAAGCTGATTGGGCAACTGGCCGAGGCGGGCGAAACGGTTGGCGTATCTGTGGATGGGGCATACGGGACAAAGCTCCGTCCTCGGCCAGCGTCCAGGTACACGACAGCAATATTCGTAGCCGGTGGAGGCGGCATCTCCGGCTTGCTCCCGTGGCTTCACCACTTCTCGGATATGCTGGCAGAGGGCACTACCACCATCCGTAGTATCGTACTCGTATGGGCCATGCGGTCCAAAGAGTGTGCAAACTGGGTCGAGGACGAGCTCGAGGCGATCCAGGACCGAGCGCAACCTGGGCAGGTCAGCTACGAGATTTGGATAACGGACCAGGTGGCTACCGTCCAAGCAGGTTCGCACGGCAGCGTAGAAGCATCGAGCAAGGACAAGGAGATCGGCAGGGCAAGTGGAAGCCAAAGTCCCGCGCCGTCGCTGCTTGCCAATGCTAGAGTGGGAGCCCGACCGAAGCTCGGCGACCTGATTCCCTCGCTCATTGGCAGCAAATCCGGCCGGACCATCGTGCTGGGGTGCGGGCCCGAGAGCCTCAAGATTGACCTGAGCAACGCGATCGCGGTGGCACAGGGCAAGGTATTGAGTGGCGAGGTTCCAGAAATCCGGCTACACACGGAGACGTTTGGTTGGTAGAAGCTCACGCACTCAATATCAGCGCGTTAAGGGGTCCAAGCTTGGCGATTATGCCTATGACGTAATTGTGTTTTGGCCATCCCCAGGCCCTCGCACGGTTCCCAAGTCAACGTCCCTAATTCTGCATCAGGCCAACCCTGGCCCTAAGCAGCCTTTATCCAAGCATAACATCGGTGGAACAAGCAGTTGCCACGCACCAGACGACGAAACATCCAAGGGCCATCCTTTCCCCCGCACTTGCAAGCTCTACCCTGCCGATAGGGGTCCGTCCGAAGAGCTGCAAACTTGTTTGTTCGCATCGGCTGGGGCCTCGTAGGCACTGCGAAACAGGGCGCCGAGATTTAGTGCAATGCAGAATCAGGGTCTACACTGGGGAGTGCTTGCTGCCCGAGGTACGGTACCTCGGATCACGCCACGAGGGACGAGGCTGCAGTGTGGACCACTACACCGTGAGGAGCCGGGCCGTTCGCTGTCAAATAGAAGGATGAAGGCCCCGCAGCACTCACTAGGCAGCGCTCTCACCTATACCTGACGGGATGCTTCCTACTGCACATATCCAATATTTAGAAACACTGGACCGACCCACAAAACCTGGGCCTAGGATAGCCTGGACACTTCGTAGCTCATGTATGGTCCAAAAGAGAGCTAAACACGTTGTCTTTACCCGAGTTGGGCCCGTTGCTTGGGGATAGGACCTCGTCTTGTACGACACAAGGCGGGGTTCAAGAATTCGCGGCAAAGGGGAGCCTCGTCGGAGAGTGCATCGGCGACCGATTCGATAGGTGGGAAACCTAGTAGGGCTTGTCTGAGGGAATTACCGTTAACCAACAGGTGCTTCAACGAGATCCGGGCCCGTGTCCGTGTTGTCCCAGATCTTGTTTGACCGGCTCGCGAGAGAAATATCGGGCGCACTCGCTTTTGGCCTCGGGGCGTACATGGCGCACCGAGAGTGACCCACAAGTGCCCATAGATGGTAGATAGGTTCCCCCGGTTGGTAGATGGTGTGCAACGCAGAGGGTCCCGCGTCTCGAGAGACGGGAACAAGGCCGGAGTTTATCGGCAGGACGTCCCTACTTCAGACCAGGGCAGCCCTAAGCAAGGGACCAATCATATAACGTAATTACACGTGTATAGGGGAACTTCTGCACTCCTAACCCCCCACGGCCCTGCTGCAAGTTGTGGCAGCCTCCAAGTATCCCGAGGAGCCGATGTGGGTAGTCGGGAGTTGTGTGGTTGGGGGCGAGAATGCCATGCCAGAACAGTGCCAACAGTGCTTGCAACGCAAGACAACAAAACAATGCTGGCAGTTGGGGCCGCGAGGACAGGCAACTCATGCAACTATGGGTGTCGTAGTTGTCGGGAATAGGCGGGGGAAGTGCGGCACATGCAAGAATATCGGTGAGATCGACCGTATTTCTCCTCAGCTATCGGGCAAAGATGAGCGCAAGGCCCAGTTTATTCCCCCTCCCGTCCGCGACACAACCATGGCAGTTGTGCTCCCGTCTCACCCAAGGAAGGCTCGGTTCGTATTCCTTCCATCATGAAATGTTAGACAAAACTGGGGCGGTTGTCTGTGACAAGAGTAAGTGGCATCAACGAGGATATGGCTGGGTGCACTGTCATGTCAGAGCAGACCGCTCTTCAACCACGACCCAACTCAACCACAGAAACCACAAAAGCAAGCAGGCTGATTGTTCGGCCAACAGACGGTGAAAAGGCGAAGCAGAACATCAAAGTCGAGTGGTCCCACCTAGTCGAGATAATATCTTCAAGTTTTGTGGGATGCAGTTGCCAATAAAGTAGTTATTTACACAGAGATGTGAATGGGGTCGTAATGTATAGTGGTCAACGTGTTGCGAGAGGAAAGTTGAATGCTGCGAGGGCGTGACGAGAAATGCAATCCTTAATTCCCTTAACGCCAGCTCTGCAATGCGGTCTAGGTATCCATTCGCCAACCCCCAACGGAAGGGGTGTCGACATGCATGTGGTGCGGTCGGTGAGGTGTTGTTCGATCGCCCGTAAAACCCAATCCGGACCATCCTGCCCGTCACCCATGGTATAAAAGCTTTTTTATCGCATCGCCACTTGGTGAAAACTGCAGCATCAGAAAGGAAGAATACACAATAAAAAAAAAAAGGCAAAACTCCTGTTTATACGCCGGTCCCGCGGTTCGCGGATGGTCAAGTCATTCCTCGCAGCTCCGTGAAGTATATGCTCGTCATGGTTGTGTCGTCTCGTCTTGGTCGTGCGTGGCCAATCCTCCAGGACTTGGCGACGTAGATGCACCGAGTAAAGAAAGGGGTGTTTCCGACACCTGTGGTATCAAATGTAGTTGGTAACACAACGCGTTCGCCTCCCGCATGACGTCGTTGGTTCTCCTCGTCAGCCTCAACCCCCAGGCTGGTACACTGCCACCCTTCCGGGCGCAGCCATTGGCGGGAGCGTGCCAAGTCGGTCGACCCTCAGCAGACTCGTGGTCGAATATTCCTTCGCCTCGTCGATCGTGTGGCGACGCCATCATTTTTTCGGTCTACTGCTAGATGCCGTGATCTTGCTAGTCGTCATGAGATCACCGATGTACTTTTGTAAAAACTTGTTGTTGTTGTCTAGTTTGTCATGCTCCTCCTTGACGGCCTCGATGCGGTTGAATATTGTAATCAGGGATTCCTGAAGCGCTTTCGCGTGCCTGTCGGCTGTTAGTGTTGCGAAAAAAAAAGATTAGGGATAGCGAGGCCGGCGCCGTATCATATGTTGACCGGCTGCCAGCCTTGCTGGCGAAGGGACTGACTTCTTCAGTTCGTCCCTAGCCTCCTTGCTCAGGGCCTCGATATCCTCGCTCGTTCTCCTGGGACTCATAGCCCTAATGTCGTCCGGATCCAGTTTGATGTTGCCCGGTTCGACGGCGGACGAGTCTCGGGGTACAATCATAGTGCCGCTGCTCTTGCGACTGGGTAGCCGTGGCCGTATCGGAATCGGGGCTATAATCTGCGGGTCTGAGGTGTGGTCGTTATTCTGATCAACCGAAGACGACGAGGAGGAGTCCGATCGCGTCATCGTGGGAGGATGTCTTTCGCTGTGGTTCTCGTCCATGGCCCGAAGATTGGTGAGGAGTGCTTCGGGGTGCGCCTTGGGGGATCAAGGCGCGAAGGGGGGGATGGGCAAGATATTAAAAAAAAATAAAAAAATACAGTAGTGGTAAAAAGTGAACGGGGGAAGGACAAGGCGGCGGCCTGTTGCTAATGTACGATCCGACAACCCGTCACTTAAGACCGGATCGTACGGTGTCTTGTTGCCACCGGTTCGCTAATCTCTGTGGCGTTGGGTGGGAGGAGAGGTGAGGAAAACCTGTCTGATCCGTAGGAGCGAGAGGGCGGCGGATTATGGGAGGAAGATGGGGTCGATAGACAGCGTGGGGAGCAAAGCCGCACAGGCACCTTGGCAGGCAAGGTAGGGTACGGAGTGTGCCTATCGGTGCGCGGAAGGCAGCCCTTTCGAGGAACTGATTGAGTAGAAGGGGGTGAAGGCAGAGACCAGGCAGAGGCGGGACTCTTTGTTCGTGGAGAGACTGGGGGGGGCGGGACCGCTTCTCTGTGCCTAGGAGGGGGACCCTGCGGGCGAAGAACAGGGAAGGAGACCAGTGGATCGCTGGAGGGCCGTTGCGAGAGAGAATATTGTCGGCCACTGAGGGGGAGACAGTCGGAAGGCAAAGCAGGTTAGGGTGGGCCAGCCGAGGAGGATGGCGACAAGGGCAACGGGGCAAGGGCCACGAGGGGGAGCAGCAGACAAGGAGAGTCTTGCGCCGTGTTGTTTCCTGCCGCGATCAGCAGCTGGGCCTCGCAAACGGGCGCTGTGAGTGGGCGAGGATCGCTGCGGAGTGTGCGGTCACGGGTAGGAGTGGTTTGAGCGGTATTGCTGGGGAAGGCGACGTGTCGATCGACCCGAGAGAACAGTCGGCCAATGTTTCCAACCTGAACGGGCTGCGGTAGGGGGAGAAAGCGGAGCCCCACACACCTAAAGAGGGGGGGGTCTCTGAATTTTGGGCTCTCAGTAATTCCCTTCAAAGGCAGACGGCAGACGGGGCTGGCACGGGGCGGCGAACAAGCGAGCCAAGTAGTGCGGCTGGTCGCGCGTCGTCGAAAGTCACCAGCGATGGTGCAAAGTCCGGGTTGGGAGAGAAAGGGGGGGTGAACCGGCAAACCCTTTTCGGAGAGGCTGTACTATGGTAGGTCGTGTGTGGAGGTGGCCCAAAAGCCGCGCAGAAAAAAGAACCAGCTAGTTGGGTTAGTTGGGTTAGAGCGATGCAGACCCTGGGTGCAGAGCCCTCTCGTCCTCCCCCTCTCGTCGCACCGTGCCGGGATTCGGCGTCGCCTCTGGGAAAATGTGTCCTCAGGCAGCGGCCCCCTCTCGCCAAGTACGCAAATTGGGGATCGCCAACGGTGACGCCAGAGCGGAGGCCATTGGCTAACCCGAACAGGGATGTCGGCTCCGATGATGACATGGCTGTAAATCTTGAAATGCCATCCAGCCGCCAGCAACATTGCACAAACTCCATATCAACAGGGGCATGGGAATCACCCTGCCCGCCGGCGCTGCAACCGCAAAACCCCAAGGTGTGCAGATTCTGCAGGCGTTCCCGGCGACGTTCCCGAGCGCCTCCCTCGCGCCGTTTCGCACCCCCCAAATGTACCCTCCAAGCCTACCCTCCACCACCGCCAGGGCCCATGCACCGTAGACCCATCCCGTCGTTGCGACCCTGGCCTGAGAGAATGGAGTTGGAAGGGGGCACGCCCGGGGGTAAAGCCCCCGGGGATTCGATGCCATCGCTTCATGACTCGGAACCCCGGGTCGTTGAGACCAAGGAGAAGGAACCGAAAGAAAAGAAGCAAAAAGCAGTATAGGTGAAGGGATCCAAGCTTCACGATGCTCGAGCGTCCACCTCGGCCCCGCCTTCACCGCTCCTTCTTTCTTGTCTCGCTGCCGTGTGGCCGTTGGATGGCAGAGCAGCGAGTCACGCGCCGCCGGAGCCCGTGGGGCGGGAATAAGCTTCACAACAGAGTATTGGCAGTATTGGGATCCTACGGCCTTCGCTGCCAACTCTTTCCTTGCGTGTGCACCCATCCTGCCTTGTTTATCCCGCAGCAGGCGGCTACTTCCCAGCCCGCGGGAAAGTGCGACCCCACACCATCTTACCTTATCCGGCCGACCAGGCGAGGACCCTGAGCCGGGCAGCCCCTTGCTTCCGCCTCCGTGATGCTTCTTTGCCCAGGACCCTGAATCACAAATACCATCGTGCCCACCAGCCCTTATGCGCGGCCGGCAACCCTACTTGATTCTGTCGCGGCGAGGACGAACGGGCAATTAGCGAGGGCGCGAACTCGTTCCCCCTTCGCTCCCCTGTGGCTTCTTTTTTGAGGGGGAGGCGGGCACGGGAAGCGTGACTTCGGGAGGGATCACGCCCTCGGAATGCCCATCCCGACGGCTTTGCTGACATAGCCCGGCCCCACATTGCAGACATCTTGACGCCGTACATTATGTCATTGATCAGCGGCTCTCCCCGGCGTGCCCACTCCCTGGTCCACCCATTGGCTTCCCAGGCACCTGTTGGTGCTGGAAGTTTGCACCAGATATGGCGATCTGCTTCGGAGTCGACGAGTTAGCGCCGCCCAACGATAATCTTACTCTCCCCCTTTCCCGGCGCATATCTGATTTCCGACGATTTTCAACGCAAACACAGTCAAGATTCTTGCCGCGTTGTCGCATCATCATATGTAGCTTCATGGGCGGCCGGGTCGGCTTGGCAACTTGGGCGGCAGTGCGACCTGCCTGAGACGCTGCGGCAGCAGAGGGGGCTTTTTGAAAAAAGAGCCCGCGCATCCTGCATGCATACTGGAGTCAGTCTAGCGGAGCAAGTTTCCCTGGCGAGTCTGCCTTGGTGCCACCTCGCCGACCAGAATCCGCTGGTTGTCGTGGGCCGCTACTGCAGCGCCCGCGTACCTCAAGACATAGACGCGTTCACGGAATCACGTCCGTCCACAGGCCGAGAGGCCTAGCAGCACCGGACCTGCATGTCTCGACCACTCCCTCTCGTTTAAGCTTGTCGCTAGTGGTTCCTGGGTCGGCGGTCCTCCCCGTCCACATCCGACTGAGAACGACTATGTTTCATCTCATATCGTGGACGAAACCTAAGTATAACCTCTCTCTCAAAGGTTGTTGCGTTGCCTGGTCGTGGCCCGGAAATAGGAATTTTCTGCACAGATCCGCCCTCGGACGCTCGAGTCAGGGGGGGGCCACGGAGGTCACGGAGGTCGAGACGGTGATAATTGCCCACGCAGCCCCCTCTTCAAGCTCTTCGATCTGGCCATCCAATGCTGTAGCTGTGATGTTTGTGATGTTCGCCAACCCCCTGAAAACTTCTGACAGCCATGACATAGCGATGATGATACTAGCCCAGCCGGCGCAGAGCAGCGACGTCACCCACACACGGGAACCCTTGTCATCCCCCGTGCCCCCTTGTGTAATCACTCATCTTTCTTCACCTGGGTCAAGGCTTAGGCCCACGGCAATCATTTTAATGCCTGAGGCAACTGCAGCCCCCCTGGTTGGGCATCACCAAAACGATCGGCGCTCAGCCGACAGTGCAGAGTCGCAAGCATGAAGCACACTGTGTCGATCGCCTCCTGGGGTGTAATCTTGGTCCAATACCGTGCCCCGGGAGCCCAACCTTTTGCTTCGGTCAGACCCACGATCATCGCCTACTCTTCTTGGCAGATTCCAGGCGTTGACCTTTTCTGCCTTCACGCTGCCGCTGACTGGCCGCATAGACGTGTCAGCCGTCGTCGTGCATCCGCGGTGCTCCGGACGCTGCGAATAACGTCAATCTAGCGGTGGGGTTGCTCGATCACTCGTGGCGGCGGTGTCGGCGGTGTAACACAAGACGGCGGGAGCCTTGTTCCCGTCCCGGAACACGACTTTCCAGAAAGCGAGATGCGCGGGTGCTGCAGCTGCAGCTTTCCGAATCGCCTTGCCGCGTGTAAGTCTCGGTTATCCGCACGTCGCGGGATAGTTAGCTGGTGTGCTCGCTCCACCTCGTCAATAGCACCGGCGACCGACATAGCGCTGTGGGGGTTTGCCTTTTGACTCCCCCGCGCCGTCCGCACACGAGGTGGTCATCGTTCCGACCTCCTCAGAATCGAAAGGATGACTTCGTCTCGGTAGGACATGATTCGGGAACAGCATGAACCGTGCCTCTCGCCTGTCTATTCTCCTCATATTCGTTACAAGATACGCCAATGAGCGGCGCACAGCAAACCAGTTATCCACACCTTCCTCGCAGGACGATACCGGACGCAGGCAGCGCTCGAGCGAGCGCATGTGTGTGGCACACCCTGCCTAGACTGCTAATCATGGGTACCAGACGAGCTACGGCGCCATCCTTACCGAGATCGTCGGGTTGCCCTAGACAAATGCACCCATGGTCCTAGCCGGCTCCCGCCGATGCCGAGCTTCGCCTAGGTGTGTAAGGTAGTTTTAGAAACCAACACCGACACCAAAAATGGAGTGACTGATAACTGGATCGACGCAATCGAAGGTTGTCGGGAGGTTTTGCGTAGTCAGTCACCCACCCGTGCACAAGTCGGTAAGATGCCGGCTTGCCGGTCTCCTTGTCAATGATTCGCACTAGTCGGTCTAGGTTGTCGCTCAAAAGCCCTCCGACAGCCGACTCTGCATCCCGTTTGGTCAATCATTGCTGCACAGCGGATAGGGCAGAGTCTACACTATGAATATCAAAGTCTTGCATGCTAGAGATAAGATATCACCCATGTCAACCTTAGACCACTCCTCGTGGGTCCTCGCTTTCAATATTGAAAGTTTCTCGAAGGCGACACATATTCCAGTCAGGTCTGGATAGTTTCTGGTTGGGCAGCAATTGGCGGAACCTAAATATTCGTGTGTTGACATGTGAAAACAGAGGGAGCGTTCGCCGTCGCCGAAGGTTTCTTGCCGGCTATAATTCGCTAGGTAGTGCATTTCACGAGCAATTCTTATCTCTCGACTAGTACACGTGGTTCTGACTCCCCCATCCCTCAAGTCACTGAAGTATCTTCGTGCTTGTTCCCATGTGATTCTCCTATATACGCTACCATATCTACCCTTCTTCTATTATTCTTTCACGGAAGAGCGCTGGTGACAGGTGGGCCAACATGGCCTCTAGACACACCGTGGCTCACCTTAATTCTTTCACGGTGTCTAATTTTAGAAATCTGTCGGCACTTCAGCCGCGACTTGCTAGCGGACAATTGTGTAGATAATTACTCGGCGGGGGTCTAGTATTTTGCCGCTACCGAAACGCTATAATTGACAGCGGCAGATGGATTTCGGGATATTGGTCTTGATCTAGGAGCGCAGGGAAGTGATAGACACGGGTAGCGATGGATATCTGCAATGGGATAGCAGGATCTTCAGGATCTAAGAGCAATGAAGAGTAGCGAGTATCTCGTTCAAAATGCTCTTGTCCGTGAGGACAACATTCCTAGCCGCCCTAGCTAGCACTCGGGCGGCACCACTGGCAGGCTGCACCCGCGAACTGCTCCAAGCAGGCGCCGAAGCTTATATTGCTTCTCAGGGCACCGGGACTCTCGATACTCTCTTCAACGGCGCCGCATACCTTGAGAATAACAAGCCAATCGCCGTGAAGGCTGGCCTGCTAAGCAAGCCCATGACGGCAGATCATGTGCGCCACCTGCTCGACACAACGCAGTGCGCGACATATTCCGAGGTCATAATCACTGATGCTAAGAACCCATACGTGATCGGCACCCAGATCCGGTTCAACACGACCGCCGACGGTAAGCTCAAAGGCTTCAGCATCGACAGCATTGACACCACGACGGGGGACTGGCTGTTCAACGCGACCAAGTCGCTCTCCCTGGTCCAGGGTGAGGACTGGGCCCCGATCCCGGAGGGCAAGCGCGACTCCAGAGGCACTATCCAGCAGGCCGGCGACGCCTACCTGGACCTGTGGGGGAACTCGAGTGCACAGGTTCCTTGGGGCACGCCCTGCGAGCGCATGGAGGGAAGCGCTTACACCGGGAAAGGGACTGCGGAGGACTCGTGCAATGTGGGAATTCCGAGCGGCAAAAGCCCCCCGAACACGGATCGGAGGTACGTGGTCGACGAGACGATGGGGAGCGTGAACATTCTGTGCACATTCCAGACCATGCGCAACGCTCCGGATAGCCATGAGCTGAGGCTCGTGGATGGGAAGCTCAGATACGTGCACACAATGACCGTGATGCGGAGGAATCAGACGATGAATACAGTCCGGTAGCTTCGTATCTTCTTAGCACTTAGCAGTGTATACTCGATCAGAGTACTCGTGATGGTTATTACAAGAACGGACTGAACGAATGTGACATTTACATTTTTTGTGTTGCATCTGCCTAACTATCTATCTAGTTTTTAGTAATGATTTTCGCAACTCTCATTTATGCAGCCCGTGGTGTACAAGACTCTGGCCGAGAAAGGAAACAAGATACATCGCATTATGCTGTCGGTAGGTACTACTTTGATAGACCAAGTGAGATTCGCGTGCAATTGTGAGATTCGAGGAAGCTGGCGATCGAGGGTTTGCTGCCTACCCGTGGAGCTCAAGTTTTGCGCTGAGAGGATTCAGGGGGTGTCAACAAAGCTAAGCCTTTTGCGCCTCATGACAAACGTGCCGCAACTAGGCAGGTACCTAACTAAGTACGGCTGAACACTTTATTGGACAACACAACGGGTTAAGACGGGAATCACGCAACGCGTATCTACCTCTTTCAATAGACAGGATAGCCGTCTGGGTTGGCCAGCCTCGACAGCTTCAGGGCCGCCACAACATAAAAGCTGTGGCTCCACCCTGCCGTTCCGACCTAGCTTCTAGCCTGGAGCGCAGCGTCGTCTAATCGAAAATTGAAACCCGCCACGCCGGTCCATCGAGAGGTGACCTTTCCACCTTCGCCACCTGTGTGCTTATGCCCCATGTCGTACGGCCATATCCGCGGTATTGGGAGAGCCTTCGATTACTATTCTTTTAGCGCGCCGTTTCCATGAGCCGCCTGAATGACCCACTAATTCCCCTGCTAGTGCGGCCAGGCTCCGTCCTCTTCAAGAGGGCGGCGCAGCACGGGGCTAAGAAGGAAAGGTATCGCACAATAGAGCCCCCGGTCTCCCTGGCGGGATATGTAATTGCCTCTGCTTACTCTCGTCAAAACAGCCAAAGCATGCAAAAATTTCTCGCCAGCATGAACTGATGTCCCCCTCGCCCTACAGACTCTCACCGTGTTAGATATATAGGCAGTTCAACACATTAAATCATTTCGTTGCTTCCCTGGGCGCGGTACTGTTGTTCTCAATGTCGCGCCAGCGGAAGCCACGCACCGCTGCCATGCCACCCCAGCCTGACCCCGCGGTGGAGGAGACGAGCTTCGAGGCCGATGGATACACAACGCCGCAGCTGGAGGCGCAGCCCAGGTCCGGTGTTATCTCCGGCCGTGATGGGAACTCGGGCTACGGCACCGTTCCCGCGCCGGACGAACCAACCAACGGAGTGTCACAGCCTACCGAACAGCCAAAGTCGCCCGCCCGAGCAATCGCACCGGATCTGCTGCGGGGGCTTTTGATGATGCTTATGGCCCTCGACCACAACGCACTAGCGCTCAATGCCTGGTCGCAGAGCACGGTGATCGTTTATGAGGACGACAGCGTCGTCGCGCACGAGTGGAACGTCCCGGTCGCGTTTGTGCTGAGAATCTTCACCGACCTCTGCGCCCCGGGCTTCACCATGCTGCTCGGCATGGGCATCGTCTACTTTGGGCGGTCGCGTACCAACCAGGGCTGGTCTTCGCAGCGCATGGCTAGGCATTTTTTCATCCGCGGGTTGGTGCTCACAGCGGTGACGGTTGCGATAGGAGTCATAATGACGGCCGGGTCTATCTGGTTTTTCAACATTGTTCTCTTTGCCCTCGCGGTGGACTACACCGTCGCCGGACTGTTGTGGCTAGCCATGTCGTGGACTGAGAAGACGCTCGCGGCGGTGCTCTTGAAAGTGCTGCCCGATGCAGATGAGGACGACCCTCGGGAACCGTTGATCCAACGGCGTGATGGTCTGGCGCAGCAGATTGCGCCGGACCGAAAGATCGTCAGAGCTGCTAACATATCATGGCACCTACACAACGCCGCGCTGCTGGTGCTCGGCGTGAACGCAATGTGGTGGAACATCTGGATGTCACCAACAGGGGGCCACTGCCGCCGCGAGGACACTCCCGATGGGGCGGCCTGGGCGAGTTTCCCTGCTAACAATTGGCTTCGCATCTGGTTCTATCCCGTCGAGGAGCCGGGCGTACTGTCGCGCTTCCCGCCGTTTGCGTGGCTGTCTTTCGCCATCCTTGGGCTGCTCTACGGCCGCATCGTGCTTGCGCGGTCGTGGAGCACTCGCCAGATTGTCCTAGGCAACTCCCTCGCCGGCCTAGCGTCCCTTGTCCTCTTCTCGCTGACTCGCGTCTTACGGTTCGGAAATCTCTCGGAGGACTGCTTACAGATGCCGGAACACCTGGCTCACCCTGGAGCAAACCAGTACCTCGCCTCCGTGTGGTCCTTCTTCTACCTTGTCAAGTATCCCCCGGACGTGGCGTTTGCCACCATGACCACGGGGGGCAACTTGATGCTGCTCGCGCTCTTCAGCGCTGTGCCTTCCCGCTTCGCGGTCCGCTGGGGCCACGTGCTCCAGGTGTTTGGGACGTCGGCCCTGTTCTTCTACGTCGTCCACCTCCCCGTCTTGTTCGGCTTCGGACGTCTCGCGAGAGCATGGCTGGCACACCCGACAGGACGCATCGACCCGCACACAGGCGAGGAAATGGTGGGAGTGGACTCGCTGTGGGGTTTCTTTGGGAACTGGCTCTTGTTGATGGTGGTAATGTACTTCCTCTGCAAGCACTATGGAGCTTTTAAGAGGACCAAGGGGCCGGACTCGTTATGGAGATTCTTCTAATTACCTCTCCGTTTATTGGGCGGCCGAGGCCCCTGGCTGATGCACCCCAGCTTCGCGTCCGGACCCCGGAGCGCTTCGAGCTGGCCACGCAACGAATGGGACACCTGACAATGGACCTTGAGGCTTGGCTCTCAACGCGGTGGGCACGTCGAAACATTAGGCTCCGCGGGATGCTACTCTTAGATACCTAGTTACTGTGTAGATTTTCTTAACTTGAGACGAGCATGTGAAATACCGAATATCAGTTAGGGGAGCCTTCGGCGGAAGTGGACGAACGATATTGGTTGCTATGTTATGCGTGAAAACTACTGGGGCTTGCTTCTGATGCTAATCCCGACGACGGGGAGTAGCGGATGTTGCCCTGCGACCCAAACAGCCGGGACCCCGTCACGACGCCAGCTGGACTGGCTAGCGCCTCGGTGCATTAACGAAGGCGTTCACGTGGACTTAGTGTCAGCATTTTCAATATTTTCACGGAACTCGGAACGGTAGCTTGGTTCGGGGTGTGGAGAACGCCAAACAGGGGTAAACTGGACCAGCATCGCTGCCACCACTAGTGCCTGCTGTCCTCCGTCGGCGCTCTTAGCCTTCAGTCTTGCAAATCTAGCCTGAAAACCTGCCGAGGTATTGCGGGATTGGAACGAACTGGCGCCTTGTGGCCCTGACTGCCCAGACCTGTGCACCAATCTGGAAGCGCTGGACACGAGTCGTGCTTCCGAGACGTAGGTCTTAGATGCTCCGTAGCCTTGGCTGGCAAACCACCTAGCACCCGCCCTTCTGCTCGCAAAACTGCTATGAAAATAGTGGTGACTTGATCGACTGTATACTCTCTTTTTGGGAAGTAAATGGTGCTCCTTGCTCAATACAAACAATACCTGTGTCTCCTAAGCACGAAAGCGAGGTGAGTCTCGAAAGACCCTCCCCACGCAACCGCTACTCCCGGCCCGGGCGGCGTACTCCTGTCGACGTCGCGGCGAGGGTGGCCCCCACTCGCTAGTCTGGCAAATCTGGGTTAGCTACTCCGTACTCCGTGTGTGCGGCCTGGCAGCTCCGGGGGCCTCGCCCACCTCCCGACCCCACAGAACCCACCACTATGGGGGGGCGCGCGAGGGGACCCCAGATGGAGTAGCAGATTGGGTGGTAAGCTGTTCGGAATCTAGATATATAGATCAGACCGGGCAGCCCCCACGACCTCTTCCGACACCCTGGGTCAAACAAGCAGTCGCCAACCAAATCGTCGTCGGAGGTCGTGTTCCTGTGCATTGGAATCTCTCAGACGAGCATTCAACCCTCTCTTTGGCGTCGCCTCCTCTCTGCCCGTGCATCATTTTCACCTGCCATTATGGGCAAGCAGGCTGAACTCTCCGTGGGAGCGGAGCTTGCAGCGGTACGCGGTCTTGTTCCGAGACGTGCCCGACCATGTGAGACTAGAAACTGACACCCGGACGCGACAGGCTCTTCCTCAGGATGCGAAGCCCTGGTACCGCACCCGGCATCTGGTGCTGCTCAATTTGGCCCTGCTGGTGCCATTGCTGTCGTCGGCGACCATTGGTTTCGATGGTGCGTGCAAACAGATACTTCCTCATCGCGTCTTGCCTGCCACCTAACTAACATGTTTCCACCGCAGGCGCCATGATGAACGGCCTGCAGACGCTCGTGCAATGGCGCAGCTACTTCGGCAACCCGTCGGCGCCCGTCCTCGGTGCCATGAACGCCATCTTCCCCATTGGCAAGATCGTCGGTATCCTCCCGTCCGCGTGGCTCGTCGACCGGTACGGCCGCAAGTCGTCTCTGTGGGTCGGCTTCATCTTTCTCATGATCGCCGCCGGACTCCAGGGCGGTAGCATCAACGTGGCCATGTTCATCGTCTCACGCTTCATCCTCGGCGCCGCCACCGCCTTCATCGCGCAGCCCTCGCCGATTCTCGTGACGGAGCTCGCGTACCCTACTCACCGTGGCAAGATCACTGCCATGTATCAGACCTTCTTCGTAGGTTTCTTTCTTTCCTCGGCAATGGCTAGATGGTTGACTAACTCGGCTCTGTGTAGTACTTCGGATCAATCTTTGCCGCGTGGTCGACATACGGTACCTTCCGACTGGACTCGAGCTGGAGCTGGCGAATCCCCTCCATCCTCCAGGCCGCCATCCCCTTCTTCCAGTTCCTAGCCCTCGCTTTTGTCCCCGAGAGCCCCAGGTGGCTTCTCGCCAACGGCAAGATCGAGCAGGCGCGTGAGATTCTCATCAAGTGGCATGCCGGAGGCGATCGCGACTCGGCGCTCGTCGTCTACGAGATGCAGCAGATCGAGCAGAGCGTCATGCTCGAGTCCCAGGCCCGGGCCGAGACGTCGTACCTGGACCTAATCCGCACCGCTCCGAACCGCAAGCGAACCCTTATCGCTGCTATTGTCGGGTTCTTCGCCCAGTGGAATGGTGCCGGGGTTGTCTCGTACTACCTCACGCTGGTGCTCAACACGATCGGCATCAAGGAGACCAAGGACCAGGCGCTCATCAACGGCCTTCTGCAGATCTTCAACTGGCTCTCTGCCATCTTCGCCGGCGCGCTTATGGTGGACCGCCTGGGTCGTCGCACGCTGTTCCTGACCTCGGTCGCCGGCATGCTGGTGTCATACATCATCTGGACCGCCCTCACGGCTTACTTCACGAGCACGCTCAACGCGACTGCCGGCAATGCTGTAGTCGCCTTCATCTTTATCTACTACTTCTTTTACGACATCGCGTTCGCGCCGCTCCTGCTGCTGTACCCGTGCGAGATCTTCGAGTATGGGCTCCGGGCGCGTGGCGTGGCCGTCACCTATAGCTCGACCTTCATCGGCCTCATCATCGGCCAGTTCGTGAACCCCATCGCCATGTCCGGAATCGGTTGGAAATACTACATTGTATTCTGCTGCATCCTCGCTGTGCTCTGGCCAGTCATGTACTTCTTGTTCCCCGAGACCAAGGGCCGCACGCTGGAGGAGATTGCTGAGATTTTCGACGGCAAGAGCCGAAGGGTAGGCGAGATTGAGAAGATCGTCGAGACCGAGGCAGACCAGGTAGAGCACGCCAGGACGATACCTGATACTAAGGTATAACCTCCGTTTATAGGGAGAAATAAAGACTGAATGAATAAAATATTTATGCACGAGAAGAAAATCCCTAGCTCCAATGCGCTTGAATGTGGAATGTACCTTCCAGCCCATTATGGAGGCCTTCTTCCACAAACATCGTAGACAGCCGTTGCCGTAGTTGGTATTAGGATAAGAATCCTGTATAACACAACCAAGTGCAGCCTAAGTCCCTCCATACACGTGCCGCCTTGATATTTGTATTAGGTGGCTATCCGCTGAAGCTGTCACCAGGAGACTAAGCATGGCCGAAGAGTTATGCCAGTAGTGGTCAATAAAGCCTACGATGGGCTGATATGTACGTTACTAGTCTAATGTCGAGGGGTTTGCTTATATATCGTGATAATCGCCAAGTGTATCTCATATGCCATCAAACTCGCTTATCTCACAGTGTCGCAAAACTATCTATAAAACAGAACACGTACTCCATCTTCACGAGCTCGGCCGCACGAGGCCGAGAAGTTCGAGGAATGGGCGGTCGTTGATGGCGACCAGATAGGCAGGGCTCTCTCCCTCGTTGATGTGCTGGATCTTGGACCACGCCGGGACGGCGAATGTGTCCTTGGATGTCCACTCGAAAACGGCCTTCTCGCCGCTGGGTGACTCCACGATGGAGCGCCCCTTGCCCTCGTAGATGTGGTACATGAACGAGCTCTGCTCCTGCGACACCTCGGTCGTGTGGCCGGCAGCAACGCGCTCAGCCTGCACGCCGATCGTGGTCGACAGATGCTTGCCGTCCTTAGCGCGGTAGTGATACTTCGCGTAGGGACCCTCTTGGGAGTCTAGTGCCGTCTGTACAGGGCCCCAGGGGTGCTTCCATTCACAGTTGTCATCTAGCCTGGACCGCAGGTTAGCTACCTGTTGTTCCTCTGCGTAGCGGGGCTATCTTACTCGCTCGGATACCGGCTCTCCCGGTATCCCTCGGCGAAGTGTACCCTCGCATACCGGAAGAGGGGCAGGTTGAGGGCATCAAGCCAGATGACGGGCGAATCGCTCTCGTTGCCGTGGTCGTGCCAGTGCCAGGTGGGCGTCACGATGACGTCGCCTCGCTCCAGGGGCATCTTCTTTCCCTCCACGGCCGTGAAGCCGTGGCCCTCGATGATGAACCGCGCGGCGTATGCAATGTGTCGGTGCGCGGGAGCCGTCTCGCCGGGGTTCACGAGCTGCAGCCCACCGTAGATGGTGTCGGTGGTATAAGGCGAGGCTATGGCCACTGTATGAGCATCGGGGTCTGCTCCTGGGGTGTCTTGGTCTCAATTCAGAAGCTCTGCTACTTACTCATGGTGGGGTTGACCAGCATCAGGACCCTCCGCTCGGCAGACTCGGGGGGCACGATCTTGCCGGCTTTGAGAAGATGGGGAAGCGCTTCCTCGTATTTCCAGAGGTAGGGCTTGGCTACTGGGTTTGGGTGAGCCGGCACCATTACGTCCATCTTCAACCAGAGTGGCTCCAGTTGCTTCTCCGGGAGAGCTGCCAGGAGTTCATCCATCTCGGCCTTTCGGACCTCTACGGGCCCTAGGGAACCCATGGTGGGACGCTGGAAGGGTGGCGAAGGGAAATGGATCAAAAGCAAAGTGATGAGAAATAATGATAGAGGTGCGTTTGAAGCGGAATGGAAGAATATCTGCTCTCAGGTTTGGTGTTCTGAGAAGGGATGGTAGAGGTGGGGACGGATACGATGAACGAGGACGATGGCGTTTGTATCGCACGAGACAACTTGGGCTCTCTAAGAACGTTTCGCCTTGTATAATGTAGTAGAGCTTGGCCCACGCCACGTACGATCAGGCCTGCAGATAATTGCTATGGAGCAAATACCCCCCGCCTTTGCTTGCTCCAGCACTCTGGAGAAAGCACCGGATGAGCGCGCCTCGAGGTCTTCGCCACGAGAACGGAAATCGGAACCCGGAAGGACTACAACAAAAAAAGCTTGGGCGTGGGGTGGGGTGATCTGATCAGGCTTGGCGCGGTTTTCGAACTAGGCTGATGAACGAGAATCTCGGGCTTTGAGCTAGGTAGAAGCCAGGACGAGTCTGATCCTTACCCACCATATGAAGGCTCCAAGAATACTGGCATGAGGAATTCTCTAGGCTGTGAAACAAAAGGAGAAAGTTATCGCTACGTTTGCAACTTGATTGGAGGAAGGCTAGACGGTTTAAGATGGGAGGTCTGGACTTGCAACAGCATGATTGCTACAATTGCACTGTTCCCGCAAACCTCCAAGGCCATTTTCTGCATCTTTATCTCTGTATAGGTGGGAAAGCTGCTTGAAAGACACAGGGCAGGCGAGGCCGTCCCAGCCATGGCGCTGGTGTTGTGCTAATAGGCCGGCCGTGATAGGGCCGGCCTAAGACCTGGCTCGAAAACCCGTTCTCATTCCGGGAAGGCGTTCCGAGATCCGACACAGTTCCGAGCGTCTACAGCCAGGCCGACTCCGGCAGCGAGCAACCATTCGCGGGGAGGCGAGGGCCATAGACTACCTGATTCCTTCCAGTATTGGTCAGGTGCCATTTCTGGCAGTATTCATTATACATTCAGATTTTCAACTTGGTTGCTCCCGCTGCAGTATAAGCCCCCAAGACCTTAGATCACACCCACCCTGGTCCAGTTACCTTACATAGGCCACGCTACGTGCACACACCGTAATCATGACTTGGACTCGTCTGATCCGCTTCGCCGACGACAACGGCAGGGAAACTTTCGGAGAGCCCATTATCGAGAATGAAGGCCAGCTCACTGAGTTGCTAAGCAAGGGTGAGCTGTACGCCACCGAGTACGCCGGTGCCAGCCCCGTTGCCGCTCTCACCAAGGGCGAGAAGGTGCACGTCAAGACACTGCTGGACATCCTCAGGCCGTCCGATGTTCCCATTGTCCGGTGTATTGGTCTGAACTACACCAAGCACAGTGAGTGTCCCCTGCTTCAAGGACGCTGGATGAGTGGGTGACTAAGACATTGAGCATAGTCAAGGAGGGAGGCAGGACACCACCCCCGTACCCTTCAGTCTTCATCAAGCCGTCGACTTCCGTTGCCGGGTATGAGGAGGACGTGCCCGTCCCTAAGATCGCACAAGACGGAACTATGGACTACGAAGGCGAGCTGGTAAGATCTCATACGCCCCGTCCGTTAGCATTGACTGGTTCGTAGCTCACCCATCGCCTAGGCCCTTGTCATTGGAAAAGCCGGCAAGAACATCCCAAAATCTGAGGCTTTGTCCTACGTGGCCGGCTACTTGGTCTCTAACGACGTCTCTGCACGCGCCTGGCAGCGCGACCCCAAGAAGGCCGGCGGCGTGCCACAGTGGTGCTTCGCCAAGGGCTTCGACAAGTTCGCGCCCCTCAGCCCCCTCCTGGTGTCGCCTGCTCTGGTGGGAAATGCTAGCACCCTACAGCTGCAGACATTTGTCAACGGAGAGGAGAGGCAGAATGAGACCACGGGCGATCTGCTCTTCGGCGTGGAGGAGATCGTGAGCTTCTGCAGCCAGGGCACCACCCTGGAGGCTGGATCGTTGATTCTTACAGGCACGCCCTCGGGTGTGGCGATGGGCATGAAGGAGCCCAAGTATCTCCAGGACGGAGACGTGGTTGAGGTCCGGATAAGTCAGCTCGGAAGCATCAAGAACAAGATGGTTTTCGAATAGAGGATATCGACACTTGTACAAATACACTAGAGATAGATGAGGAACATTTTGAATTCATCAGTGCACACCCCCTTTATCTTTAATCCGTCCGTTTCCTCACTGCTCTACCCAGCACCGACTTGTTTGGCTCACAGGGCCCTAGTTGACTAGCGAGGAAGTAGCTCTATAACTAGTTGGTTGCTATACTATATCTAACCTAGTTTACAATCCGTATACTACATCCTTTTCGATTTGCGCTGTCACCACCTGCGGGATGTCCACGGCCGAGAAGCCAAGCGAGAAATTGTACGTTCCAGCCTTGACGACCCATCGCTTACCCGCCTCGTCGAAGTGGGCAAAGTCCCTGGTGGCAACCGGGAGCTGGATCGTCTGCTTCTCTCCCGGCTGCAGGCGCACCTTCCGGTAAGCGACCAAAGACTTGATCGGGTCTTCAGGCGACGTTGTCGCGTTCCCGGCGTAGACTTGCACCACTGTACCGCCCGCTAGCGAACCGGTGTTGGAGACCTCCGCAGACACCGAGTATTCGTCATCGGACAGCTTGTCGACCTGCGCCGCTCCCAGCTGGAACGTTGTATATGATAGGCCGTGCCCGAAGGGAAAGTTGACCTTGTCCTGTGGGAGGCGGTCGAAGTGGCGGTACCCGATGAAGACGCCTTCTTCATACTTCACCTTGAGCTTGCCGTCAACGTAAGTGCCGGGGAAGTTGCCATGCGCGGGTGCATCCTCGACCTGCTTGGGGAACGTCACCGGCAGGTGACCCTCAGGGTTGACAGCGCCTGTCAGCGCGTCGGCGATGGCATTGCCGCACTCCTGCCCTGCGAACCACGCCTGTACCAAGGCCGGGACTTGGTCTAGCCAAGGCATTGCCACGGCAACACCCGTCGAGTTGACGACAATGGTGTTGGGATTGGCACCCACCACGGCGGCGATGAGCTCGTTCTGCTTGTTGGGCAGGTTGAAGGAATCCTGGTCTCGCCCCTCCGTCTCCCACTGTGGGTCATGGCCAGTGAAGATGATGGCCAGGTCAGCGTCCTGCGCGACCCGCACGGCCTCGCCCTGAAGGTCTGCATCTTGAACAGACGACAGTGCGAATCCAAGCCGGACGCCGGAGCGGCCCTCCAAGATCTTCATGCCGAGGTTGGTGGGAGGCACGGTGCGGATGCGCAGGCGGTACGTCTTGCCAGCCTCGAACTCATACTTCCACTCCTCCTCTGTGGCAGCCTGGAAGAGCGCGCCCATGGGGTCGTTGCAGTTTCCATCCTGCGCGAAGACGACTTTGTCGTCGATGTAGACATGGGTGGCGCCGATACCCGAGCAGGCGAGATAGTGCGCGCCGGTCTCAGTGGGGGTAAAGTCGGCCACCAGCTCGAGGATCTTGAACAGCGACTCCTGTGACCCGAGCGGCGAGTATGCCGAAGTCTCCTGACCGTGAAGGGTGGAGGACGGCGTAGGGTTGTCGAGGTCGTAGAACAGACGGGTGAAGCCGGGCTGGCCATCGAGCCCGACCACCTTGCCGAACCTCCCATCCATGTGGATAGGCGGCAGCAGGCGCTGCTTGTGCGCACCCTTTGCGTAGCTAAACTGGACATCGTCTCCCAGTGCTGCGTGCAGTGCGTCCCAAGGCGTGATTTTGTAGTGGGCGTTGACGCTGGCGCTACCTCCTCCGTGTGCGAGCGCGTCATGTGCGTAACCGATCAGGGCAATCTTCTTGCCTTTTACCTTGTCCTTGGAAAGTGGCAGGACCTGGTTCTCGTTCTTCAGCAGTACGACACCCCGTGCACCGGCATCCCGGATCAAGGCCCGGTGCTCTGGCCGATCGATCGCCCTCTCGGTGGTGGGAATAGAGCCTTCAAACGCACCCAACCTCCTCGCAAAGTCAAGTACGGACCGAGCCCTCACGTTTATTGTCTCTTCCGACACCTCTCCCGCCTTGAGGGCCGCAAGGACGTCTGGGACCAATCTAACCCTCGCCGGACCGGGCATCTCGAGATCGAGGCCCGCTTTCAACGACTGGGCCACCGAGTTCGTGCCGCCCCAGTCACTCATGACCAGGCCCTCCCACCCCCATTCGCCGCGCAGCACCTCGGCGAGCAGCCACTCGCTCGTATCGCAGTGCACGCCGTTTACGAGGTTGTAGGCGGTCATGACAGCCAGGGGCTTCGCCTTTTTGACGGCGATCTCGAACGGCCGGAGGTAGATCTCTCGAAGCGCCCGCTCGCTGATGGTCTCGTCGACGGTGAGACGGTCCGTCTCCTGCTCGTTGGCCACAAAGTGCTTGATGGTAGCGGCGACGCCCTTGCTCTGCACGGCCTGGATCATGCGCGTGGCCAGCGTGCCGGCGAGGAAAGGGTCCTCGCTGTAGCTCTCAAAGTTACGACCGCCCAGCGGGTGCCGGTGGATGCACACCGTCGGGGCCAGCACGCAGCTCGCCCCCTTGCTGCGGGCCTCCTCAGCGAGCGCGAGGCCGAGCCGCTCCGCGATCTCCGGGTCGAAGGTGGCGGCGACGCTGCTGGCTGCGGGGAAGCAGGCCGCGCGTGTGCTGCCGTCGAAGCCTTGACCGCGGGTGCCATTGGGCCCGTCCGTGGTCTACATACAAGTACTATTGTCAGACCGTGATTATCAGGGCGTCCGTAACGAAAGAGCTGCGCACCTTGACGTATGGAACTCCTTTCTCCGGGAAAGAAGCCGTTCCCCAGAAATCGCCACCTGCCAAGAGGAGAATCTTCTCCTCGAGGGTCAGGGACTGCAGCACGGCGTCAATGTCAACTTTGGAAGCCATCTCGTAGAGCAGACAATGAGAAAATGGTTGAAGTACAGAATTGTCTACGCCCCCCAAGCTCCTGAGAGTAAATACACGCAAAAAAAAAAACGGCGAATGACGTCTAAGCTCCGCTGCGGGGGACTCCCCTAAGCGCGAACTAAGTCTGCCGGAAATCGGAAGGAAAGTTCGTGTATGGACCCGAGGTGGTGGCCCTCGTCCTCGTTGGGCAATGACTTAGTAGTGTGGGCAAGGAGCTTCTAGGAGGCACTGGTACGGGAGAGTTATGGGGGTGATGCGGTTCGTCAGCATTGCCATGTATAGGATGTCCCGTTCCCTAAGCCATATGACTGGGCTGCTATTGACGAGCTTTGACACTGCTGTATTCTGTATATTGCGCTATTGCAAAGATTGCAAAGATGTTGGCAAATGAACCGAGTAATATTCTCTACGCATTTTCCAAACCTGCTAGGTGGCTCGGGGTGCTCTTGATAATTTGAAGGCGGGGTTATATCACCGAAAGTTCGTACACAAAGACATCGACATTCTCGTTTGGCGAGGAGCTGCTCGCGGTGGAGGTCCGGGGCAGCCGACTGACTGTAAGACACGCGGGGAACCTCTGTGGACACCCCAACATGCGCCCCAAAACACATGCCTCTCGTTCGTTCCAGCTTGCACTCTGGGGGTTGAGCGTTACCGTTCGCCCCGGAACTCCGAGACTGCAAGCTCAATGCGTGGGGTGCGTGGAGCGCGTTAAGCAAAGAGTCAGGTCCAGTGGTCTTGTCCGTAGGATCGGAACTCTTCTCCAATGAGGGGCTGGCCTCGGAACACTGCTCGGAAGAGAGTGGGTACTTGACCCAGCTTCTCCCGGTCTGAAAGCTCAGATGGCCTGCAGACGGGCTCCGCTCTCTTCCTTCTCCATTCATGCTTCGATAAGTCCTCAACTCGGAGAAGAGACCCAGTTTCATTCCATCCGACTTCCTTGGCTCTACGGGGCACACCGCTGAGAGTCAATTGAGCCACTGAGAACCCATTGGTCTATCTCGGCCATTTCCGGCCCAACTGGAGCGCTCCGAGCCGCCTCGGCCGCCTCGGCCACCTGGGCCACCTCCCCAGCAAGGCCGAGTTAGTCGCCCTTCATGTCAGGACCCGACGACGGTAAACCAGCCCCTTTGTCGAGGGAGCCGCGGCCAAAGAGGCACAAGATAGATGTCGCCTGCGATAGATGCCGTGAGCGGAAGGTCAAGTGCGATGGAGTGCGTCCTGGTGAGCTCTTTCCCAGCGACGGCCAGCGGGCCTCCATACGTTCTGTTGCACACTCTAATCCTGCCCCGAAAAGTATGCGGAAACTGTCTCAAGAGGCTGGATATGCGAGATAGGTGCGCCTTTAGTGCCGGTGCCACTGTGAAAGTCCCTTCGAGGGCCTCCTTCTCAAGTCCGAGCCATTTGGACCACCATCACTCCGCCGCTGAAGTCAGGCCACCGCCCAATCGGCCCCCTAACGGGACCGCCAGCCGGCGGAGCCCTCCAATACAGCTCCGACCTCCGGTTCCGTCCCCAGATACGCCCGCATCCGCCGGGAGCGGTTCGCATCATGCGCCTGTGGGCCCGTCGCCTGGGGCCTCAGCGGACCCGGGCATCGATTCCATGACGGCGGTTCTTGAAGAGGGCACGAGCACCGCCCAGTATTTTGGAAGCAGCAGCGCTGGCTCGTTTACCAAGCAGATCAAGGCCGCCATCGATGCCAGGCTGGGAAAGCCTTCCACCCGGCCGGCCTCCGCAAGGCTCTCTACAGCTGCTGCGGCTCCGAATGGGATGAGCATGGCAGACCACCCCCACTATGTGCTCCCTCCGAGGAGGCAGGCCGACCATCTCATGAGTATCTACTGGCACTATGTCGATCCTCTCTATCCCTTCCTAGATCGCCTCCGGTGGGCAAAGGCGTACGATGCAATCTTTGCCGGCACCGAGGTCGAAGGTAACGAGCGCGTCTTCTTGTCGACGCTCAACACCGTTCTAGCGCTCTCCACGCAGCTGATGGAGTCTCTCCAAGAAGAGCAAAGAGAGTCCTCAAGTACGACCTACTTTGACAGGGCCCAAGCGCTCCTACGCCTCAACATATGGGACCCAGGCTCTTTGGAGCTCGTCCAGTGTCTTCTCTTGATGAGCCAGTATCTCCAGTGCACGAATAACCCACACCAGACGTGGATGATCGTTGGCACAGCCATCCGAACGGCTCAAAGTCTTGGGCTGCACCTCCCGGAATCTTCAGCATGCTTGCGAGACCCATCCGAGCAAGAGATGGTTCGTAGGATATGGCATGGCTGTGTCTTGATGGATCGGTTCGTCGTCGCCCCCTGCCCCGGCCCCCCTCGAGCTAACATTGTGCCCGTTCTGATAGAATGGTCTCTGTCACCCATGGTAGGCCTCCCATGATATCTAAAAAGCTAGCGTCTGCAGTGCCGCTGCCGCTGTCGATTCGACACCCTAGCGAGGCGGCGACTGCAGAAGCTACCCATGATGTCGTGCGAGTCTCGTTCTTCGTGAAGTCTGTCGAGCTGTACGAGATCATCAATCTCAGCCTGCTGGCATTTTACTCCTCCCAGGACCCCTCCTCCAGCACTGACGATGGCTCCGAGACGATCCAGTCCGAGCCGGCTGAGGACGACCTGGGGGCTTTAATGAAGTTAGACAAGTCGCTAAGCGATTGGGACCGTAGTCTACCACCTCATCTACGGTTTGAGCTTCTCGGGGAGTCCGAGAATGACGTCTGCCAGCGACAAGCGGTCATCCTCCGCATCCGCTTCCTCCAGGCGCGCCTCCTGCTCCTCCGGCCCATCACGTCTCGCTTCTGCCTCGATCCAGGCATATCAGCTGAGGACGTACGATCATCGGACTTGAGATCCCGTGTGGTGCAACAGGTCGCATCCTTGTGCATTGATACAGCCCAAAGCGTAATATCCATCCTGTCGCAATTCCAAGCACACGACGGAACCGTGGGTCTTCTGCCGGCCTGGTGGTACCGTATCTACTACCTTTACTCCGCGGCCACGATCCTCATCGTTGCGCAGCTACGGCCGGACGTGTTTCCTGCGGTGGAAGTGAAAAGATCATGGGATCAGGCCATATCGATCCTAAAGACCCACGAGAAGTTTGGGCAGTCCGTTCGCCGCTGCGTAGCTGCGCTAAACATCTTGTCCTCTAAGGTGCTTCAGCAAGGGACACATGGAAATGGAACACGGGCCTCGAGCGCCGTCAGGACGGGCCCGAACGACGCCTTTTTCGAGGACCCGCTACAGGTTGCCAGCCAGCAGTTCGGCGGGTTCGCCAACTTTCCAGAGCTCGACCTCGACGGTCTGTCATTCGACGCCAATGACTTCTCTGACCTGAACATGCACGCGTGGGAACTCTTGAACCAACCATGAGCGTATTAGGCCACCGCCAGGCGAATAATTTACTCAAGCCAGCTGGCTTATTGCCAGTCAACTGACCCGTTGGAAGCAAACTGGTCTGTTCCCAGTTGCCTGGGTTGCTGCGAGCCAAGTAGTCCATTCTAAGTCAACTGGGCTGCTATGAGCCACCAAGACCGCTGTAAGCTGACTGGTCGATGACGCACCTGTAGCAAAGTGACACAAATACTACGCTTGTTAGTTATTGGAGGGGCTCTTTCTCTGAGCTACCTGCACATATTGTTTCTGGGCTTCGGCCCGAACCCGATCACAGGCATGACCCGTATATATACGCCGTGACACCCCAAAAGTCTGCGCCTCAGATTTCTTCATACATGCTCCTCACTCATTGCACCATAGGAGATGTGAGTCCCACCAGTGACCACGCCAAGAGCAACCTCGGCATCAATATGCCCAGCCCGCAGTTGGAGGCCATTTCCACATCCCATGAGCTAAGTTGACCACCTTGGTAGGCGCCACCGACGTCTTGGCCGATTAGAGCTATAGCTCGCCCCAAGGCCCAACGCCTGGGCCCTTGTATAGCTTGCCTCCCTTCCAAACCCACTTGATCTTCTCCTTGTCTTGCAGCACCTTGACATCCGCTACCGGGTTTTCGGTCACGGCGATCAGATCGGCCTCGTAGCCGGCCTTCAGCTGGCCACTCTTGGCGGCCTGCGGCCCGACGGCCAAAGGGCCGTTCGCCGTCGCCGCCTTGATGGCCTCGAGGCTGGACAAGCCAGCTTGCACGGCATAGTCGAGCTCGACGGCCTGGTTCTCGCCGGGCGGCGTGTCGGTGCCCATGGCGAAGGTAATGCCGGCAGCGATGGCGAGCTTGTACGCCGTCAGGTGCATCGCGCCGCAGAGCTGGGCCTTCTCCCAGATCTGCTTGGGCAGGCCTACGCCGCCCGTGTCGAGCAGCATCTGCACGACCTGGCGCGTTGCCACGTATATAACGTCATTTTCCTTGATCAGGTCAATGCACTCTTGATCGGCAAACGATACGTGCTCGACGGTGGTGACGCCGGCGTTGACGGCGGCTAGGATGCCGTCCTTGCCGTGCACGTGAGCAGCGACGCCTCGGCGCTGACGTTTAGCCTCACTCACGATCACGTCGAGCTCCTCGGGGCTGAACTGGGCATTGAGCGGGTCGTCGTCGCGGGACATGACGCCGCCTGAGGCCAGGATCTTGATAACCTTGGCGCCGCGACGGATCTGCATGCGTACGGCCCGGCGGCACTCGTCGACGCCGTCCACGAGGGTCGTCATGCCGGTCGAGTAGTGGCCAGGGTGCGGCTTCGAGACACCCAGGGTCGACAGGACGTCGCCCACCGGCAATTGGAACACGTCGCCGTGCCCGGCAAGCTGGCTCAGACACGCGCCGGACGAGTAGATGTTGGGGCCGACGATGCTGCCGTCGTCAATGGCCTGCGAGAGCTCACAGCCATAGCCAGCCACGTCCCGAATGGAGGTGTAACCTCGCTGCAACGACTCCCACAAACCACGGGTCAGGCGCGCGCCCGCCGACGCAGGGTGGGTGGTGATGAAACCGACGTAGCCGGGGACGTCGGTGTCCGGGCTGACTCCCCCGCAGTGCACATGCACGTCCCAGAGACCGGGCATCAGATACGGCACCGAGAACCCGCGGTGATTGCGTGTGGTGTACTCGGCGGGGATATCCGCCTGCGGGCCGACCCAGGCGATAAGCTTGTCCTCAACGACCAACGCGGCATTCTCAATGGGCTCTCCGTCGCCGGGGATCAGCAAGCCAGCCTTGATGATGGTGTAAAAGACCTTCTTGGCGGCCGAAGCATCATCTGCCCCAATGCTCGCCTTGGGGCGAAACGAGATCCCAAAGGCTGTCGAAAAGACGGGTGGCGCCAGCGCCTGGACCTGCGTCGCCGAGCTAGAGCTTGAGCTAGAGTGGACCGCCTGCTGCTGTACGGCCTGCGCGGCCGGCTGCTCGACAACGAGACGCTGCGTCATGGTGGGAATTGCAAGAGAATAAGCTACGCTTCTGAGTCTCTCACTGTTTATACGTGCTAGAGGGCCCTCAACAATGACTGATGGAGAGGGGGGGAGGTGGGGGATAAAGCTAGGGAGTGACCAAGCAACAAGACGTTGCAAGTTGCTCTGTCTCAGGCAGGGGACCGCCGTGCGTGGCCACACCTCGGTGCGTTTGACCGATTTGGCAGGTAGTGAACACTCGCAGGCACAAACTACTCCCGATGGGGGGGCTCAGCGAACTCCGGCGTTGGGGATTGAGCCCCGCATAGGCGGTTACGGGGCGACCTGGTTATCCGAGCGCCGAAGCTGACAGCCCGACGCATGCGGTTTATCTAGCCTTGCCGCGTATCAATCGCCCGTTAGAGCAAAATAGGTCGATCCTAGCATTAAACCGGCTAGCAAGAGCGGGTAGTGGCAAACCGATCTTGCCAACAGTGAAACATAACATTTAAGCAAAGCTTTTGCAGCACATTACTGCGTAGCTATTGCGTCTGGTTAAACAGCTCTCATCACGGGAGAGGACATCGGCACACTTCTTTTATTGTTAAATAATGATCTTTTACTGCGCTCCGCTCTGTGCTCAGACCCTTTGATCGAGCTTCTCCTCACATGTCTCCAAGTTGATGGGACATGGTGCATCCGCTGGAAAGTGAATACCGCCCTCTATTAAATACCGGGCAATACCCCGGGGGTGGAGATCATCTGGATCTTCCCACGGGAATTCCCACCACTGCCGCATCCTATTGCCCACAACCGAATCTTCGGTAGCACCTTCTAGAACACCATAAATCTCGACATTAGTGAGGTATAAAAGCTCGCGAAGTTGAGGCAGAAATCCCATCCAGGATGTAGTATCGAAGTATATCTCATGTAATTGCAACGAGCGGAGTGTGCTCTTATGGCGAGCTAGTAGACCGACAAGGTGTTGTCTCTCACATTTGATGCCCCCGAGGCCTAACGATTGCAGGTGCGCGTAGGTTACGTTTGGCAGAATGGCCCGAGTCAGTTCGATCGATTCGACTGATCGTAGAGCCCACGGATTGGTCTCGCTTGTGGAGCTATAGCCGACCCAAGCCCAGCTCAGCACCATCAGCTCGCGAAGCTCCTTCAGCCCAGCTAAGCAGCGTCCCAGATTATCGCCCGTGTCGGGATGGTTGTCAAAATGTATGCCGTCCCTGTCTCCGTCGTGTATGGAGGAATCATTGCGAATGGTCATCTCCAGCTGGCGTACGCTCTTCAAGGGCTCAAACAGTGTGTCAAAGTCAAGCGGCCGTGTGAAGAACAACCAGTCCAGCCAATCGATATAAATTTGCTCCAAAGCGGCATTGGAAGCCTCGAGGCAACGGAGCAAATTGAGAAAATGCAGGCCCTGTAAACGCTGCGGGAAGGCCCCCGAAATAGGTTCGGCACTATACAGCCTCGGGAAGTGTGACTGCGGCCGGAAGACATCGTAATAACCATGCTCACAGGTAAAATGCAGGCATCTGAGGTGTCGGCATGCCGAGAAGAAAGCGCAGAGAGCCTCGACGTCCTGTCGTGCGGCCAGCATCTCTTGATGTTCACATATTATCTTGCCGTACTCGCGGGAATGGGTATCAATTACCGCAGGGTGGTGGTGCCCGCGGTACCGCTCAGTAAAGAAATCCTCCAAAAAGTGACACGAGGTCAGCGTAAACCCAGCGTAATGCAGGGTGCGAACATGACAGGCGAGATCTGGACGCGCGGAGAGGTTGCGCATCGTATCGAGGCCGCCGGGGAGCGGGTACCCCTTGACCACCTTGAACAGTTTTCTGGCTCCTACTCGCGCGCAGTCTCTGCTCCCGCATCGTAAGTTTTTCAGGTCTTCTCCTGGGAGGAAGAAGCAGATCCGGGAGAAGATCTCTTCGGGGAGTGTCTCCATGGCGGTGCTGGCGGGTACCGATCGATGGGACTCTCTTACTTCGGTGGAAGAAGCAGAGTGGTAGAAGCACTGCTGATTTCTACTTATACGAACGAGATTCCTAGATCCGATTCACTTCTGCTTCCGGTTTCTGATGTAGAGCCATCATCCTTGAATCGAATGCGCCGGTTTGTGACATGAAGGCGACTGGTTTCTGGTCACTCAAGATAGTCCGGAGTCCATCATGCCGCCGGCTTGTAAGTACTAGTATCACAGAGATGCCTTCTTGTCATCGTTTGTGCGGGTAACACTAGACAAACGAGGCAGTGAGTCTGCTGAGACTCAACAACCAAAGCAGGGTCCTCCGTAAATTCGGCTGGTTTAAGTACTTTCGCTGCCCTTGGCATAAATTTCCCTTAACGCAGACATAATTGGTCCATTTTCGCAGCATCTTCAGGTTAGGCGTTGAGCATAGGCGAAGTAACTTAGGGGTCCATTCCTCTCGACACAGTAAAACATCCATAGTGTTTTATCCCCGCAACGAATGATTGCAAGATGTAGAGCTTCTGCCGAAGACTGGCGCGAGGTTGTATTTCAAACGTGGCGCACTAAGGCATTTCCTACAGCGGCCATCTCCCCGATTTCTTCATATCGGCCTTGGCAGCCTCCCAGTCCTCACGTGTGATCTCCCATAGTAAAGACTGCTTACCGGCCAGAGGGTGATCCTTGGCGTTTACATGAAGCTTCTCCTTGTTCCCAAACCCGACCGAGTTCATGGTTTGTTTCCAAGCCTCATTCTTTGGGTTGGTGTCGCACGCCAGCCGCTGTGCACCAAGCTCCGTGAATGCGTACTCGGCCATGCCGGCAAATGCCTCCCGCCCGTAGCCTTTCCGCCAATGCGTGTTTTCGATCTGCGCGCCGACGTCGACTTCAAGCACCTTTTCAGCTTGACCGTCGACGTCGAGCCAGCGAAACTCATTATAGCCGCCGAATCCGATGAGTTCGCCTTCGGCTTCCCCATTTTTGAGCAGAATGACGGTAAAGCTGAATTTGCCTTCTTCGGCAGCCTTTGTCCATTTCTCTATGCGTCTTAGATAGTCCTCAACATCACCCGAGTCAACATGCTCGAATAAGTCATTCTTAGGGTTGCGGCGGAGCTCTGCGATAGCCTGTGCATCCTTAGGAACGGCGGTTCGGATGATCAGGCGGGGCGTGACGATTTTGTGATGCGGTCGGTAAGTGGGCCCGGACATTGTGTCGAATACGTCGGTCTCAACCGGGCAACAAATCTAGAAGGCAAATGGAGGAATGGCAATGACGAGATACAGAACTTACAGGCCGTATGCCAGAAACGAGCATATAAATAAAGGAGGTTGGTTGCCCTCTTCGGCATCTCTTCGGCACGTCGGCTTTTACAGAGCGACATGATGCCAGGCCTAAGTGGGTTGCTAGGAATAAATGAGTCACTCACGATAGCATATGAGTCACTTTGGACCTCACAGGAACTTTCGGGCTTACCCCTATTGAGATGAAAAAAATGGAAATCAACATATCAGTTGCCCCTGAGCGAGCATACTAGAGGTACCAAGGCAAAAAAAAATGAAAGCGATGCTACGTACAGGCCTACAGTACCTTCCGGATAATGTCGTGGACAACAATCTGGATGCCGCCTGTCTACAATATTGCATAAGACTGCGCCGCACAGTAATCAACTAGCACTGTGATGCTGCGTCGCACGTCTCTCGAGTCTTTGATACTATCTCTTGATTGGGAAGGACCATCGATAACCCCTAGCGCTAGGATGAGTCTTCAAAGTACCTCGCGCTTCGGCCTCGGAGTCTGGATGTGTAATCACTTCATGTGGATAAGAGAGGGATCTTCTCCCCTAGAACCCGCGGCTGGGTCGGATAGACAAGCGAGACGGACTCCTTCATGGACTTGTCGATCTCGAACGTGGGGAATGGATGGAGAGCAACTCGGTGACCGAGCCATCGAGGAGAATCCACTTTGGCTCTCGATACCCCGGCGGATAGGTCTAAGGGCTACTCTCTAGTAACTATAAAAGCCTCGGTGCTATATCTGTGGTGCCTCTCCTGCCGCTGTTCTGCTTTTCGACTGGGCATCTGGAGTACCTACCTTAGGTACGTACTACTGAAGGGGCTACAAGCAAGTGCTAGATTGGTATAGCTCATAAATCTCATGAATTTATCCTCCCGGATCGTTTCTTGTCATAATTGGAGCTTTTTACGTAGCTAGATTTCCCACCAACTATGTGTCCTACGTTGACACCCTTGTTGCTGTTTCAAAACGCTTACATGTCCATCACCTTGGCTAGCCATAGTGAACAGGACAAGTCCGCGCCCGATTCATCACTCCGCTCTTCCTCGTAAATTAAGGCTTGTCCACTTTCTTTTGCCCGTAAACAACGTGACTATTGACCGAGTGAGACAGTGGACCATCCAAGAGATCAACTTCAAAACTTACAAGTCAAATTGCGCATGTATGGTCAAGGTCTTGAGTTCCTTGCGCACCTGGCTCGTGAGGAGAAGAACCTCATCCTTATCCCAGCCCAGAACCTGGCAGAAGAGACGCAAAGAGAAGGCCTCAAGCCCGGCGAGTACTTGCGCCAGGTTGAACATGCCTACCTCCTTCAACTTGCCGTCCTTAGCCCAGGGCCCTATGGGAAACCGGAACTTTTTGTGCGTCACGTTCTCGAAACCCGCGTCTGTCACCCATCCCTCGAAAAGAGGACCCGGGCAAGGCTCCCGGCCAATCTTGCGGGCGGCCTCGAGCAGCAAGTTGATCCATTGCAGGGTTTTGTGCTCCTTCGTCAGCGATCCGTCTTCCGAGTAGTACTGCAGGTCAAAATCCTGGAATTCGGCCCAGCCCCCGGGCACTAGGTTTCTAGCTCGGGTTCGTCATCCCTTGTCGATAGTATGCACGATGTAAGGGGGGTAACGACATACTCGTGGACTCTTTCGACCAGCTTTGGCCAATCTGCTATACAGCACGTCATGTATCGGCAAAAAATATAGTTGAAAGGCGCTTCATATACCCAGGGGGCCTCGACGTCATCGATCTCGAACTTGACATTGGGGCAGACCCTACACCCGGAGTCGTTAGAAAGGATCAGCTCTACTAGAGGGTATTCAAGAATTTTGGCGAATCAACGAACCAAGGGGGCTGTGTGGCACTCAAGTCATTTCCAATGATCTGGTCGTCAAATTTATGGTCAGCCTCTACGCAGAAGTGTCTCGTAGCATTAAAACCTCTCGGATGAAAGGCTGTCCTGGCCTACCTGTGCATTGGGATATTCGTCCCCGACCGCCATGCTCCCTAGGTAGTCATTCAGTCAGCGATGCATTGTATTCAGTAGTAAATTCCAATGAGAGAAACGAACAGATGCCGGTTCCGGTGCCAATGTCCAGGACGCGGTGCATTTTGTCAGTATCAATCGGGGCCAGGAACAGCTTCTCCCCAATTCCCTTTGTCATGAGGGCGTGCGTTAGATCAAGGCGATCTAGCTCGAGCTATTGGTGAAGAAGTCCGTCAGTTGAGCCTACGGCTCCTGCCTCGGAGGTAGGCGTGTGAGGCAGCTAGATAAGCGATGGATGCGAACCTCATCATTAGGTAGGCAGTATACTGTTCCAGCAGGTTAGTTTGGTGTTGTGGCTCGGCGATACAACCGATGCTTACCGCCGGCGCGGAAGGCATGATAGCGGCGGCCATTCTCGACGGGATAGTCAAGGATGCTAGACGTGATAGAAGTAGTGAAATTGGAACTTGGAGCGTTAGTGAGTGCCGCCGTATTTTCATCGCGAAAAGTGTCTATAATGGGCGCTTACATGTCGTCCTCAACGACCGAATCGCGATCATCGGCCTAAGTAGAGAGCACGAGCTACGAGTTAGCCCGAGGAGCTGGTTCCCGAGGAGGCAAAGAGGAGACCAACCGTGTCAACCTCGATATGCGGTTCCTGCTCAGCCATGGCGACAATATTTTATAGTGGAGGACGCTAGGTCAGGAGTATCGCGTCGTTTGTTAGAAGTGTTTGGGCAGCAAAGGTGCGAGCTTTTCTGGCATCTCGGCGAGAGGTTATGGACGTAGAAGCGAATCCCTGCGGTCCCCCCTCCTACTCACGTGGTTCGGTCCTACTTTGGGGGATGGTACTTTCTTCTGCATGGGTCAAATGATCGGGACTCGCTAACGCGGCTTTCGGATGGCGTTCCCCTGTGAACCAACAAGAGACCCATTGGCTGATATGAGGAGCAAAGTCGAGGAGGCGTATGCAAGCAGGCTGGAGCGGGGTAAAAGAGAGAGAAAAGGCACCTCGACCCTTCAGATGGCGATTTTCACATCCTGCGAAGTCACTCTGCGTACGTCTACCTGTGGAAGCAAGTTTTGGGCTAAGGGAGGTGTACCTGCGGTGGGTGTTAGGAGGTAACCAGAACTTCAGCGCCATGGCTGGGACCATGAGTAACTAAGGTGTGGGGTCGAAGTGGTCAAGGTCCTAAGCGCGAAAAGAATTGATGATGGATAGAAAATAAGTACTACTGCTAGTTACTCTATTTGCAAGTTCTCTTTACGGAACTGGATAGGAAAGAACAGTAGGCAGAGCATTGGTCTAAACACAGTATTTACGAGACCAAGGTACCGGACCACTTCAAGAATATCCATTGGATCACCGATCAGCTGCAGTCAAAGAGAGACTTCGGTCTCGCCGCGCCTTGAGAGTCATCTGGCATCGCCCTAAGCTGACTCTGCGCTGCTCCTGGTGTATGAGGACGACGGTCTAATAAGGCCGGTATAGCGACTCTAGCTACTTCATTCTCAAAGTCAGTCCCCGCTAAGCGAAGAAAGACTCAAAGGAAAAGATCTTAAAAGCTAAGCTATAGTTACTATTCTGTTATATGAAAACAGCTAGATATATTATGTCAAGGCCCTAAGCCCATGGCCGACAGGAATGTTAACATGCATAGAGCGAGGACGATTAGGCCGATAGGCCCTCTCTTGCTCCCCTCAAGCGTGAGTTCCTGCTTTGTAGCATCTGGAACAGCCAATACTGCTAGCGTGGCTCTCTTCTTAGATAGAGTCTTGATCCTTTCCGCTTCTGTCGTCTATGATGCTGCCCGTGCTCCCATCAACGAAGGACAGCGAGCCGGGCTTTGCCGGTGCGGTCCGCCCATATCGGAAAGACTGTGCGAGTGCCACTGTATATCTTATATGTGAAATCTAGGAAAGAGACTAAGTAGGTACACAGTATAACTATAGCTAAGGTAGGCACTTACTTAGCGCCGCTCCAATATGCCGGGGCCCGCTTTCGTATGGTACTAAGACAGTCCAACTGATCGACGACTGGGGGGAACTGGGGAACTGGGGGGAGGGCCCGTGCCCGCCCGCTCCCTTTATATTCCATCCGGACCCTACGCCCCTCATGCGACGGCCCCTAAGCGCCAAATCATGAATCCAAAATCGGCCAGCTCCTCGGGCACACCAGCTGGTAGACAGGCCTTCCCACCTACCACTAGGACTAGGAGGGCTATAGTGGCGTGTACAAGGTCTTACGCGTTCCTTCTTTCCACTAAGAAGCTTCGAGTTTAACCTCCCAGTAGATGCCGCCGCCATCGAAGTAAATGCAAGCACGACGGCGTGCGGCCGCCGTGTGCTGGCTGCCGGGAAGCCGGAACAGCGGTAGCCGCGACGTGGTAAGTGCAGTGTCAGCACCCATCCTATGCCAGATACGCTGACACCAACTAGCAGATTTGTGGGACGTGGAGGCAAGGAATTCACCGTAGGTCGCTACATGATAGGTCTCGCCTTGGTGATGCCGAAGTGCCAACGCCACTGCTTTAGCCACCAGAGACTACTTCGCCAACCAACCAGCCAGAGATATTGCAGTCCACACCAGGGTATGAATATCCCGCTCATTTGATCGATAGACTGCTGACCTCCTCTCAGATCGCTCCATTCAGCAGCAGCTACAGCAACAGAGTTACCACTAGATGAACTACAACTACCTCCTAGGGAGGAGATCGTGGACGCCTGTAGAGTATTCATCAACTGCTGCTTTCAACTGCACTTCATTCCCAAGGTTCGCTTTCTCGCCCAGGCTGAGGGCGACCTGGACTCCATCAATCAATTTTTGTTGATGTGCATCCTCAGCATGTCGGCAAGATTCACGCCGAGTCTCATCAAGCGCTTCGGAGGCCCAGCCGAGGCTTCTGACTTCTTCGTTCAGAGAGCCGAGGAGATGGTCCTATTGGAGATGTACAAACCAACACTGGAAACCGCACAGGGCCTGATATTTCTGGGGGCGTCGGAATGGGCCAAGGGGGACTGCAACAAAAGTCTAGTGAGTCTCTTTTTTTTGGTTCCGTGAGCTGTATACTGCTAACGTTGTTGCTGTGAAGATTCATCTAGGGGTTTCCTCCACCATAGTTGGTATGCTACGTCTCTACAGAGAAGACACTTATATTCTTTCGGAGGATGCGCAGCCAGAGGATATCATCTACTCTGAGTCCGCTCGCCGCACCTTGTGGATGATGGGCAGTATGTCTCTACCTACCCTTCTGAACACAGCTGCAGCTGAGATGATATTACCAGTGCTACGCAATCTATTTGCCGGGCTCCATTCACCCATACCATTCGATCTGGCTGACCTTACGACTCTGTTGCCCTGCGACGAGAATGAGTACGCATTTGGAATCGTTCCCAAAGTCCGCGCCGCCCTGCCGACCTCTCAAGCAGCCATAGACCGCCCCGAGCTTGTCAATTGCTCTTCGCGATCTCTTTTTGCTACGCTAATTCAAGCGTTCAAGTTCTGGGGGCAGGTTGCCCGGGGCGCATGTGTCGATGCCGCCAAGTCCAAGAACGCCAGCATCAACCTCTGGGACAATGCGAGCCAGTACTCGCAATTGTCCATGGCGCTCATGGAATGGGAAGCGAGCATTTCGAAGCAGCACATGTGGTCGGAATGGAATCTGCGAGTCTACAAAGCCCAGAACCTAGATATTGCCTACACCTCAATCTTTCTGGGGGTACGCCTGAGCAACATCGTCCTCCGGCGGACCTATCTCGAAGAGATGAAGGCCGGCATTCTGGGAGAAGAGACGCCGCTGCTCTTCCTCGAGAACATGGCCCAGGAATTATTCACCAACGGACTCTCTCTTTATGAGGGGATTGTGGTCTACCTCGCTAACAGGCCGCTTGCAGAGGGCTTCCCTTCCCTTCTAGCGTTTGGCGTTTACCTTTGTGGCTCGTTGGCCATGCATCTCTGGAGATGCCCCCAGTTGTGCCCCCAGGTCGCCCTTAGGGCCGAGAGCATCCTGCACTGGTCAAAACGAATCCTCTTGGAAATGTGCTCTGCATGGCCGATTGCTGCACACTGGCAGAGAGTTCTCGAGGATGCATCGGCGAGCCTTCCGCCTCCTAGCAACGAGAGAATGTCTGACTCGTCTCAGATAGGCACAGAATATCCTGTCAGTACCCCATGTTCAGCCAACAGCCCCTAATCTTGTTTGCTCACCCCCGAACAGACCTTGAACGTGCCCATGACCACCCAAAGCGGCCCACGAGCGCCGCAGCCAACTCTAGCTGCTCAATTCTCTTTCGGGGACATCCCATCCTCAGCGGATCCCTTGGGGCTGATGTTCGATTCTTACAACTATAGCGAAAACGTTTTGCTAGGCCATGGGGCAGAATTCCAGATGAGCCAAGCGCCCTGGGGCTAAGGAGGGGACGGCTTCTGAGCAAACCAAAGTAGTCGAGTCACAGGGCATGCTTGACAAGAATAGAAAATTGAACTTGGCATCAATACTTGTACAACCATCCAACTTCATCATTACTGCTTGGACAGGCCATCCTGTAACTGAAACATCAAGGGTGGGTCGGATGCCATGCTGCATTACGACGGCCAGCTTACTACTCACGGAATGCAATGGCTACCTCGACATAGCTAGATAGCGCCTCAGTACGGTTGCCGGATGCCGGCACATACGACATGGGATAAAGGTGCCTGCTACCCGTCCAAAAGACGTAGGGATCGTCTGAGGCATCCCAATCACGGCAAACCGAGACACAGAATAGTCGGAGCTAAGGGTCCTGGTGGGTCTTTTTCAGCGTGGTAGCACTAGGTTGGTCAAGGGTAGCTGCACAGGCCCGGGCTGGAGATCCCGCCGGGAAGTCTAGAGATAGGGAATGAATCCGGCGGGTTGGTGATAAGCAACTGACTAGGGGCGGCCGGATCCAAACCTAGCTATACGGAGTAGTAACGAGTGCAACTAGCGTAGGGGGCGCCGCCAAATTCTGTAGCTCTATGCTATGGCCTTCTGGAGTATCTGTCTCTATTAACTTTTGTGGAGGCTATGGCTGTTATCTCCTAATCACCACGGGGCTGGAGCTTGGCCAAGGTGTTTGGCTTGCCGGAGCCGTCCTCTGAAGAGCATATGTATGCTGTGATATTCCGTGAAAGAGAGAGGCATCACTAACACAACAGGAAGTCTCTCAGCCCAAGCAGCCTAGGTACCATGGAGTCTACTAGCCAGCATGGCAGTGAGGATCTGGAGAAGAGAGCGGGCGAAGCGACACAGACGGAAACAAAATGCGGCGAAACTACTAAGCTTTCTTGGTGGAAACGCCTCGCTTCGTATGGTGTAGAAACGCGTGGTGTTGAGCCCGTTGCGCTCGAAGATCGGACCGACCGACGCCCATTCAACATCTTCTCGTTCTGGTGGACCGCTAGCCTCACCTTGCTTGCGTAGGGCCTGCTGAATTCTCCTCCCAACAAGGGCACAGCACTAACATCACCCTAGGATCACGAATGGCATTGTCGGAACCCTCTTTGAAGGCCTTAGTCTCGAATCGGCCTGCCTGACCATCTTATTCTTCACCCTCCTCGCCGCGATCCCTCCCGCCGCTTTGGGGATCCTAGGGCCCCAGACCGGCATGCGACAGATTGTACAGGCGCGCTACAGTTTCGGGCTCTACACCATCCTCATCGTCGCGCTCTTCAACCTCGCCACGACGATCGGGTGGTCCATCGTGGCCGCCATCATTGCCGGCCAGACTCTGTCTGCCGTCAGCGGAGGAAGCTTGAGCTGGGACCTGGGCATCGTGGTTATCTGCATCCTGTCACTAGTGATTGCGTTTCTGGGCTACAAGGTGGTCCACACCTACGAGCGTTATGCCTGGATCCCCGCGCTGATTGCCATTGTCATCACGGTGGGATGCGGTGGCAGTAAGCTCAAGATGCAGGCGCCCACCGAACCAGTCACCGGCCCAGCCGTCTTGACGTACGGTTGTGTCGTCACGTCCTTCACCATGACTTGGGCTGTCATGGCATCCGACTTCTCCGTCTACATCCACCCCAGCGTCCCCAAGTAAGTGGTAGCGTAGGAAGTACATCGGGCACTGCTAACAGAGCCCTAGGACTCGCATCTTCCTGTACACCTACCTCGGCTTGGTCTTGCCAACCATACCGCTAATGTGCCTCGGCGCAGCGATTGGCGGAGCGGTCCCTAGCATCCCGTCTTGGGCGGAGACATTCGAGCAAGGCTCGACAGGTGGTGTTATGTTTGCAATGCTCAGTCCGGCAGGCGGATTCGGAAAGTTCGTAGCTGTCGTTTTGGCCTTCTCTCTCCTCGGTAACATCGCGGGTACCATGTACTCCATCTCGGTTCAGTTCCAAATGCTGGTACCGGTTCTCAGCCGAGTACCGAGATACGTATTCTCGGTCCTGACCACCGCCATCATCATCGCTGTCGCCATTCCTATCAGCCAATCCCTCGAGACCTCTCTAGAGAACTTCCTCGGCATCATCTCATACTGGTCCGCCGTCTTCATTGGTGTCATCTCGACCGAATACCTATACTTCCGGAAGGGAGATCCTTCATCCTTCGACCACGCCATCTGGAACGTCGGGAGCAAGCTGCCGCTGGGTGTGGCAGCCATAAGCTCAATATTCTTACCCGTTGCTCTCATCGTTCCATGCATGTCTGAGACGTGGTATACTGGACCTATTGCTCGTACCACCGGCGATATCGGATTTGAAGTGGGCTTTGTGCTAAGTGTTCTTTGCTACATTCCACTAAGGACTTTGGAGATTCGCCTGACTGGACGATGAGTAGTAGGTTGGGAAAGAGTTCATGGATATCAAGCCTATTTTCCTCGCCAAGCTGAGATTTATCTATTTCCCGGCTCGCTCCTCGGGCTAGACTATGTAGAAAGATATCACTGTCCTTACTTCAGGGAGCCCCGAATTACTTATTGCGCATAGTTAACCTTATTCTAATATTACGAGAAAATCTATCATCTCTAGCATACGCGACAGAAAAGTGATAAAACGAGAAAATTACCTGATCCGCCGGGATCACAAGTAAATAACAGAGTTGGGTTTAAAACTGCGATGAGCATGAACTTTGGTCTGGTGAAGGAATTTGAAACCATGCTAGGTGAGAATAATAAAGGAAGGGAGCAAATTACAGAAAACCCCAAAGCTGGTGTTAAGGCTGCTGAAGATGGCTGTCGCGGGCCTGTCGTTTTCGGCAGCCCCAACACCGGGCTCGCGTACCGAGCGATGGTCCCAGAGGTCTTGAATCTTGTGCTTAGTCGACGCAATTAGCTCGGATGAATAAAAGATTACCGTTTCCCTCTTATTATGCATATCTTCCTTATTTTCGTGTAGTGTAGTGTAGTGTAGTGTAGTGTAGTGCAGACAATTCCCATAGTTTGAAGCGACGCCCTGAACGCTATGGCCTAGGCTAGATACCGAAACGGAAATGGAGAAGGTAGCGAGGCGAGTAATGATTCGATATGATAAGGGCACCGGCAGAATTCAAAAGGAAGGATAAGCCATGTTTCTAATAAATCGACAACTTAGAGAACGGCAAGTTTTTTTCTAGAGTAGAGCGGTTAAAATAGCTTTACAGAGGTTGAGCCAGATATACGTTGAAGACCTGAAACTGAACAGTGCCGAGGTATCTAAAAAGCCCATTGCTTCATCCATTGCCTCATCCAGTCATCCTTGACCGGATCCAGTGCCTTCATTGTCTCGCTTTTCATCTTTGCCATCGTCGTCTCCAAGATAGGGAGCTCTAGGCCCGATGCCCCTGCCCTGTCTATATTTCTATAGAAATCTAGTAGTTTAATTCCCGGATTCTGTTCCAAATTCCCTTGCTCCTCACTGGCTTCCAAGGCCGAGAGCCAAGTTGACCAAGGGACAACAGCTATCTCAGATTCCAAGGATGAGGTAATAGCAGGAAGCAGAGTAGACCAGCTTGTTGTGCAGGGATTTACTCCGTGGAAGATACTGAAAGATGAGTTTAAACCCGCGCATTCGCTGTTTTCAGAAAGACCTGCAAGCTCCATGACAATCTTCGAGACATAATTTACCGGGAGCCAGTCGACTCGATCGAGTGAGGATAAAGTTGATGGAATCATGCCCAAATATTTCGAGCTGGCGATAATCTGTATTCGGATTAGCATGTACCTCTCTGCTTATAGAACCCGGATAACCAACCGAGGGTAGCCATTCGTGCTTGTTCCACATGCCAGCTTCTGTGTCTACGGGACCAGCAACTTGCCCCAATCGAAAAATGCTGCATTTGATCCCGCTCTTCAGGCAAGCTTGGGATAATATCAACTCAGATACCAGCTTTGAACATCCGTAACCTCCTTCTGCTACCGTAAAATCGGTCACTGGCGCCTCTGGCACGGTGGCATTTGACTTCTGGTTCTTCACTACTCCAACGGAGGACACAAAGAAAATAGCTGGATTGACGGCACTTTGCAGTGCGAAGTCAACCAGGTGCCGAATACCGCGAATATGAGGTTCAAAAGACGAGAGGTTCAGATTGAAATCCACCTGCCACTGGTTGTCTAGGGCATGTTTATTAGCTAGTTGCCAGTGCATTTTGAATTGCTAACTTACGGATTATGTGCGTCGTTTCATGCAAGAGCTCCTCGTAGCTTTGACTATCTAGACCAAGGTTTGGCTTTGATAGATCAGTATGGAGAAATATCACACGGTCAGAGGGAAGATCTATCTTTAATCCTCTAGTGATGTTTGCTCTTATCTGTCGCTCGTGCGCATCGGCGGTCCTGTTGAGGCAGAAAATGCGCCGAATGCTCCTGATTTCAAGCAATGCGTCGAGAAGATAAGAGCCTAACGAGCCTGTGCTACCGGTAAGGATAACAGTGGAACCCGTGTTGGATGGTTTGTCGGGCAGATCTGAGGTGTACTTATCTAGCAAGCTACCCATTAGCTCAGGAGTTGTATCGATTTCCTGGGTCCCTGAGCCTGATCTTACCAACCGATCAAGGGATTTGGAAAGTCTCTCAATGGTTGGGTTAGAATAGACCAGGCTCGCGGTTATCGACCCTTCGACCACTTGCGCCACAGGCTGTAAGGCAGCGCGAAGACTCGCCAACACTTTGAAGACTGACAAAGAGTCTAGGCCGCCAGCGAAAAAATCATCATTAGGCGCCAGCTTTGTCCCGCTGAGAGTTGTGGATACGAGTTGCTCGACTCCCTCTCGGATCGATTCCAAGTTGGCGATATCAATAGGGACTACTTCCGATGCTTGTTGAAGCTCCCGGCTTGCATAAAACTCGTCAATCTCTTTTTCGTACAGTTTGACTGTCATCGCCCGTAGGATGGTTTCCTTTCCGGCCAACAGGAATGGTTTGTCCTCTGTTGCAAAGATGATATAACCTTCGTGAAGTTGTCCGTGTGCCGGTGCTTCCAAGTTCGCAGTTTCCATGCTGGACCATAAACTATCTTTCAGTGTCTGCAGATCCTCCTCCGTCGTTGGAAGAGGTTCATTCAGCTGAACGAGTGCTGCCGTCTGGAATTTGCCCTGCCCGACCTGTGTTTTCTGTCAGTAATTCTCTGACCGAAACACGCAAAGGCACGTCTTATACGTACAACCAACGATGCCTTGACTGCAGCATGGTTGTTGATACAGGCTTCCATATCAAGTGGGTTTATCTTCTCTCCGTTAGACAGCACAATCACGTCATCTGTTCGCCCTCGGTAAAACCATCGTCCTGGTTTTGTGGGATGTTTTGAATATAGGTCCTTAATAGCAACCTCATCCTTATCTGGAAAAGTTTGGAAGAAGGCCTGGAACAGGTCAAGTTTGGGATCGCGGGTCTGGAATTGCTCCCATAGATCGTCGGACTGTTGCTGGTAAGTGAAGCCGCCAGCAGGATGAAAGTGAAGATAGTTCCAGTCCTCTCTTTCCGCCTGGACGATTGGGAATAGAGAGCCTTCAGTAACTCCGACGATGTTAAACACGCGAGTGACGGCATTAATTCGATCACCACACTCTTGACTTAATGGCCCTATGTCTTTTAGCGAAGCCCGTTAGACTACAATTTGCGTCGTACTCACCGCCCCCGAAGAACGTGAAGTCTGTTTTAGCGATCTTCTCCAACGAGGCAGGAGTTTTGGAAATTTCTTCCAACGTAGAAGGTGCTAAAAATGATCCATCCACATTGGCGTGATCTAGCATAGAGTTGATGAGATCGAGATTTACTGGGACCAGAGGAGGGCCCATGACAATGCTAAGTTCGTAGAAGAAGGGCAGTGCAAAGCAGAAAACCATTCCTGCAGACTAAGCCCCATTGTTAGTCGATTGGAATTTAAACATAGGAGAGGGAATTATACGTGAAAGTTCGGAAAGGTAGAATAAGCTCGGCGGGGAGTTAGGAAGAACTGCGTTTGTGTTAAACGACCTTCCACCGGTGGCAACAAGTGCTGTGCATCCGGCGTGGCGAGACTTCCATTTGGAACGATGACTGGTTTAGGTAGCCCCGTGGATCCAGAGGTGTGCAGTACCAAAAATGGATCTTGTCGTGCTTCTGTGAAATCCTTGTGGTATAAGTATACTGGCACAGACTCCTCATCGAGCAGTTCCAGTAGTTCCGGTAGAGGGGCCACTTTCATGGGTCGTTGCTCGAGGATCTGATCAACACGACCAAGCTTCTGAGACGGAAGTGCCCATAGTTTACAGTCGCAGGCATTGATAACAGCCAAGTGGCCATCGATGCTGTTGCGAGGAGAGAGAAAAGCCATCTACCCCGTTATCAGCAACTGTTGGAGGCCAAATATGGGAAGAGATCCTTACTTTGTACCCCACCTTGACGGCTGCGATGGCTAACATTGGGTATCGAATATCATCTATTGAATTTTGTCAATATATATAAGTTTCTGTTCATTGCGACAAGCCGGGCTTACTTGGACCGATGTACCCGATACTCGGGAACGAGCGAGGAGCTGGCTTGCCAAAGTTACTCTCGATCCACCACGCTGTGCGATCCACCCCGTTCGCGTATCTCTTGTTAGAAATGTCATGGAAGCCATCGGCTGGGTTATCAGTGATGGGGAACGAATAAACCACGCGGTCTGGATTTGTCTTGGCAGCCTTCTCGACGACGATTGGGAGGAGTCGTCTGCCGTAGTCCTCGTCCCGCCCGATGCTACCCATTTTTGCGGAGTAGGTAGCGACGCGGGTGATTTTCAAACACAAGATTGCTGCCAGGAAGCACGTGGTAGAAAAAACCTCATTCACAATCAGAGTTGCAGCGAAGAGAACAGGTTCACGACGGGCAGAGCTAGGGTTGAAGTCGGGATCCAAATATGCACCAGCCATGCACATTTGTTATATCGCGCCACCTCAACGTGCGCCTTTTGGGAGTTCCTCTGGGGACCCCGTATTGATCTCCGAGATCCGCCCTAGACGAATGCAGATGCGAGTGCTCGGGTCGTGACGCAGCATCCCTTATCCTACATCGGAGTTATTTCTAGTCGACACCGAGCTGTCTCCCGCCGGCAACAGTACAAGGGAGTTCGCTCATCAGTAAGCCAAACTATGGCTTGGAGCGGATGGCTGTTGCCGGCGAGTGATTTTGCTATCCGGCTAATCGTGCCGCCGGGAACTGCGCGGGGCACGAACCGGGAAGTCTAGATACGGTTCACTGTGGACTACGGTGAGGGGCAGAGCTAGGTAGCGCAGATGATGGAGTTGAGTAGTGATTGGAGATACGCCTCGGTCCACCCCCATTCTACACGACCTGGGATATTCCTCGAAACTCGTTTCCCAGTAAGCACTATCATTCCGAAGTTCTCACTAGCGTGTTCTCTAGATTTTGCACCGAGGCCTTCTTAATAGCAACGCAGCATGAAGGAGTCTAGACTTTCAGACGGAGGTTGCAGTTGCGAGGTGTTCTATTTCTTCATAATTTGTATAGAGAATGCCATTTTAGGACTATTTAAGAGATGCGCCTTGGAGTTCCGAGCTCAAGACTCCCCTATAACGCGAACGACCGCTTGCCAGGACTGTTAATGCTTCCGCTAACCCATCAGCGCTCATAGGATACTCTTCGACCCATGGTTTAATATTATGCCGATCCGCAAAGGTGAGTGCAGCGACCTGTTTCTCCCTCGTCGCAGACGTATTGGCGCTTGTTGAGAGTCAGATGTTGGCCATGCTCTTCTACGACAGCGAGCTACTTACATGATTCGGTGGCCGGGAATTAAGAAAGAGAGATATCTATTAATATTAATCACCGTTAAATTCAGTGGGCGTATTCACCTAGTCTTAAGCTTACGGGATAACAATAGGTTCTCCCTGTATCACCAGGGGCAAGATCTTCGCACGAGGCGCCAGCAGAGGCATTATCCTGGTTTGCATGTGTCAGTATAGACCTCTGAATAGAGTAGAGGATATAAGGAGGGAGATACAAGTCTAGGTTCGTTATTTGTCCGCCGCACAGTAGGATGACATTGAGGTTTGCCGGTGTCGCGTTACCAGCCTGGCCGTCTGGCTGCAGCAAGCGGAACTCGGTGGCGCCGAGTGCTATTGCATCGGCCCTCTTCTCTTCGCGAGTCGAAAATGTGACTACCTCACATCCCATTGCACGCGCGTACATCACAGCTAGATGACCTAGCCCGCCGAGGCCGACAACCCCGACTCGGTCAGTAGACTGGGTCCCTGATTCGCAGAGGGCTCCGAAAACAGCACCCTAGAGAGGTCAATCGCTGCGCTCAAGCTTGATGAACGAGAACTTACACCGGCACACAGCAAGGGCGCAGCGTGCTTTGATTCCATCCTGTCGGGAATAGGGTACAGGAAATCTTGATGCCTCACCACGTAGTCACCAAAGGCACCTTGCTCCAGCTCTCCGTACTTTTGCCCCAGAGCATTGGGGCAATACTGTCGATAACCAGCACTGCATTCTCTACAATCCCCGCAGCACTATAACCAAAGGTTTAGCATGTCGCTGTACAACATAAGACTCTTTGCTTACTGTGACTTGCCATCTAATGCGCGTTCAGTTTGGGTAAGCTCTGACGAACACCCTTAGACTTACCCGCATCCGACGCGTTGACCAACTTGGAACGCCGTCACGTCTGGTCCGATCTCCTCCACAAAGCCGACGCCCTCGTGACCGAGTCCGCATCCGTGGGTTCGATCGTGGCTATCTGTACCGCATACCCCGCAATGAGTTATCCTCACCACAGCCTCGAGCCTCCCGATGGCGCGCACCGAAGTCTTCACCCTGATCTGGCCATCCGGGCCGCCGGCGAGATAGTTCAAAGTCTTTGAGGCCATGGGGACGCTGATTAGTTCGCGGATCGAGGACACGTCGGTTCCAAAATGGGCGTAGAGTGAATCTTGAGCGCACTCGGAAATCTTACAAAGGTAATCGGAGGTGAAGTACTTTTCATCCCGGCAATTCCTGGTGCATATGCGGGTGCCTTTCTCCTGTGTCAAGGCCGGTCCACCGGCCCTATTGCGAGATTGTGTAACCCCTTAAATGCCGCCGGGAAAGATAACGAGAAGCGCATTTGCGCACTAGTGAGCGGTGCACCCAGCAGCATCCCCTCTGTGGATTCGTAAAGACACACTCCCAGATAATAATAAATAGGGTCTGAGACAGAATAGTAAAGATGGGTATCAATAGGTATTCGGCTTGCCGACGTGACTTCAGATAAGCTCCCCGGCAAGCCTAGACCTTTCGTGAGAGACACCACCGGCTATTGTGCACAGGATGAAGAAGCGGGAGACTAGTCGACTGAGGTGGATAGATTGTCTCAAATCGCAGCACAGTCGCTATACAACGGGCATTGAGCCTAGAAAGAATAGGTACTGTACGTGGAGTGTCGTGGACAAAGAAAAACGACCCTCGTCGGAATACTGTTACGGCATGACAGCAAGCTTAATTGATAAAATACAGAATGCGTAGCTACCTAAGCTAGTTTTCACACACTAGATGAAGTTTCTATTAGTTCAGAAAAGTTGTCAATCTTCCTCCCCATCCAGAATCGTCCTTCCACAAAGGGCGGCCTGCCAGGCTTCCCGTCTCTTGGGAGCTCATTCAACCAAAACCACCGCGCCTTTTCCTTGAGCCCCTCGGCCTTCCAATTGTTGATGTCCGCCTCAGGGTCCTCATTGAGTCAAGGCAGGATATTGACGAGGACCATATCATGCGATATGCAAACTAGAACATTGGGACTTTCTTCAAACTTGCGCATTGCTTCGATGCTATTCTTAGCGGCATTATCGTCAATAAAGGTAGAATTCTTGTCCTGGGACAACCCAAAAAATGGCGTGGTCCTTGATGCATCTGCATCGGGATACGAGGGATGCAGCGGCGTGAAGAGGGAACATGGGCAAGGCAGAGGAAATCCCGGGTCGAGCTGGTCGCTAGGCACTGGGTCCGATAAAGGGTATGCTTTGGTAGGGCGGAAGATGCCCGGGCTGTGGCAGATGTCTCCTCCCATGAAGACGAAGGTATCGGGTGTGGTGCGCGCAAGCGCACATATGTGGCCCACGGCGTGGCCGGGGCTATCAAGAAGATAAAATGAACCATCGCCGAAATAGTCGAAAGCGGGAAACGAGCCCAGTTTGACGTCCGAGTCAGCGAATGTTACTTCGCGAACTTCGCGCCCCCTTGTTACGATATTAGTACATGGAGGTTTCCTAAGGGCAAGGGGGGAGTGTACTCGAAATATGCATCCGCAAGAATTGCATCCGGGTTGGTCGGAAATCCAGGCATGAACAACTCTTTGAACCCTGGCCCGACCACAATCTCGACGCTCGTGGGAAACTGGTCCGGCGCGCCGTGGTGGTCCCAGTGCCAATGGCTCCAGATCATGCTGTCGATAGAATCGAGAGCTATGCCTGCTTCTGTGAGAATCTCGTCGACATCCTTTTCTACAGTGATGGAAAAAAGGATCTCGTCCATCTTCTGCAAAGTCCCTAGATTGAACTTTCGGAAGTCCTTCCGCCCGCCGCAGTCAAACAGGACCTTCTTTCTCAGCTTCTCATTCTCAATAAGGAAGGCCAGTGTTGGGAGATTCAGCGTCTCTTGGCCTTTGTGGACTGGGTGGATGAAGGCTGCTGCGTCGACGACCTGGTTGGTCGTGGTATCTATCGCTCGAACCCGGACTACATTGCTAGATGTCGGCACGAAGGAGGCCATCTTTCCCCACTACAGTAATGTCGAGAGTGTGCTCAATTGCGGAACAATGCGCTTGCAGAGGTAGCAGCACACAGAAGCTCTAAGCCTACTTTAAAGGGCCAGGTAACTAGGTACCCATGGCGCCGATATAAAGCTTTTAGGCCCCATAGTATCGCTCAAGTACCGCCGGGATAGCAGAGCCCCACCGACCCGGTGTGTAAATGCCGCCGGAAACCCCGTCATGCACCGGCCGGCTAGACGGCTCGGCAGCTTCACAGTCCGTCTGCGAGCCGTCTCTTGCCAGCATCCGGATGATGCCCGCCACAAGCCGTTCGGGCTGCTCCTCGGCGTCTAACCCCGGAGGACAGGGGCTGAACTATTCCCTGTGCCCCGCCCCTCCCGTATAACGGCGGCGGCGAGGCCGCGGTGGGTCGCCTAGGACCGGGAAAGAGCCGCATACCTAGGCAACTTTAAAACGAGAACCTCGGCTGGTCACCTTTTGTGTAAGGGAAACGATGACCAGCTGGGCAAAAGCGTGCGACTTATCAGGCGACCATTATCCAAAGGTGTGGGGAGGATATAAGCACTTTGGTAGGACGATAATAGCGGAGCAAAGTCAACAGCAGAGCACGTGTAATCAACGTGACTCCAAGGACGGTCACTCGGAGTGGATGGCTGAAGTGCATGCTTCGCTATTGGGGGTTTCAGCTCCGAGGTATTAGAAAAGGTAGCGCGCCGCTATTGAGGCTGCCAAGTCTCGCCTAATCCAGGAAAGGACACAGCTGAAGGACATATGTCGACGATGTGGGCCATTTTGTATTTCTTGCAAGTAGGGTAGAGTAACAGTTTGAAAGGTAGGAACCCCGTGCAGTCTCGTGCTATTCAACTTTACACAGTTTAAGGGGTTATATGTTGGGGAAAGATTACCGTCAAAAAGGCCTTGGCGACCTCAGGGATATAACCCAATGAATCGAGGCGGAATCCCTGAGTTAAGGTAGGTGCTTATTTGACAGGAAGGTGACTTAGAATGACCAGGATGCTGCTTAGCGTCATGCCGTTCCGGATGTGGCGTCACGGGCGGACGGTCTAGCCAGGAGGGCCAACTAGCATCTGGCTTTCTTTATTGCCTACAATCCCAGGCCAAGCAATTTTCGGGATATCTGGACTCGACAAAGTATTTTATTCTAGGCACAGCTTGTACACTTTGTTGATATTTGTTACGCACAATTCGATTACTTGTCGTAGATACAGAATTGCCCAATGTCGAGCTTGGACCCTCCTGCTTCTGGTCATGGTTACCAGCAAGAACATCGTGGGCCGCCGCCGCAAAATACTAGCCAGCAGCTGTTTTCCAGCCTCCAGGCTGGTTATCAACAGAGCTATGCGGGTCAGCATCCGCCAGAAGCGGGAAAACACGCATATATCCCCCAGTACCAGCATCAAAATGTGCAGTACCAAGAAGTACGGCATCCAGAGACCCAGGTCAAGCAACAGCAAGTAAATTATCAACCACAGCTCCAGCACCTACAATACCAAGGACCTCAGCCTGCTCTGCACCAACTCCAGGTTCAGCCTCAGCCGTACCAGCAGTCCCAGTATGTGCAACAACAGATGAAGATAGAGCCTCAACAATATCAACAGGACCAGCCCCTGCAGGTGCAACAGCAGGCGCAGGCAGAGCCCCAACAGTATCAGCAGGCACCCGCCCAGTACGTGCAACATCAGGTTCAGGCAGAGCCCCAGAAGTATCACCAGACCCGGCCCCTGCAGGTGCAACAGATTCAGCCCCTGCAGGTGCAACAACAGATGCAGGCAGAGCCCCAACAGTATCAGCAGGCACCCATTCAGTACGTGCAACAGCAGGTACAGGCAGAGCCCCAACAGTATCAGCAGGCACCCAC